>KK119871.1:153070-175228 GCA_000611955.2 Stegodyphus mimosarum
TTTTTTTTTTTTTTTGTACAATGTGGCCATTCCTCGCTTTGAAATCTCTGAGTTTGTTAATCAAAAATTCTTTAATGTCTGACGAAATAGGAAACAGGTAATAAAACAAATTCCAAATTCCAAATTAGAGCTTCCAGATGCCCATATTCTGTGGAGGATTACGTTATTCACGGTTATTATATATATTACGTTACTACGGGGAGAAAACTTTTTTTACGTACCGTGTTGTCATTGCTGGTTTGAAATCATTGAGTTTGTTAATCCAAAATTCGGTAAGTTTTACAAAATTTGAAGTACATAATAAAATAAATTCTAAATTCAGAATTCGGGTTTCCCTGTGCCCATGTTCGGTTGGAGGACTATGTTATTCAAAATTTGATGGCTCTAGGCACCTTTTTCTTTCACAATGCGAGAAACATTCATACATTCATGCAGATGCTCCTATTATTTAGTTTCTTTAAATATAATATATGGCCATAATATTTAGTGGCAATAGTTTGAAAAGTGAACCCACGAAGAAAGTTAAGCGACGCAAAATACAGTTGAGACTAAACTCTTTGGTTCTAACGCCTCTTTGGGCTAATAATTTATTTTTTCCCATTCATATTTCTTACGTATCGTTACGTTATGTATCGTAGCTAACATGGGAACCAACAGACGGAGAAGATGTCTCATAGGATAGTTTCTGTTTCAAATTAGTATAACCATTTATCAAAAATAAAACTGTTCCTGCTTTTAAGGCGAACCTCATTTAAGAGGGCAAAAGTTGCAGCTTGATAACGAGTGCTTTACAGCAATGGACTGTATCTTAATCCTATGCAGGAAACACTTCGCACTAAAAATAGTGGTTAATAATGTATTTAAAGCAAATAAAACGCCAAATTTAATATATTGTATTCTTTAGAATTTTAAGCAGTAAATTCGTGTTACAAATAGAAAGTATACGGGTCCTAGGGTCGTCCACCCATCTTCTCCTACCTCCAACCTCTGGAGATGATTTCGGCTCGCCTTATATTTTGAGTTCCCCTTTGGCGCACAGACACTATACGCTTACAAGCATTAATGCTTTCTTCTGGGTTCGAGCTCTGGGGCATTGGTATGACAGTCAACGTCACTAACAACTATACTAGCTGGGCGGTACAAAATTAGAGATATTTTATTGTAATATTTATGCAAAATAATAGCTTTGCCGATGACTAAGAAGAGCAATATTTGAAGAAAGGCTGCTGATATTTTATATGGAACATGAAGGATTAAATACTATAGAGAAAATACGATGATATTTCTGGGAAAAATCTTAAAGAAAAATAGACGCGCGTTCGCCCCCGTTTATATAATTTTAAATTAAAATTCAACTCTAATTCAAAAATTATGTTCAGTGCAACAAATTAGAAAAAAAACGAAATTCGTTCAAAACGGTGTAAATAGTCTATAAATAAAACTTTTTTAAAAATATTAAATAATTTCCTGGTAAAATCAAAATCAAATACAAACCCAGAATAATTCTTTAAAAACTTACTCTGCAAAGCAGAACACAAACAACTTCAATGAAAACAATACAAATAGCCACTCCATAAATTTGAGAAATACGAAAAACAAAAAAAATTTCTTTTTAATTAAAAGGGCCACCACCGACGGAACGGAAAAGTCGCTGAACACTGGTGGTTCGGTACCAGGCTCGAATCTCGCGAACGGGCCGGTTAAATGGGCGTTTTCGTAGTTTTCTCTATATGTAACGTGTATACGAGACAGTTTCCCTTAGAAAGTCCTTCACGAAGGCATCCTTCCCCTTAGATAGATAACCCTCGAAGCTTTACTGTAATCGCATAAATCAAACCAAAGCAAAACTTTTCAATTAAAAGCTGAAAGAATTTGTATTTCCAGTGATACTCTCACCAGGATTTTTTGTCTCGAGAAATGTAAAAGAAAGATAACTTACTTCCTGATATAATTAATGCGTAATTCAGGAAAAAATAATATTTAGAAAAATTTTAACTGGGAGAAATAAACTGTACACTAGCTGCCCAACCCCGGTAGGTCAGACACAAATATATAAATAGATAGATATCGATACAGGGTGTACCAGTATAGCGACGGCAAACTTTCAGGACAGATAGAGTATACCTAGACGATGTGAAATCAAATAGCAATGCATGATCGGAAACGCTTTCCTGGTGCGGTAGTGACGACACAAAACGCAAAAAAAAAAAAAAAAGGAAGGACACAAACAGTGAGACAAAACATGTTTTGTTATTTCTAGTACAGCAGAAATCTACAAATAAGAACAAAAACAAACAGCAATCGTCATTAAAGAAGGTGCCAGAAATTACGACCCCATGACCGTGATACAGGCCTCACTTCTCTGGCGCATGGAAAATCTGCATCACGAATGGAAGATCGCATGGAAAAAACATGACGCATGGTTCCTGCATCCTGGTTCGGGTCTTAATTTCGAACACTTTCTGTGATGGAGACCGTTGTCTTTTTTTTTTTTGGCTTTGTTTTGTTTTTGTTGTACTCCGAATAATAAACACGTCGTTCGTGTCCTTTCTTTCTTGACTTTTGTGTCGTCACTACCGCGCCAGGAAACTGTACTCTATCTCTTCTGAAAGTTGTCATCGATGTACAGATACACCTTGTATATTAATTTGGTATTCTGTTTTATGTACATATTTCTTAATATTTTAAATTTACTACAATTTTCATTGTTTGCATGTAGTACTTCAAATGGCTTTTGTGTTTAATGCTGATATTTTTATTGTTTAGGTGTTCATGCTGTTTAAGTATTTACGCTTAATGCTGTTTAGATATTTATCCTGATATTTTTGTTACTTAGGTATTTATCTTGATATTTTTGCTGTTTAGGTGTGTCAACAACTCTTCGTCATTTCCCTATATTATTGCTGTATACGCTGAATTCCCTCGACAGTACTGCAGAAGCCAATGTTTTTATAAGCGTATGATTGTTATGGTTCTAACTGAAGAGTCATCGTTTCTCTTCTTTACTTACACTGAGCTCTCACTCTTCTTTGTCTAGTGTTGCAGATTTTCATTGTCATAAATAAATGTAAATACATTTCTGTCAATAGCTGAGAATCAGCATAATATCATCATAAAATGAGGAACTAATTGAAAAAGAAAAAAAAATAATGTGTTTTCTAGTAATGTCTTTTAGTGTTTTTGTAAAGTTGAAATTTAAAAAAATTTCTTATTAAGTTATTCTTGTTTAATTTACCGTATATTCCGGCGTGTAACACGCACCAATGTATAACTCTCACCTATAATTTCAGGTTACATTTTTTTAAAACTTTTAGGTAAATTCGCCGTATAACGCGCACCCTTTTCTTTACAAAAAAGCATGAAAGCATGAAATTTTCCTTTACAAAGAAGCATTTACAAAAAAGCTCTAATTAGGAAGCAGGTATGCTTAGAAATAAATCTACTTTAAGATAGTTGTAAAAATTTTATAGGTCATAATTCAAAATTGTTCTCGAAAAATTTGTAAAAATTATTTTAAAATACAAATTTTAAAGATAAATCTTAAAAAATGAGCAAATTTTGTTTGGATCGAGCGTAAATTTCGAACTGTATAAGAAGGAGTCAAATAAGTTTCAGAAAAAAAGAGATATTAATAAATATATATAAAATTCAATTAACACTGAGGAGTTAAAATTTTGAGAGCTAATTTTTGAAAAACTGATTGTGCGATTTTTACAAAACTTGCCAGTTTGTCATAATTTGAGTCGTAGAATCGAAAAATGGAAAAAAAAATTGGCATGTCATTTCAGAAAAATCCGCTTTTGTGTCAGAATACCTGTATTTAAACAATAATCTAATATATATCCTAAGAGGAGAAAACAACGCAAGGCGAAAACGTCGTGGTGCAAAACATCGTGGGAGAAAAGGAAGCAAAGAGCAGTTCTGTAGTGGCTCAGTTATTGCATGAGAAATAATTACACTCACGTTTGTGAAAATTGCAACACCATGAAGGACTTACGCGAGTGAGCTGAAATTTTCAGGAAATGCAAAGTAGCGCATGATATGCAAATGATTAGAATTGCAAATCCGTAGCGCATGCGTATGCTGAGCAGCGCCCTCTGAACGGCTGATGGATCCGAATAAATAGACGGCTGTAGCGAGGCGTGTATGGTTATCGGTGGTTATCTGCTAGTGGTAAACGTTAACTCAATCTGTACTTATGCCTCGTCGACGAAAGAGAGCGAGATTTGAACAACTTACAGAGTTTGAACGAGGGAGAATCATCGGCCTTCGTGAAGCTGGATTGTCGTATCGTGCAGTAGCCTCTCGTGTGCAGCGTAACAGCAGCACAGTGATGCGCGTTTGGAAGCAGTGGACGGACGAGTGTCGGACAACTCGGAAATCCGGGAGTGGACCCCGAAATGTGACGTCAGCTCGCGATGATAGACACCTGGTCCGCATGGCGCGGACGGACCGTACAGCTTCCTCTAGACAATTGGCAGCACTGTGGTCAATAGCTACAGGTGTTTCATTGTGTGCTTCATCAATTCGTAGACGTCTGCTGCAGTGTGGACTGCGCGCACGGACTCCTTTATACAGGATCCCCCTAACGCACGACCATCGCCGCCTGCGGCTACAATGGGCCAATCAGCATAGAGACTGGCGTGCTGATTGGCAGCATGTCGTGTTTTCTGACGAATCCCGCTTTAATTTGTGGTACCATGATGGCCGCATTCGTGTCAGACGCTATGCCGGTGAACGCCACCTTCCGGAGTGCATTATCGAACGCCACAGTGGACGAACACCCGGAGTTATGGTCTGGGGCGCCATAGCATATCATAGACGATCTCAATTGCTACGAATTGTGGGCAATCTGAACAGCAACCGGTATATCCGTGAAGTTCTACAGCCCGAAGCTGTTCCCTTCCTTCAAAGCTTGCCAGGCGCTGTATTTCAACAGGACAATGCCCGCCCTCATACTGCTCGGATTGTTAAATCCTTCTTTGCAGCGCAGCAGGTACAGCTTCTTCCTTGGCCTACGTGTTCCCCGGATATGTCGCCAATTGAACATGTGTGGGATGTCATTGGTCGGCGTCTTGCTCGTGATCCTCGTCCTGTTGCGTCTGCAGACGAACTTTGGGTACGCGTACAAACGATATGGAATGCTCTTCCTCAGTCAGACATTCAAACTTTGTTTGACTCCATGCCACGTCGTGTAGCAGCACTTATTGCGGCGCGTGGTGGCCACACAAAATACTGATTCTGATCTCTTGTTCTTGTTTGTTTGCTTTGAACATTTAATCATTTATTTGTACCACTACCACTCAACTGTGTATTAAATTGCATTCAATTATGACGATTCCTTCTTGGTGTTGCAATTTTCACAAACGTGAGTGTATTTTTTGTTTTAAGTATTTTACGTTTTTTAATTATTTCATAAAATTAATATTTTGTTAATATTCATATTTATATTTATTTTATGCTGAATGGCAACAAATAGTCCATATTTATATTTATACTTCATTATGCTGAATGGCAATGAGGATTCAGGATTACTTTGGTTTTTGGTTTCCCGAACGTTATTATTCTAGCAGCGCCTCATTTTGATAGCTGAAAAATAAAAAAGCAATAAACTTAGCTGTTTGTTTCTAAGTTTTACTGTTCCTAATCATAATTTAGTTTGAACATTAGTAGTAAAGGCACAGTTCTAAAACATCGTGGTACAAAATATCGTAGTCGAAAATACATTGGTTCAAAGACCTCGCAATTTAAAAACATCGTCGTCATTCATTCACGTTGGTTAGTCTGATATTATTTTGGTGAAAATTATGTCTTCTTTTGTTTCCGTTTATTCTTAAAGTGTCGTTAGCATTTCTTGCGCTTCCAAATCTTTATGCCAACATTCATTTGTAACTTTTAAAACATGAAATATACGATGTACGAAATGCAATTGTACGATGTTATCGTCATGCCATGATTTGTAGGTGCTTTATTTTTTACCACGATATTTTTGACGACGACGTTTTTAATCTGCGAAGATTTTTAACCGCTTTATTTTCGACGACGATATTTTGTACCACGATGTTTTAGAACTACGATCTTTTCTCTTTGCTTTCTTTTCTCTCACAATGTTTTGAACCACGACGTTTTCGCCTTGCGTTGTTTTCTCCGCGAAGTTTTCGGCTGTAACCCATAAAATAACAGGTCACAAAAAATCTCACTTCACTGTACTGCTTTCCCGTTTAGCAAACGGTACCAAAATGTAATTTCTGAAATGGTGTTTTCATTCGTGTTCACGGTGCCCACCAGTGGCAGAGCGGTAATGTCATTGAACACTGGTAGTTCAGCCCGAAATTCGAATCCCGCGAATCGGCTGGCTGGATGGGCGTTTTCGTGGTTTTCCCCATGTGTATCGTGTATACGAGCCAGGTTCCCTTAGAGAGTCCTCCTCGAATGCATCCCTCTTCTTAGGTACATAGCCCTAGTGTGCTTTGCCATAATTAAAAATAAAGTAAACCAAACTATTGATAATCACGAGAAAAGATGGATGGACGAAAACGGTGTAAAATTGTGGATGAGAAATGTTTGGCAAAAGCGACCTCTTGCCTTAAAGAATCCAGAAAGTCTTTTATTTTGGGATATGTTCAAATCCCATGCAACGAATAATACGAGGAAATTGTTGAAAGAGTATAAATACAGACATGGCTGTTATTCCAGGGAGGATTAATATCATTAGTTGATCCTTTGATGTGTGTATCAATAAAACATTCAAAGAAAATTTTAAATGAAAGTGAAGTCTATGGATGTAAGAAAGTGAAAAAATATAAAAGAAGACAAATACGTCATGTCCGTCTAGAATTAGTGTGTGAGTGGAAAATAAAAGCATGGACTGAAATTAAACACGAGATAATTCAAAAGTCATTATAAATTGTAATATTTAAAATAATCTAGATGGAACGGAAGATGATTATTTATTTATAGATTAAAGGAACAGTGGTTGTGAAGTTAATCAGAGTTCGATGATCTGCCTGAAAATATAGCGGAAAACAAATATGACGAATTTTTCATGTTATCCGGTGGTAATAAAATTTTTTTAAGTTCGTAAGCTACGTCATTTCTTTTAAATAAAGAGCACCTAGGTACGTGTAGAAATCTAATTTTTGTATGCTTATCTTCCCCTTACTTTTAAATCTATCATTATTATATCCGGCGTATAACACGCACTGGTAAATTTCGATCTTATTAGCCCAAAGGAGCAATTTGCCCAGAAGGGCTACTAATTTCGTTTTGGCATTTTGCGTAGGTTCACTATAAATGCCGTTTCACTCTTCAAATTGTTGCCACCAAATACGTATATATGCCACCACCACTGCATGATATTTAAAAAAGTTAAATAATGAAGAATCTGCATGAATGTATGTATGTTTATTCGTAATGTGAGAAAACAACGGTACCTAGAGACATCAAACTTTGAATAACATAGTCCTCCACTCGAATATGGGCATCTGGAAGACCAAACCTGAAATTTGTTTTATTACATATTTCATATTTGTAAAGCTTAACAAATTTTTGATCAACAAGCTCGAGTTTCAAAGCGAGCAGTGGCCAAACTATACGGGGAAACAATTTTTTTTTTTACATCCAGCGCAAGGGACTGTATATCTAAAATTCTAAAGATGTGTTCTTTTTAAATTATTTCGTGATATTTCTGTTGAATTGATTTTATGGTTTAAGTGCGAAGAACATGATATTTAATAAATAAAGGTAACGCACGAAATGTTAACAAAACGCTCCTTTGAACGTAATTTAAAATCTGAAACCTTTCCAACTTGACCTTCCCCAAATACTGTTGTAAATCGTAAACAGCGAAATTTCTCGCTCTAAATAATAAATACCAGAATTAATAATCGCTGGAATTTTGACTAATTAACTGCAAATCTTTCTTTCCTTTTCCCGAAATAAAATTACAGCTCTAATTATAATAAACTATTCCTATTTTTGTAATAAAAATTTAAGCAAAAGATCTCTATTTTTTATCCCAATTTAATCAAATTTCTTTCAAATATTTCCATTTGTGAATTTTTCGAAGAAATTTTTTTAAATGCATAATTGAATAATCATTTACTTAAATTGCATAATACCTCTGCTGACCTCGTAGTGTACTAGTCTGTTGTTACACTCACGCCTACTAACACTTTTTTTGTCTTTTAAGCTTCATTATTAAGCATCATTTTCTTCGCACTTCCTCCATATACAATTCAACAGTGAAATTCCAAAAATTTTAAAAGAAACATATCGTTACGTTTTTCTCGTCTTCGCACGTACATTAAGGGTTCGCGGATTTGGAATGATTAACGGCGACGCTTGATGAAATATTGAAACACACTTTATTGGCCAGTATTTTTCAAGCCAGTTCCAGAATCACTTTTACAGTCGACGATGGACTGCTATAAACACGCTGAGACAATCCGTGACACAGCCTTCAGGCTATCAGGCTATAACGGTGGAGACAACTTCACGGCAAAGCACCAGAGTATAGCTCCCGACTCTGCTCGGTCGTTCTCAGAAATTTACATACTCTCGAGACTCTCCACGCAAAAACTCTCTATGCACTCGACGATACACTAGAGTACAGCTCCAGACTGGGTTCGGTCGTCCTCGAAGCTCAACACATTCTAAGATAAAACTCGACGATGCGCTAATAACTCGCTATACACTAAGAGATTCTCTCGATGCACTCGACGACTAACTCAGCATTAGAACACGAGACACTCGCTCACTGACTGACTATCAACTCGATAGACTCCGCACTGATTGACTCTCAGGGTTTACATAGTTTTTGGCTTGTGTTCTAGAACATTCTGGGCTAAACGAGTAAGAAATCGTTCCAGAAAATTGTGCATGCGTCTATGGCATATCGCCAATTCTGTGGCCAAATGGGCGATTTCTAGTCTAATGTGGCAATCCTGCCGTAAGTTGCCATTATCGGGCAACCCTAAGCCTGCTTTGCGAGGAGGATATCTTGCCGCGCCTGGACATTTCGTAACAATACGTTTAGAATTCCCAATGCAGCATTAAGTCTTGGCATACATTTTTTTCAGTCTTTTCTCAGTTTATCATATGTGTTTAGTTTACTTACTAAGATAGCTTTGCAAAACTTTTTTGTCTTTTTATTATTAACATTTTGTGTGTTTACTTTATTTATTAAATATCGCGGTCTTGACGCTTACTCCACATAAAATTCGATTCATTAGCAAAATCACAAAATATTTAAAACCTACATGTCTTTAGAATTTCCTATGGACAATCTCGCGAGCTGGAGACAAAAATGTTTTATTCGGTAGAATGTTTCCACTGCTCGCTTTGCAATCATTCAGTTTGTTAATCAAAGAGTTGTTAAATGTTATTGAAATATGAAATAGATAATAAAACATATTCGAAATTCATTATTTGGATTTCTACGTGCCCATATTCGAGTGGAGGACTACGTTATTCAAAATTTGATGGCTATAATACCATTTTTTTTTCTCACAGTGCGAGAAACATATATATACATTTATGCAGATTCTTCATTATTTAATTTCTTTAAATGTAATACAGAACGACAATATTTGGTGGCAACCACTGGAAACGTTATACTCTGGTTTTAGTAATTCAAAGTAAAATGCCGTTTCGAAATTAATATTCCATTCGGGAGTTTTTTTGGGCAAAAATTTGGTTATCTTTCACAAAATTACGCACATAAACTGTAGCTTCTGGCTTTTATAATATTTTGGTATTTTAAATTCCACAGAAATTTCGCAATCTAACGTGTTAAGAAAGCAAATTCCGAGCTAGAGGGCATTAAATCTCGATGCTCTTGATGCGATACGTTTTGTCCTCGATTCATGGAATGAAAAAAGATGAATCACTCACAGTAACTGCTTTAAAAAGCAGGATTTTTATTACAACATGAAATCGATTGGATTCTACTCGCTATCACAAAGGTGCTGTTGAAGGCAGGGATGAAATTTCACAGACCTTCCAATTTCCAGATTATACATCTAGAGACGTTGATTTATCGATCATCGGTGTATGGTGATAATGATTCAAGAAGTGGTTTGAAATTGACAGTGAAGTGGAAATAAAACACACTGTAATTCGTGATATTTTTTCCCCCGAAACTGGAGAACTTTTCTAATGAAATATAACATAGAAGATGAAGTGAGAAATTTTTATTTTCCAACAATTCCGGAAAGGAATTCTGAGAATGAAATCTTTGCTCAGATTTTAATATCAAATTTGTTTTCAGGAATAATCAGTTACTGAATAAACTATATTTTTAAAAAACTCTTTTTTTCCTTAGCTCAAAAAAAAAAAAAAAAAGATGGCTATAAAGTTTAATTTCTCAGTGCTGTTTCTGAACATGGATTGCCAAATATTCTGAAAAAGATTTGAAAAATGCAATCTAGGTTCCAATGTACAAGAAGCTAGATTCATGTACAGTAGAACCCAAATTATCCGCGGTACTTGAGAGTGAAACTACCTCGGATAATCGAAAATGTTGGCTTATGGAATCTAAGTTTTAAATTATGCCAATTTTTCCTTTCACAAGGTTTTCTGAAACTGTTTGTTTTAAATTGTAAAAATAAATATTATTAACTGCTATTAAAATAATCACAATAAATTTTATTAGTAAATGAACTTTATTTCCTTCAATTAAATAATTCATGTAAAATTTTGTTTCCTGGAAGAAAATCTCGAAAATTTAAGCAAATTATGGTATTCTCTAAAACTTTTTATAGGTAATTTTACCCAAATTTTTTACCCTTTTATAGGTTTTTTAGCCCAAAAGAGCTATTAATCTCGAAACAGGATTTTGCCACAAATCACTATAAATGCGCCGTTTCAATTTTCCTTTGAGTCTGTTGCCTTTCTACAAAATGCAAGATATTTATCTTTCAGATTGCATTTGTCTGCTGTGGATTAACAAACTATGCTGCTTCAAAGCAATACCTTCAGTTCTTAAGAATACTGGTTTCCTACTTTCTAATCGGATTGATTTCAACAATAAAAATCTGATGTAGACATCACATAACTTCCTTATACGGCCTAATAAGTTATACACATTTTTTTGCCATATTTCATTTAAACTTATTTTCTCGAATTTCATTAGATATATATTTCTCATTCAATTCATTTAGTTCTCACTTCGCAGGAAGGCAAAAATGCATAAAAATTCAAAATATCTTAATTAAAATTTGCAAAATACAGAAAAACATAAAATACCAAATACAGTTAAAACAGTTTTAAAAACATTTTAAAACTGAAATAATTTTTATATTCTACCCCCCCCCAAAAAAAAAAGCAATTTGGCCAGCGGGCAAGAAGGCAGACTTTTCGGTGCACAAAACTGAAAGTTTGCTTTTGGTTCCAGTCGGCAAAAAGAGATTGAAGCTGCAGAAACTGACTTAATTCTCTATTCTGCTGAGTTTCAAATGCAGACAAATGGCCGTTCCTTACGCTTAATTCCTCGCTTAAAGTTTTAAATTCTTGATAATTCTACAACAATTGCATGTAGATTAACTAGAAGCATAAAAACCTTAAACCGGTACAGAAAAACTACGTAACTCAATCTCTCTTAAAGCACAATTTACCAACATAAAAGAATTAAAAGACTAAACTCACTAAAAAAGATAACAGAGTGGGAATGTATACATATATAAATATATATATACGATTGGTGCAACGAAAAAGAGAAATGCACAACTACGTGTTATAGCAGTCCCATACACAAAATTTCAACGTTCTAGGCCTAATCATTCTTGAGTTATGCGAGATATGTACATACCTACGTATATACAGACGCAGGGTCGGGATGAGGGTGAGACAGATGAGGCACGTGCCTCATGTGAACAAATAGAAGGGGCGCTGAATTAACTATTCGATCAAAAATTCAGAAATTTATTTTTAAAACTTGTGATTTTTAACCTTTAATTTCGGAACACATTAGTGAATCTGTGTCAGAGCATGAGCAACTGTGTCAGAATGTGTGACAGCATCATGAACAATTGTGTCACATTATTAGATACGTGTCCATAAAAGAAGAATCCATATTTATTGAAGAAAGCTTTATAGATTTTATAGAAATAAAAGAGGAAACTGGTAATGGTTTAGCAAATGAAATTATTTTTGAGTTAGAAAAGGATGGCCTCGACATTAAAAAATGTTCGAGGACAAGGTGATGATAACGGGACCAATATGTCTGTATTGTACAAAGGCTTGCAAGCCATTATTTGTCAAAGAAACAATCAAGCTACATATATTCCTGGTTCGACTGGTAGTTTAAATTTAGTATGCAAAAATGCCGCTTCAACAAATTCAAGTATGTTAATATTTTTGGCACTGTACGGAGGATTTGCACTTTTTTTTTTTTTTAATCTTCAACGAATAGATGGGATGCACTTACGACAGTTTTGAAAACTACATTAAAAGGTCACACAGTACACGATAGTCCTTAAGAGCAAATGCTGTTAAAGAATTAGATCTACAACTAACAGAAGCACATACATTATTGAAAGATATGGCATTAAATCACAGATCTTTGGAATGGGCTGAAAATAACAGCATTTGAAACAAATAAATTTAAATTTTTTATGTTTGTTATCTGCGCGGAATTTAATACTGCAAGAAATCGAAAAAATAAATAAAGCCTTGCACTCAAAACCTATAACTGTCTAATAGAGCCATGCGCTTAATAGAGGGACTATGTCTTTCATTACAGGATATGAGAGAAAATATTACTCAATACATTTTTGAAAAATGTAAATCTTCAGCTTTAGAGATGTATATATAAATCAGAATTTTAAAAGAAACAAAAAGTTAATAAATCAAATTGTGAGGAATCAATTGATATAAATTGTAGTTTTTCAGAAAAATATATTTTTATAGAAGATAAAGAAGTGTTCGACGTTTTAATTTCACAACTGAAATGGCGATACGAAAAGTTAAATGAAATTTCTCCCGAATTTCTGTTTCTAACTGATGAACAATTAATGTCATTAGATTTAAGTAATTTAAAGACAGCAGCTTATAACATAGCACTTAAATATCCGAATGGATATGAACGCTGAAGAAATTCAATCAGAAATACACTGGTGTGCAAAAATTAAGGACGAAGTCGAAAAATTAGCATATCAGCTGAACGAAGAGGTAGCGCGGACAGAAAGACCAATCAGGAGATTATGTAAGGTGATGTACGGTAGCACATGCGCATATATGCAGGTAGACGTAATGGGGGAGTGTCTGAGTAGTATAAAGAATGTTGTCGGTGTAAGATCAGTATTTCTGGCAAAGAGATTGCACGCCGTATAGCAGTTAAAATCACACCGAGTTGCTGCCTTAGAGAGAAATGGCGAATAATCAATCTGTTAGATGACATCTGGATGCTTTTACCCGAGGTCGAATCATTGGGAAGTTGGAGGAAGGCCGCAGTGGGACAAGTGTGGCTGCAGAGTCCGGAATTGCTCACAGAAACGCTTCACGACTTTGGAGACAATTTCAAATTACAGGAACAGCTATCCGGGGGTTTAGTAGGGGTCGTCCACGAGGAACCACACCCGCAGATGACCGGTATATTGCCTTTGAGGCCAGAAGAAACAGGCGGCAGACAGCGGGAGAAATCGCTAGACACACGACACGGGCAACTGGACGACCGATATCGCGTTTTACCGTGACCAGAAGACTGCACGGTGGTGGTCTGTTTGCACGACGCCCTGTAAGGTGTGTACCTCTAATGCCTGCCCATCGGAGAAGGCGTTCTCTGTGGTGCCGGGAACACCTGAATTGGAGAGACAATAAATGGGGACGAGTACTCTTTACAGATGAGAGTAGATTTAGTCTGAGTTGCGATTCTAGACACATACACATCTGGACAGAGCGGGGAACACGCAATAACCCCTTCAACATCATCAAAAGGGACTGTTTTGGAGGTCGCGGAGTTCTCGTTCGAGCAGACATAATGCTTGGTAGCCGGACCGACCTTCATATCTCCCAAGGAGGTTCGTCACCTGGGACTGCTATTGTAACGAGGTTCTTCTTCCTTACATGCGTCTTTTCACAAGGGCTATGGGTCCTCAGTTCCTCTTCATGGACGACAACGCTCCACCTCATCGCACAGTTACTGTCGAAGAGCTGTTGGAGAGTGAAGATATTGAACACATGGATTGGTCGGCAAGGTCTCTGGATCTAAATCCCGTCAAGCATGCACGGAACTTACTAGGGAGACCCGTGGCAGCACGTAACTTATCGCCAGTAACGATTCCGAAACTGCGATTGGTGCTACAAGAGGAACGAGCAGCAGTGTCTCAACAGCTCATTAACAACCACATATCCAGCATGCACAAATGATGTGAAACCTGCCTAGCAGTCAGGGGAGATCATATCCCCTATTAAAGACCGGATGTTTCTTGCTGGACACCCATCACAGAGATGTTTTGGCCTTCAGTCGCTTTGCGCTCCATGCTACTTTTTCAATAAAGCTTCTTTTTATTCCTCTGATTTCTCTTTTAGTAAGTGTTGCTTACACTACTCATGTAATTACGTATTGGGGATCTTACGGTATTAAATGTTTTGATTTGGAAAGCTTTTGTACAAGTTATATTGAAAAAACCGTCTCGTCCTTAATTTTTGCACACCAGTGTATCTAGTTTTAAAAACCATGCTATTTCAGTAATTCCGGATACAAAAGCAGCTACAAGCTTAGAACTTTTAAAAATAATTCGCGATTATAATTTAGTTCAGTTCTATCCGAATACAGAAGCTGCGTTGGGAATTTTTTTAACGTTGCCAGTTACTACACCTAGTGGCGAAAGAAGCTTTAGAGTTAAAATAATAAGGAATTACATGAGATCTTCACTAAGCCAAGAAAAACTTTCAAACATGGCCATTCTCTATATAGAACATCAGTTAAGTAATCAAATGGATTTTGAAAAAATTATTGATGGTTTTGCTTCTTTAAAAGCAAGAAAAATTAAATTATAAATATGCTCGAAAAGTTTATGCCAAAAATTTTGAGCAGATGTTTTAGTTATACAACTTAATATTAATCGCCATTTTTTTCAAAAAGCACATTTTTAATGCTTTCCATTTCAAAATTGTTAATCATTATACCACTTTGTGGAATATACAAAGTTATAATTAACTATTACTATAAGAGTTATTGTATTTTCACTTGAAATAGTTACTTTTAATGAGCATAAAATATATGTAAATATAGTTAATTTGGTCTATATGTGTGATTACATGTATATATATGCAATAATGCATATATATTTGTGTGTATATATATGCATTAATGCATATATATGTATATTTTGCGCGTGTTTGTATAATGTTTTCAAATATAATTTAGTATTATTTATTTATTCTTCCCCCACCCCCACAAATAGGTAAATAAATAATTTTGCATTGTATACAGGGCGCAAAATATAGAGGCACGGCTCTATACAGACGTCGAGAAAAAAAAATCTCTTCTGAATCAATTTCGCATCCATTTTACAATCCTTTTTGGCATTCTTTATTCTGTCTGTACGAACAGATATTTTGCAGAAACGTGGTTTAAATGGTTTCAAGAGTAGTTGAAATGGATATTTTCGTTGAAATTTGATACCGGAAATTTTTCGCTATTACAATATTTCCTTTGCTTCGTACAAGGAAGTAAAAATGAATTTAATTCAGATCTTCCTAATTAAAAATATTCATTTTTTTTCATAGAATGATAGAATGATGTTATATATTTTTATTACTTATTTCATATTTTGTAAAACCTTAACGAATTTTTGATTAACAGAATGATATGAAAGCAAGCAGTGGTAATAATGTACGGAATAAAACACTTTTATCTGCAGCCCGCGAGGCTGTGTATCGGAAATTCTTTGTGATTTTGCTGTTGAATTGAAGTTTATGTGACATAATTCCAAAGAACGTGATGACTAATAAATAAAGTTAACACTGCCTTATATTTGTGCCTTTTTATTATTAACACAAAATGTTAATAATAAAAAGGCACAAACATAAGTTTTGTAAGCTATCTTCCTAAGAAAACTGAACTTTGATAAGATTAACTGAGAAAAGACAGAAGAAAACTAAAAAATGGATGCCAACAGTTAAAGCTGCATTGCGAATCCTAAACATATACTGCTATGATGCTTTTAAAATTTTTGTAATTTTGCTGATGAACTGTACGAAGAAAAGGCGAAGAAATACGAAGAAAAGGCGAAGAAAAGGAGGCTTAATAATAAAGCTAAAAAAAATTGTTTAGTAGGAGTGAGTGTAACAACAGATTGGCAGACCGCGAGCTCAGCGAAAATGTAAAAACCTTAGCAAACGCTTTGGTATTATAAGGTATTTCTCCTACTTTCTTGGCATGCCTTCCTGGTGTAATGATCAGCACGCTCGGCGCTTATTCCAGAGGTCCGTGGTCCGAGTCCGGGTGAGGGCATTGCTCATTTTTCATGCTTCCTGCTTCGAAATAACCTAATGTCTCTACATGTTATTAAACGTAAAAATTAAACTTTAGTAAAATTTTTTGGAATTTTTGATCCTGAACTGTTTTACTAAATTTACCTGAGCTAGCGGAAGTACCCGATGTACGGGTACGGAAGTACGGGTTCAGTTAGATACATTGATTGATAAATTTTATTAACATTTGTTTGATAATATTGAAGAGTGAAACATAAAGGTAACGACAAGTTATGTAAACATGTTATGCAACTTAAGAAGCAATAAGAAGCCCTTTACGTTATTGTAATATCATAAAACACTGATTACCAAGTAAATGTCATTTATTCATTCTTTTACACCAGTGATAAGTTTTTCATTAAAAATTTTAACAGTGAATCCCAAAACAGATTGGCGCCTTTAATGCAAGGTCACACAAAAATAAAAACTTGATTTAGCAAATTTCTGAAAACATTAAAAATAAAAGAATTAAACTACAGTAACATACATTATTAAATTACTTTAATTACACTTTAAGAAAGCAATTGCCTGATAAACTTTAATTCTTATATGAAAATTTAATTAAGAATGAGTGACTAAGCTTATACAGCATTTTAAAACATATTTCATGTTCATGCATTGGAAATAAATTGACAGGACTTGTAGTTAAATGAAAGAGCTGGAAGTGCGGTCTACATGATGTATAAAATACAGTCAAATTTTTTATTTAAATACTGAATTTGATGCTTACCTTCTTCAAAATGAAAATAAATGCGGTATATTTGTATTACTTTAAAGGAAACACGTAATGCATAATTTTAATCATATTATCCGATGCTTACATTTTTTTACATTGGGGTTGAGAGTAATGATTCAGATTGAGAGTAATCAACAGAGAGAGCGATACCGCTGTAATCCTTTTCTAATAGCGATGCAAAAAATAAGATTCATAAGTCATACGTAATTCAGTCTGATGCGATATGGAACCTACATAAAAAATTTTGATAGAAAAATAAACTAATTCTCTCTCATTAAATCATCATTTAATCAGCACCCTGGGCGCGTATTCGAGAGGTCCGCGGTCCGAGTCCCAGCAAGAGCATTGCTCATTTCTCCCATCTCCTGCTTCAAAAATCCTAATGTCTCTAGAGTGGCGCCCGAACTAAGAAATGTGGTGGATGGTGATTCTCGACCACAAGAATTTGGTGACTGAGTCCCCTAATCCCCCAGTCGCCCTTTAAAAGGGGAAGTATATAAGGTATTTCTGCCTCCTTCTTGGCATGTCTTCGTGGTGTAGTAGTCAGCACGCTCGGCGCGTTTCGAGAGGTCCGTGGTTCGAGTCCCGGCGTGGGCACTTCTTCCATAATATTCATAGACAAAACAAGAAGAAAACGTTTTTCAATTAAGTATAT
This sequence comes from Stegodyphus mimosarum, assembly GCA_000611955.2. Lineage (NCBI taxonomy): Eukaryota > Metazoa > Arthropoda > Arachnida > Araneae > Eresidae > Stegodyphus > Stegodyphus mimosarum. The sequence continues at coordinate 170,941 of KK119871.1, forward strand.
ATTTGATTTTTTTTTAATCTCCATTGTATATGTACATACGCTCAGGCTGATCATTTTTTAGCTCTGGCAGCTATCGCTGAAACTAGAACTCATTAAATTGAACACAAATGAACTGATAATGAAGCACGTACTAACGCAAATGAACAAAGGGTTTGTGAAGATCGGGAGAAAAGCACAGACAACGATGCTTGAGTAGTGCTTCACAAGAATTAACTTCTGAATAACTATAAAAAGTACCAGAATGTTAAAACCTTGTGAAAGTATATTATGGAAGCTGGTTCCAGTATTAAAGTTACTCTGTTAGATTTTACTCTTTTCGCTATCATGCAAGTGGATTGATCTTAGTAGGAAGCCTGGAGACTTCTCGCACAGGCGTGAAGAGTAGAAGCACAGAAGAAGAGTATAAATTGTCCTTTTGTTCTCAAACTCTTTAATAAAAAAGCACATACATCATCCTCACAATAACACCAACTACTTGAGATGAGGAACTTAACGATAATTTAGCAATAAATTCAAAAAGATGCATAGTTATGCTAGACAACACAGTTTACTTAAACCTAACATGTTGACTCAACAACCTACACCGGTAGTGGACTTAATAAACGGCCAGAATGCGTAGTCGCAACTAAGATTAACAATTGGAGGACGGAATAGCAACGTGCACTAACTAGCGGAATCACGTTCTGTCTAACCTGCTTGTTTCGCTTGTTTAAATACTGCCCTCACTTAACAAAAAGCCTCATTTAATTGAAACATTTAGCGATCATTAGTCGTGTTACGTCATTGGTTTTGCAGTTTCGGCATTCAATTGAAACACAACGTTCACTCTGAGCTCACGATCGATCCTTCTTGTAGCGATCACTCCAGGGCGAAAACGATCGAATCAATGCGGCGGTTGTGTTGTTTGTACTTTCAGAAAGACAGAATTCAAGTGTGTCAAGGTACTTCGGATTTAAGAGCAATCCTTTAGAGAGAATGAATGGGCAGCAATGTATATCAAAGTATAGGTGTATAAGACTCCTAGTAAGGGGAGCTGACTCATCATCTGTGTCGGATCTAAATGAAGCGTACTTATTGCTAGTGGATATTGATTTAGCATTGTGTTGTTTACATTTGTATTGATGGATTGTGACCTAATGCCGAGAAATACGGGTAGATATGCTGCATCAAATTATTCATACCATTCCCAAAAATAACTTAAGTATGTTCTGTTTTCGAGAAATGAAGAAATATGAAGAAATAATTGATTGTTGTCGACTGGAATGGATTCCGAGCACAGGTGTTTGCCCTTTTGAAGTAAGTTCAGTTTCGTATGTTTCCATATATTGTTAAAAAAATAAGCGTTCAAGTTTCAACAAAATGTGTATTTTCATTTAAATATTGCTAATTGATAACAAATTGATTTACATGTACAAAATGAATTGCTGAATGTGTCTGTGTGATCAATACACAGATACTGTGAATGTCGATGTGATTTTATTTTTATTGTTATTATCGCGAACAGATAAAGTTTAAAAAATTATATTTTACATTTGATTCCAGCTTTGTGCATGATTAAAGCTATGAAGTGCCCTTTTTATTTAAATTTTAATGCGGGATTCGAGGTTTAAAATTTTACGTTATTCGTTCTAAAGTTAATTCGATATAAATGGTTTTATGTACTACTACTTTTTCTTTGCCTACTACTATTTTGTGTAAATACTGGAACTTGGTTTTACGCAAAAGTTTGTTGTAAGAAATTGCATATAAGTACAACTGCAACATGTGTGGCTGCAGTAAGTACTTAGCCGATATATCAGCCGATAATAATGTTAATATTTGCAAACTAAACCCTTTAAATTAAAGTATGCAGTTCACAGAAAAACAACACTCTTTTCCAAAGATAGTGTTTTCGGTTTAATTGTAGCTGAAATAGCGGAGATACACTTACTTCCAAACTTTAACTTAGCTCAGACTTAATTTACTTTCCAAACTTACTTAGCTCAGATAGTACTAAGTAAGTACTTAGTTACTTAGAAATGGGTAAAAAAAACAGTCTTATAAGAAGCCAGCTTTATGAAGGGTTACAGAAGTTAATTGTAAGTGCTGAGAGAAGATATTTAAAACTTTCGTACAATTTGTTTTCAAGACATACGTGTTTCCATGACTTCCAAAAGACGAATGGAAGATTCTGAACGCTGGCGTGCTGTGGGGCGCATTGAAGCAGGACAGTCGATCACAGATGTTGCTCTTTTCTTCGGCGTTCATCATTCTGTAATTTCACGTTTATGGAAATAATTCCAAACCACACAGACAGATGTCCGAAGGCCCGTAGCCGGTCGCCCAAGGGTTACAACCCCCGCGGAAGATCGATATATTGCTATTGTAGCCAAGCGGAATCGCTGAGTGATCTCCACATGTGTGACATCCATGGTTACAGCGTCCATTGGTAAGGCGATATCTGCAGCTAATGTACGCCGAAGATTACATAGGAGTGGACTGTACGCCCGGGTACCTCGAGTTTGTGTTCCTCTATCCGTCCAATTAAGAGGGGCACGATTACAGTGGTGCCAGGAACATGTCAATTGGAATTTGTCTGACTGGGGCAATGCCATGTTTCCTGATGAGTCAAGATTTGCTCTGGAGCCAGATAACAAGCGTATAAGGATGTGGCGTGAACAACGAACACGTTCTATCGTCCTGTATCGAACCTGTTCTATCGTCGCCAAATCAAAAATTTTAAGTATTCAAAGAAAAATTTTGACTATATTTTATACATCATGTAGACTGCACTTTCATCTCTTTCATTTAACTACAAGTCCTGTCAATTTATTTCCAATGTATGAACATGAAATATGTTTTAAAATGCTGTATAAGCTTTGTCACTCATTCTTAATTAAATGTTCATATAAGAATTAAAATTTATCAGGCAATTACTTTCTTAAAGTGTAATTAAAGTAATTTAATAATATATGTTACTGTAATTTAATTTTTTCTTTAATGTTTTCGGAAATTTGATAAATCAAGTTTATTTTTGTGTAACCTTGCATCAAAGGCGCCAATAATAAATCTGTTTTGGCATTCACTGTTAAAATTTTTAATGAAAGATTTATCACTGATGTAAAAGAATGAAAAAATGACATTTACTTGGTAATCAGTGTCTTATGATATTGCAATAACTTAAAGGGCTTCTTATTGTTTCTTAAGTTGCATAACTTGTTTTCATAACTTGTTGTTACCTTTACCTTTTACTCCAATATTATTAAATAAATGTTAAATGTATTGCTGCGTGCGTACGGGTTCTTAATGGGTTGAATGCACAAGTCGATAAAAAGTTAATAAAATTTATTCTTATCCCAAGAAATAAAACAAAATGCTCAAATTTCCTCAGAGATATTCGTACGTAGCGTATTCGGAAACTAAGTACCGTTTCATTCTAGCGCCATCGCAGCGCTGTGGTAGACGTCGCGCGCATGCGCACTAGTCTTTCTTGTTCACTGACTTTCAATTGTCGCCATTTTGGTTGCTCTATGTTGTGTTTCCAGTTTGCTGTGCACATTCAAATTGTTTAAGACAATTAGTTCTCCCGCTGACTGTGAGATTCGTGCCGTGATTAAATTTTTGAACACGAGGAATGTTAAACCGGCCGAAATTTATCGTCAAGTGACAGAAGTTTACGGTGAATACGCGACAAGTGATGGAATGGTGAGAAAGTGGGTAAGAATGCAGGTCGAACAAATGTCCACGTCGAGGCTCGGAGTGGTCGGCCTTCTGTTGTCACCGATGATTTGGTAAGGAAAGTTGAGGAAGCAATTCATGAGAACAGACGCTTCACAATGACAACTCTTTCAGAGGCATTTCCACAAATTTCACGTACTGTTTTGTTCGAAATTGTGTCTGACCGCTTGAATTATCGCAAACTGTGTTCCCGATGGGTTTTAAAAATGCTCACTGATGTTCACAAAACAAAGCGACTTGGTAGTGCCCCGACATTTCTCACGCGGTACAGTGATGAGGGAGAAAACTTTTTAAACCAAATTGAGACAGGTGACGAAACTTGGGTGTGTCATTTCACACCAGAATCGAAACACCATTCGATGGAGTGGAGACACACTCATTCTCCGAAAAAACAAAAGTTCAAAGTGACAATGTCATCACACAAAATCATGTGCACTGTCTTCTGGGGTAAGGAAGGCATTTTTGCTAATTAATTTCCTCCCAGAGGTAAAACCAATAATACAGGACGATATTGGGAGACTTTAACAAAAATAAGGGCTGCCCATCAAAAACAAAGAAGAAGGATGCTTAA
>KK119871.1:175266-185515 GCA_000611955.2 Stegodyphus mimosarum
TAAAGGAATTGTGTTGCTCCATGACAATGCTCGGCCCCATACTGCTGGTGTCACTCAATCGTTAATTCGGCAGTTTCATTGGGAGCAGTTCGATCACCCGCCGTACAGCCCGGACTTGGCGCCGTCCGACTATCACTTGTTCCTGCACATGAAGCGCGAGCTTGGTGGCAAGCGCTTTGGATCTGACGATGACACGAAAAATGTTGTGGAGTCGTGGTTATCGAAACTGGTGGGAAGTTTCTTTGACGATGGTATACAAAACCTGGTCACCCGCTATGACAAGTGTTTGATCATTGGCGGAAACTATGTTGAAAAATAGTTTAAGACATGTATTTTCATGTAAAAATAAAATTGGATTCGAAAAAATTGTTTTATTATTTTTTTTTTTTTTTCAAAACGGTACTTAGTTTCCGAATACGCCTCGTACAATATCACAATATCTCACAGTAGTTATATTTAAAACTACTAAAACATTGAACAGAATTCAGTTCAAAATACAAAGAAAGCTAATCCGATCTCACCTCGAATTCGCTACAATCAATAACAGCACTAAGTAAATAACTACAGTTCGCTTAAAACAACTGAGCTGAGCTGTTTTAATCCGGCTTTTATAAGCTTTCTAGTCGTGCAAGAGAACATTCTGGTACTTTCCCGATTTTTCTGGATAGCAAAAGAGTACAATTACGAGATATCTATTTACCAAATGCGCGCGCTCCTGTATTTTAACTTTTCCGGTGTAACTTTCTTTGTCTTCAAATAAGTCTCGTGCTGCACTGCACACGGAAATAAAACAACTTTAATTACAATTCTACTAAAAATAGCAAATTAAATAAAAAATCCGTAACAGTACATTTCTAATCAAATATTCTTCCTTTCATAGCAGTGCTATGTACCATGATATCACGTGTGTTGGCCTTTATTATATAGTTATGAAAGTTATTCATTATATGAGTTTTATGTATATTTTATTATATATATTTAATTTATGTCATTACGTATTATATAAGTTTCCTTTTAGAGTATATCACAATATACTTTTTGAGTTGTTAATACAGCTATAGTGCACATTTTTCTTTTGCTTTAAAACTTGAATCACCTTGTTTTTTTCAGTATGCATGCATAACTTACTTGACCAATATTTTTCACATGTTAATGTGATTTAGGTGAATGAAATGTGTCTTTTAGGTTTGCTATTTTCATGGATAAAACTTTGAAAGAATAGCGCTAAAAAGCCAAAGAGAACCTGAACACCAAAACTAAACAACAACGCTAAAGAACGGTTGCAACATTACCGAGAGTCAGCCTGCATCTCTAGGAACTCTATCATTGGTTACTTCGAAAACAACGCAACTTCCGACCACGTGATAAACAGCACAGCGCATCAAGTAACCTCTGGTAACCTCTACCAGTTCGAATGGTAAGAATGTGTTTCAATTGAATACGAAAAATCACTCGTTTTCAAAAGTAATCTCTAATACTGTATGTAACGACAGCTGTTTGATTAAGCATAGGTGTTTCAATTGAATGAGGCCTTTAGTTTGCATCCTGGCGAGAAAATGCGAAGGGAAATAAGAAGTTCGGAAAAGATACAAAAATTAAAATACTTGGTTATTCAAACTAAGGGAAACCATACAGCTTTACAATTCTCCAAACGATAAGGAATGCAATCTGTTGCTCCAAAAAATACATTGTTAGGTGTTTTGTATATACACTCACGTTTGTGAAAATTGCAACACCAAGAAGGAATCGTCATAATTGAATGCAATTTAATACACAGTTGAGTGGTAGTGGTACAAATAAATGATTAAATGTTCAAAGCAAACAAACAAGAACAAGAGATCAGAATCAGTATTTTGTGTGGCCACCACGCGCCGCAATAAGTGCTGCTACACGACGTGGCATGGAGTCAAACAAAGTTTGAATGTCTGACTGAGGAAGAGCATTCCATATCGTTTGTACGCGTACCCAAAGTTCGTCTGCAGACGCAACAGGACGAGGATCACGAGCAAGACGCCGACCAATGACATCCCACACATGTTCAATTGGCGACATATCCGGGGAACACGCAGGCCAAGGAAGAAGCTGTACCTGCTGCGCTGCAAAGAAGGATTTAACAATCCGAGCAGTATGAGGGCGGGCATTGTCCTGTTGAAATACAGCGCCTGGCAAGCTTTGAAGGAAGGGAACAGCTTCGGGCTGTAGAACTTCACGGATATACCGGTTGCTGTTCAGATTGCCCACAATTCGTAGCAATTGAGATCGTCTATGATATGCTATGGCGCCCCAGACCATAACTCCGGGTGTTCGTCCACTGTGGCGTTCGATAATGCACTCCGGAAGGTGGCGTTCACCGGCATAGCGTCTGACACGAATGCGGCCATCATGGTACCACAAATTAAAGCGGGATTCGTCAGAAAACACGACATGCTGCCAATCAGCACGCCAGTCTCTATGCTGATTGGCCCATTGTAGCCGCAGGCGGCGATGGTCGTGCGTTAGGGGGATCCTGTATAAAGGAGTCCGTGCGCGCAGTCCACACTGCAGCAGACGTCTACGAATTGATGAAGCACACAATGAAACACCTGTAGCTATTGACCACAGTGCTGCCAATTGTCTAGAGGAAGCTGTACGGTCCGTCCGCGCCATGCGGACCAGGTGTCTATCATCGCGAGCTGACGTCACATTTCGGGGTCCACTCCCGGATTTCCGAGTTGTCCGACACTCGTCCGTCCACTGCTTCCAAACGCGCATCACTGTGCTGCTGTTACGCTGCACACGAGAGGCTACTGCACGATACGACAATCCAGCTTCACGAAGGCCGATGATTCTCCCTCGTTCAAACTCTGTAAGTTGTTCAAATCTCGCTCTCTTTCGTCGACGAGGCATAAGTACAGATTGAGTTAACGTTTACCACTAGCAGATAACCACCGATAACCATACACGCCTCGCTACAGCCGTCTATTTATTCGGATCCATCAGCCGTTCAGAGGGCGCTGCTCAGCATACGCATGCGCTACGGATTTGCAATTCTAATCATTTGCATATCACGCGCTACTTTGCATTTCCTGAAAATTTCAGCTCACTCGCGTAAGTCCTTCATGGTGTTGCAATTTTCACAAACGTGAGTGTATATGCAAATAATTTTGGTAAAATTATATGCAAATTGTAGTATCTCTTCTATAACGTAACGTGATAGGAGAGCGTGAAGTATCACCGGCAAAACCGCATGTGAAGAAAAGTAAGTTCTTTTAACATTGAGGTAAATGGTTGTCTCGTCAATTTGGCGACTAATTTTTATCGCCAAATTTGGCGTAAGGGCGGGATATAAAATAAAGGTCAAGTAAGGACTATTAAGCCCAGTAACGGGGTAGATATACGTTTGGTACTGCCGTTTGCAATAAAAAAGCGAGGAGATGAATGCATACATACGTACGTACGTACGTGCGTACAAGACGCCACGACAAATTTCGCTTTTAGTCTATTTTACAATCCGTTTTGAAAAGAGAGATTCCTTTATTCTGTCCTTAAGTACAGACGTTACGCAGAAAAAAAAAATCATCTAAATGAATTCCGAACCTTTAAAATGTATCTTTCTATTGAACTGATACCCGAAATTGTTCGCTGTTACAATACTTCCTAGCAAAAAGACGATTCTACATATTGTTACGAAATGCCCAGCTGTGCTAAGATAGCTTATTATTTATGGTTTCCAGAAAGTGGTAAGAAAGGTAGGATTGTCAGATTTGGCGCGAAATCGCTCATTTGGCGACAAAATGGGCGATATGCCATAGACGGGGACAGAACATTCCAAAACGGATTCTCAACGGTTTTCCCCAGAATGTTCACGAAAGTTGCTGAAAAGCTATAAACATCCTGCCTGTACGCGGAGCAGCACTTTATCTTGAAGTTCATCGTGAAGAGTATCTTGTGTGTATTCAGTTCAGTAACAGTGCTTTGAGTTCAGAGATCAGCTCAAGAGCGATCGAGCGAGTCGGGAGCTGCACTTGAGTGCTTTGCCACGAAGCTGCCTTCAGCGTTGTAGCCCGATAACCTGAAGGCTGTGTTGCGAATTCTTTCAATGCCTTTGAAGTAGTTTTTCGACTACTGTAAACGTGGCTTTGGAACTTTCCTGTATAATACTGGCGAATAAATTGTGTTTTGATTCTTCATCAAGCATTGTCGTCAATCACTCCAAATCCACGAGCCCGTAGAATGCAACAATATTTTCGGATAGAGAATCTAAAATTAAATTCTGAACTTAAATTCTAAATTAAACTAAAATTAAGTTCTAAACTAAACTAAAATTAAGTTCTAAACTTTGGCAAAGTCATTTTTCAAAATAAGCCCATCGAAATTAAGGTAACAGATTGAAATGCCATTGAAAACTAAAAAGTCAGGAAACTTCAGATGCGGAATCAAGACAGAGACGTAGGTAGTGTAGCAGCTAAAATTTCTGTAGTTAAGTTTCTCATTGGTGAAGTTTCCCAGTTCGTAGTATTTGAACGATTCACTATTCTTTCCTGTATGCAAAGTTTGGACACGCAGCCTGTTTAAAAGTGTATAAACCAAACCATTAAAAAAAACGTCGAATAGATTCGGGACCCGTCAGAATAGATAGTTCTGCTAAAATATGACACCCGAAGTTTTTCGGGTTTACAATACTTCCTTTTTACTTCGTACAAAGAAGTAAAAAGTTTTTTTAAGCCCAAAGGGGCAATTTTCTCAGAAGAGCTATTAATTTCGCTTTGACATTTTGCGTTGATTCACTATAAACGGCGAATCATTTTTTAAATTGTTGTCATCAAATATTATCGCTCTATATGATATTTAAAGAAATTAAATATTGAAGAATCTGCATAAATGTATGTATGTTTCTCGCACTACAAAAAAAAAAAACAACGTCACATAGAGACATCAGATTTTGCATAACGTAGTCCTCCATCCGAATGAATTGTGATAAAACAACGGTACCTAGAGCCATCAAATTTTGAATAACGTACCTCTCCACACGAATATGGGCATCTGGAAGCTCAAATTTTGAATTTGCTTTATTAGCTATTTCATATTTTCTAAAGCCTTTATGAGTTTTTGATTACGAAACTCAACCATTTCGATACGAACAATGGCAACACTGCACCAAAAAGAAAAGCATTTTCATCTCCACCACGCGAGACTGTGTATCGGAAATTCTAAAGATATGCTCATATTATTTTGCGATATTGCTCTTGAACTGAATTTTATGGTTCAAGTGCGAAGAACATGATATTTAATAAATAAAAATAACACAGAAAACGTTAAAAAAATGCACCTTTGTGTGTAATGTAAAATCTGAAAGCTTTCAGTTTTTTTTTTTTTTTTAAAGCTCAAAGGGCCAATGCCCAGAAGGGCTATTAACTTCATTTTGTCATTTTACGATTTTGCGCCGTCCACATAAAACGGCCTTTCACTTTTGAAATTGTCGCCACGAAATATTAGACCCTTGTATTATTTTTAAAGGAATTAAATAATTAAGAATCTGCATGAATGTACGTATGTGTTCTCGCATTGTGAAAAAACAACGGTACCTAGATACATCATATTTTCAAAAACGTACTCCTCCACTCGAATATGGGCATCTGGAAACACAAATTTGGAATTTGTTTTATTATCTATTGCATATTTTGTAAACATTTAACGAATTTTTGATTAACAAACGTAAAAATTACAAAGCGAGCAAAGGCAACACTGTACGAAAAAAAAACATTTTTATCTCCAGCGTGAGAGACTGTTTATTGGAAATTTTAAGACGTGCTCTTCAAATTCAAGTGAAAGACCATTGAAATTACTAAAGTTATTTTGAAAAAGGTCATTTTATTTATAAAAGTCGTCACTAGATGACGCAACTTCCTTGGAAATATCTTTTCCTGGATTGGAATTATACGAACTCGTTTTCTGGACAGTATTTTGCAGACTAAATTTCAGAATCTCTCAAAGAACTAACATAATTCTAAGCAAACGCACAAATCGTTTGTAACTGCTGGCTTTAATTTTGTTGTTAGAAACAAACTGTAGCTCTTTAGTTTGTTAAATGAATCTTGCGTTATAAAACCAGTAGATTTAATACTGTGAATCGTCTCTAAGACAAACGCCAACAATGACAGAGTAATTTTGTTTTCTGTTTACTTGGTCATCTTAAAAAGATAATGTTCATTCTAGGGCTTAATACCTAAAATTAGAAGTGTTGGACTCATTGAAGGCCGTTTAAAAAAAGTGAACAAAATTAAATAAGTAAAATAATAAAGAATAAAATTAAGTAAAAAAAACGCAATTAAGAGAAACTAAAAATACAATAAAAAAAATCTGAAAGTTTTCAGATTTTATATTACGCCCAAAGGGGCGTTTTTTAACATTTTGTGGGCTACCTTTGCTTATTAAATATCAAGTTCTTCGCACTTAAAGCATGAAATTCAACAGGAATATCACAAAATACTTAAAAGAACATACCTTTGGAATTTCCCATACAGCCTCGCGTATTAGAGATCAAAATGTTTTTTTTTTTTCGTACGGTGTTGCTATTGCTTGCTTTGAAATCGTCAAGTTTGCTAATCAAAAATTCTTTAATGTATGACAAAATATGAAATAGATACTAAAACAAATTCCAAATTTCGGCTTCCAGATGCCCACATTCGGATGGAGGACTACGTTATGCGAAATCTGATGTCTCCATGTGACGTTGTTTTTTTTTTCGCAGTGCGAGAAACATGCATACATTTATGCACATTCTTCATTATTTAACTTCTTTAAATATAATACAGGGCTCTAATATTTGGTGGCAACAATTTGAAATGTGAACCGACATTTATAGTGAACCGGGGCAAAATGCCAAAACGAAATTAATAGCCCTTCTGGACAAATTGCCCCTTTGGGCTAATGATAAAATATAAATGAATAAATAAAAAATTAATAAATGCAGTTGAACTAAGGACAAGTAGTTAAATAATAAAGCAAAAGTTTAAAGTATGCTCATATTATTTGTTGTTGAGGGTAGAATTATCATTTTACTCAAAGACTAAAAATACTGAAAGCGCCTTCCGGTGGCCTCAGTCTGAATGTCTATCTCTTGTTTAGTCCCAGAATTTAATTATGCAAGTAACTTTTAGATGTGGTTGTCCTAAAAAGATGATCACCATGAAATATTGATTGCAACCACAACTTAAATCAAATATTGCGATTGCATAATTTTAACAACAAAGAACTTAATTTTGCTGTTAAAATTTGTTTAAAGAAGACTTTCCAAATTTTTTAAGTCATTACATTAATTTAATTTACATTAATTTTACTTCATAGTACTAAGTAAGTTATCATCTACACCACTTAACAAGTGTTGACACTGCATGAGCAATGAGGTCTCTAATTTGCCTTTCTCATGGCTTGTTTAATGCACCAATTCCAAAGTATTGCCATTCGACTTGAGTCAAATCTTTCTATAGCTTTCAAATATGGCTTAACAACGAATGACTTAAAATTCACAAAGCTTAATAATTTAAAACATGGTAATAATATTTTTAATTGATATAATCTGCAATTTTTTTTAAAAAAAATTTCCTGTGGATAATAAAAAAAATATATAACTCAATGCGTTCGATACTTTTTATGCTGAATAAAGCTTTCTATTATTTCTATAGTTAGTTGTATGGTTAAAGCGACTCTTTACAATAATTTTCTCATTCCGTTGGCAATTCTATTGCAGGGCGATGATTGTTCTTTGGCATTTGGATTCATTCTTTACAGAGGACTGTGTATGATCAAGAACAGGGACGAGCTAGGGTGTTAGCCACCCCATGCGGCCGCAAGGTTTGCACCAGAATAAAGAAATGTAATTGTATAAATTTAGTAATTGTATAAATTTAGTAAATTGTATAAATTTACTAAATTATTTTAAACTCGAATGAGAAATTTTCCCAGCATTACGAAGTCTACTTGCTACATCTCCTTTCTAATTCATTTTGTGAGTATTAAAATGGTTTTTCACTTAAGAGAAGAGAAAATGGTAAAAAATTCTTGATTTTCTGAGTTAAAAATAAATAAATAAATAAATCTGAAAGGTTTCAGATATTACGTCCAAAGCGGCGTTTTGTGTGTTGCTTTTATTTATCAAATATCATGTTCTTCTCTGTTAAACCATAAAATTCGGTTCAACAGCAATATCGCAAAATAATTTTTAAATGAGTGTATCTTTAAAATTTCTGATACACAGTTCCGCGCGCTCTAAATAAAAAGGTTTTTTCTTCCCCGTAGAGTGTTCCCATTGCTCGCTTTTAAACCGCTTGAGTTTGTTCATCAAAAATTCGCTGAAGTTTTACAAAATATGAAACATATTATAAGGTATTTCTCCCGTTTACCTTGTGTATGTCTTCGTGGTGTAGTGGTCAGCACGTGAGACGCGTAATCGAGAGGTACGTGGTTGGATTCTGGGCGAAGGCGTTGTTCATGATTCGAAATAACCTAATGTCTCTACGAGATAATATTGCAAGTTCTGGCTTCCAGATACGCATTTTCGAATAGAAACGTACGTTATTCAAAACTGAATGGTTCTAGGTACCGTTGTTTTATCACATCTGGAGAAATGTGTATACATTCATGCAGATTCTTCACTATTTAATTTCTTTAAATATAATACAAGGCTGTAATATTTTGTGGCAACAGTTTGAAAAGTGATTCAGACTTTTCATGTTTCCAACGCAAAATCGCAAAACGAAAACAATAGTCCTTTAGAAACAAAGCCCCTTTGGACTAAAAAGAAAAGTTCTCAACACGGTATAGAGAGTTTCAAAATTCGCAGGTATTAAAGCACTTTTCTGCACACATAGAAATAAGAACAAAAAATATTTATTGATACTCATAAGAAATCGTATATATACACTAAACAATACGATGTCTTTATTATTTTATTTAAACATTTCTTCACATTCAAAAACTATTTTATTGCTCTTAAAACAGCATAAATATCTACCTACTCCTCTCAAATACTTCTAAAATACAACAAGCGGATCCAACGTATATATGTTCAACTACTTTTGATAAACTTCTAAATCATTTCTTCCATTAATTGCGTTACGGTACCAGAACATGAACGTCAAAGAGTAGCATGCTAATGTAAAATTAGGTAAAATTAAAAAATGCGTATGTTGAAGTAGATTTTGGTCTAAATTCTGCGATCATAAAAGCCCTTAAAATAGATTCTTGATTCTGAAGAAGAGGCTCAGTAGCCTTCAAAACCACCTTATATCAGTAACCTTCAAAGTGCATAGATACCCCTCCTAAATTTGTCTGGGTCTAATTTTTTTTATTACGAATTTTACAAGAAAACTTCTATCCAATTATTCATTCCTCGAAGTACAAAACTTTTAATTTGTTTTTCACTATAGATGATATTGCTGATTTTTCAGCTATATTATATTACTATTTAAAACTCAAAATGTGAAGGGTTAGAGAAAATCGAGAGCTAATTGAGGCAATACATTGTAATTTATAATAATGTGTTTGCTCTGTATTATTTTCTTAAATATTTTGCAAAACATCTTGCAGTAAATCATGATTTGTGAATTACAATCCTCTTCTTCTCACCTATTCATTTTTCTATCTTTTTCAATATGACAATATCTGCTGGACTACTTTAATTAATAGAAGACTCAGTTTATACGTATAGTGAATGTAGTTTTGTTTTATTTCTATTTTTAAACCATTATATTACTGTCAAGACAATTACGTTAATTACTTTACTTTAAATTATACTAATTAGTCCAAAGGGATTTAGTCCCGAAGGACTATTACTTTCGTTTTGCGATTTTGCGTCGATTCACTCTGAATGCCCGTCTCACTTTTCAAATTGTTGCCACTAAATGTTATCACGCTGCATTAAATTTTAAAAAATGAAAAATCTGCATAAATGTATGCATGTTTCTCGCATTGTGATAAAACCTAGAGCCATCGAATTTTGAATGACGTAATCCTACTGCGAATATGGGCATCTGGAAGCCCTAATTTTGAATTTGAAATTTGCTTTATTATCGATTTTATGTTTTGTAACATTTCAACGAATTTCTGATTAACAAACTAAATGATTTCAAAGCGAGCAATGGCAACACTGTACGGAAAAAAAAAAACATTTTTATCTCCAGCGCACGAGACTTACGGAAATTCTAAAGATATGTTCATTTTAAAATGATTTTGCGATATTGATTTTGAACTGAATTTTATGGTTTGAGTA
>KK119871.1:185622-197370 GCA_000611955.2 Stegodyphus mimosarum
TTTTTTTTAATTTTTATTTACTGTTTTCGAAAGGAGAACTTCAGAAATATGAGAGCGAGTAATACAAAACATTGAAACTAAGTCTACGCACTGATAGGTTCTGTCTCTTCTTGCAGCCGATAGATGACGCCACATCACTGAGAACCTTTTGCACACAAGCTTAAAGAATTTCTTAAAACTGCTAATTTTTAAAGGTAGTATGGTACGAAACATAATAACTATGAATTACTAAGTCTATAACTATTTTGAAAATCCACAACTAATCGGGATAATACACAAAAACTATCAACGGTGAAGATTTTACTAGCTTGTGTCTAAGTGCTTCAATTCAGCCAAATCCTAACTCAGGTATTCTCAGTACTAAGCGAAATCGTAATTACAGGTGAAGCGAGCCGATGACCAAATGTGATGAACTACAGTACTTCGTTTTTAAACGAATCGTTGTAAAAAGATAATTCTGCTATTCATTTTTTTTTTCTAATCTTCAAAACATATGAAGAACAATTCCCCCTTCTTAAATGCTGTTTCTTTAAAAAGAGAAGTATTTACGGAAGATTCAAGAAAATGAATGTTTAATTCTTCCCTTTCTAATTCAAGAGTCGAGGAACACTCATTCATTCGCCAACAGAAGCAAGATGCAACACCAGGGGCAGAAAGGTTTTCGGATCTTTCAACCAACACGGTAGGGATAACCCCTACTCGCCAGCCCAATAAAAGTTATAGTGACACGAAAGACAAAGTCTCCAACTTCCCGAACGAAACACAAACTGCATTTACGTGTGTGTAACATGGTTCGGCACGCTCCTTTAAAAGGGAAATTATTTCCTTCTTAAAGTAGATTAAACCCACTAAAACTTACATACGCAAACTAGCTGTGGATTTCAGATTGCAGAAATTGTTTACATTGTTATTATTATTTCATATTTAGTTGAATAAATTTAACATGCCATTGCTCCTCTAATGATAGTTTGTTTATAAATATATATCTGTAACATTTTATTTAGTTTTAATTATTGTCTTAGTTAATATTATTTATTTATTTTGCCATTTCACGAGACCTGTCATAACGTTTTAGAGTTTATAGTTTATAAATGAATTATAATGAACAAATTATATTATTATCTTAATGGAAAATGACAGCATATTTAGCATCTATAACTGGATTTTTCAACCGCCAAATGTTTATGTCTCTGCATGTTATGTGTTGCTCCTGGAGAGGTTTAGACTTAAGTAACTCACTTTACACTCAGTTCAAGTGTTTGCAAAGTAATGCGAAAACATTTCAATTTATTTAAGTTCCTTAATCATTATGACCATATACAAAGGGGCAAATACAAAATCTCAAGAGAAAAACATTATAGTATACTGCAGGATTTCATTTAACTTTCATTGACCTCGTCCAAGAGCTCTAAACCTTTTAATTCCATGAGTATATATTTTAAGAAAAGTTATCGGACATCATAACTCTTCTACAAAAAAATCTACATTTACACTTATTTTCACTATGCAAAAGAAATCTGAAAGCGGTAGGCAAATAGAGAAGAATTAGAGGCAAAAAGATTAAAGGAGTAATACTTTTGTTCCCAGTTGTCTGAAATATTGTACACAAATATGGAGGAATAGGACTTTTTTTTCCAGCAAAATTTTATAGCCTTCTTAGATATTTATGTGTTGTCAGTCACAGCAGTTTTAATATAGTGCAACTTTCTTCGACTTTAGCATTTGAAATTAGGTCAACTTACTACGTGTTGAAAACGGAGGGAAGAAAAATTCTGCTTTCTCTCTCCCTCCCTCTTTTCTTGCAATTTTTAAACATTTGCAGACCAAGACAAATTTTTCCAGAAATTTTTTAAGGGCCATTATAGATATTTAGGTTTTCCATTTAAAGATTTAAGAAATACCATTCGTACAGGTTCTAAATTGCGTTAATGGGCTTTGAGGCAAGAATTTAATGATTTTTAGTAGGATTCTTATCAAAGCTTAATCCAACTGCAAGATATTTCTGTTTCTAATTATGGCCACAAGATGGTGCCACTTCCTAGAAGTTATCTCGATGATTCTAAACGGTTTTTCTGAAACAGCACCAGAACTAGAAGTAATTACAGAAATAAGTTCACGAATGTTTTGTTAGGCTATAAAAAATTGGTTATTTTAAATATCTGATATATCTAATACCAACTTAAATAAAAGAGGCAAAAGATGATCTGTGGGGTATGACCTGAGCTGCATTTATATATCTATACATCGTTAGTTTTGTTATTTTCTGTGAATGAGAAAATACCTTAGATATTAACATTAGGTGCGTAATATCTTTTTCCCTTTTTTTTTTTTTTTTTTTTTTAAAAGCGTTTTTCTATAAAATCGAATTTCAGCATTTAGAAGTTGTTGTTTTTAGAATAAAAAATACTCTAAGAACAGCAGTTAGAAGTTGTTGTTTTTAGAATAAAAAATACTCTACTGTTTATTTTTTGCCCAAAACGTTAAGCTATGCTTTATTAAAACGAAAACTCATTATGATCATCACGATTACAAAAACGATTTTTTCAAGTTTTAATTATTTCATACATTTCTTTTGTTTCCTATTTTTGTCAATAGGTGACGCCACCTATTTTTTTGATTTTCTTTACGTTTTTAAGATAATAGAGAATAATAGAATATAAGGTAGAATTTAAGATAATAGAAAAAAACTGTAAAGATAATGCAAATATAGAACATTATCGATTTGAATTAAATAATAGACTTTGCTCTTTTAAGTTAAAGTTAAGTTCAAATCGGCCCAACTGCATTTCTTTTTTAATTACACCTAGCAAAATTAAATTAAATTAAATTTTTGCTTTTTTTTTTTTTTTTTTTATTTTTTTTCTGCAACCATTTCTTACGTGAGTTTTATAATTGCTATTATTTTACCAAGATATTCTTCATAAAATTTGTAAACTGTCATTGCAAATTGTTCCTCTCGAATTTTCAGAATTATTAAAAATTTAGGTAAAGCTGCAAATTTTTAGACTTTTATCATGTTCTGCAGATTTTCTTACTAATTGGAATACTTTTAAATTGCTTATAATTACTTCAGTTTCGATACTAGAAACATTTGTAATAAAAATGTCCAAATTTTGTATTACTTTAAGTTGCCTGATAGAATTCAAAAATATTGAAGGCTTAAAATAGGTATTTGTACATCGTAACGTAATGTGTTGAAGATATATGCCACTGACCTAACAATCATTTCAAAAATAGTATCGTCAGGATAAAAGTTGCAATTATTTATGACTTGTTTACTATTCTGATATTACATAGTTTATGTTTTGTAAATATTAAACATATAACGTTACTTAACTGCTTCTTGATAATGCGAATAATATGGCAATATTAAGAAATGAGAACGAGAAAATGAACTTGTTACTGCCTCTTTATCAAAATATCTGCACTCGTGAATATGTCCAATGGAGCCGACTGCTGCAATAGCGATCTTGAAATGTGTACTTATTTACTGTTGTTAGGTAAATGCATATCAGGATGTTGCATTTCTTAATTATATCATTTGAAAATCATTTTAACAATTATGCACTAAAATTGGGGGGAAGACTCTTTTTATCCATTTAGCTCTGTTTTTCGCTTCCCTCTCCCCTCTTTTTTTAAAATTTTCATAAGCTAAATGTTCCATAGATTTAAAAAAAAATACTATTCCACTATGCTATAAATTACGAGGGTCAGTCAAAAAGTTAGTTGCACTGCCTAAGAAAACAAAACAGGAGCAAAATTTTACAATAACTTCATTTATATCTTAAAGTTCCATTCAAAATCTACTTTTCAACGTAATTACCTCCGTTATTTAAGCATTTGTCGAGGCGTGGTACAAATGTTTCGATGCCTTCTGCAAAGAAATCCCGTCCAATGTCCGATAACCATTGTTGGGCTGCAGCTTTCACTTCGGCATCCGAATGGTACCGTCGCTTTGAAAGTTCTTGTTTCATGGGACCAAACAAATGGAAGTCAGGAGGTGAAAGGTCTGGGCTATAAGGAGGGTGATTCCACACTTCCCATCTAAACTTTTTCAGAAGGTCACAAGTTTGTTTTGTTGCATGCGGTCTTGCATTGTCATGCAGGAGCAGATGTTGCACCATTTCGCGATAGCTTGACGTGACATTGCATTTTCACCATACACTTCATGCAGCTGCCCATAAGTTTCAGTGCAGTTGCACATTTCCGCCCACAAAAAACGAATCACTTCACGCATTTCCAATTTGGACGCTTATTTGTAGCTGTCGAGACATATTTGCGACTGATTATCAGCAAAACTAAACTTGCCTCAGGGAAGCCGCTACGTCACGCGATAAAGGTACATGCCTGAAGTGTTGCCACGCAGTGTCATCCAAATAGTCTTAAACGGAACATATTTAAGCAGTAGTGCAACAAACTTTCTGACTGACCTACGTATATTAAGTACTTTTTTCAAAAGAAGAAGTAGTGAAATATTAATAGAAGAAACCCTACACTTTTAAATCTGTAAGGATATTCTGTTCCTTATCACAGTCGCTAGATGGCGTCACATCCTTAAGAAATCAAAATTTAAATGCTAAATTTTTTTAAATATGAAATTTATTAACAGTAACTATTATTAAAAAATATAATAGCGCGGAGTTAAAAAAACAGAAATAATTGAGGTAATACATAAAAACTATTCATAGTAAAATTTTTATTAGATTTAAATGAAATAATTACATTAAATGTGTCATATAACTAATGTTATGTTAAACTGAAAATGTTACGAAACAATTCATAATTTGCGACTTATAATTCTCTCCGTACTTAAATTATTATACATTGTTATCCGTAATTCTCGATCCCTAAAATATTCCTTAGAAATTTCGTGAATTTTTACTTTTCCCGCTTGATTTGAAAATATCCATTTACAGCGAAAAAACGTGCCTACCTAAGGGTTTAAAAGTGGATATTTTTAGTATTATAAAAATATTACAGTGCATGTTTTACTAAGAAAATTTAGCCATCATTCTGGGAAGTAGTTTGTTTTTATTATATTCGTCGCTAGATGACGCCCCCTTCTTAATCATTTATTTTCATTTTTCTATTACTTTCTCAGATTTCATCATAGCATCCAATTTCTTATACTTTAAGATTTTCGTGAAAGCTGAGACATATTGTTTTTGCAGTTACTTTTTTGACTATAGGGACATTTATCGAAGTGGCCGAAGTCGCTTATCATGAATTTCAAGACCGCAATTAGATATTTATATAGTTACGAAGTTAAAAACACAATTTTTCAGCATAAAGAAGCATTTTGAGTAAATTGATTTCAACTTTATTTAAAACAGATAATTCCCGTTTCTTTTATTCTGTACTTAAAAAAAAATATTATTAGAAATTAAATATTTTTTACTTACACCTCTTAGTAAGCATTTCTTTTGCTTATACCTGCCGAATTATTTTAAAAGGCGTGAAGAATAATTCACTAAGTTGAAAAATAAATCAGCTGCTTCTTCTTTCTCTAAACTGATACACAAAATAAACCAGATATTTTTTCTTTCTCTTAACCAGTACTCAGGCTTCTCGACGAAGTAAAAATATGCGTGGAGGTTGATCACTAGATGCGATGAAAACGCTCTCGAGGTGCAGAAAATATTTCAAATTAATTCATATCAAGGCTTTTGCATAAGAGAAAAATGTTACACTTTTTACCCAGAACTAACGGAAAGAGGGATCGCATTATGGAATGCAATGGTTGTCATAAGAAATAATATTTCCGTTTTCCATAAGAAACTGACGTTAGTGCAGTCAACTTCAGATTATCTGGGATTGATTAATAGTTGGTTATTAACTCGGTTCTGTCTAAAAGTGTTGTTTATTTCATTAGAGTAAAACAAAATTGTCTGTTAGAAATATGAAAACAAAAGAAGCATGAGTGAGAAAATAACGATAGGAGATGATGTCATAGTATCTAGGAAGACTTTTTATCTACAATAGTACGCAGTTTAATTGGACGTAATCCTGAATATATTGTTAGGAGATGACGTCATAGTAGCCAGGAAGTGGTTTAATCTGCAATAGTACCAGAACGAGGAGAAAATATATAACATGGTCGTCAAAATTCTTAGCTTTACAAACTTTTTTACGAAAATTTTAGTTCATAAAATGAAATAATTTTTTAAATTTATCCATTCCATGATATATATGTAGGATTACAGGATCAAGAGCACGAGATAAGTATAAAGTAAATTTATTACGAAATTACTAGTATGAATGAAAGATGATAAAAGATCGGATGATAACATGATAAACTGACATAACTAAGGATAACCCCACGACTAAGAATAGTCCACAAATTATTCATGTAATAATCAATAGTTCACAGTTTGGCTTATCTTGTCGAATCTCGGGAACAAGATCAGGATTCACATATGCTGGTGGATTCTATAACACCACTGGGACATCATTCCTCCTCAAACTTCCTGGAAGGCAAGTCAACTGAGAACACGTCTGTTCTCGTCCACGTTTGGAACTCGTCTGCCCCACACCACATCTGGTACTCGTCTGAGCTGTTTTGCGCTGCGCTGGGCTGACGGCAGATGACGTCACCTCGCTGGCGATTCTGATTTCCCACAGTCGGCCATCCTGGGAGACATCGCCCCGATGTCTGCTGTATGGACATCACTATCATCATGGGGTACCTGTAAAGATAATAAAAAAACGAAAAAAAAAGTATCAGGTCCTTAAATTTGAGCTGACACAATTTTCAATTATTTGACCATGGCTTCATATGGTCATTCGCAGTAGATGTCATACTTGGTCCTTCATGGCATCCTATTTTTCCGACTTCGTATCTGTCATTCGATTTAACGGCTATGACTTTGTACGGTCCGTGAAATTTAGGTCGTAGCTTCAAACCAGTCCCATACTGAGTTCGTTGAATTGCTACCAAGTCGCCAATCTTGTATAGTCTCGGTTTCTTCCGTCTTCTGTTAAACTGTTTACGATTCTCTTGTTGTAGCTTCAAAATATTGTTTTTTGCATCTTCCCTCATTTCATCACGTTCTTGCATCAACTGCTTTAAATATTCTTCATTCAATATTTCGCTGATCCTCAGATCTTCCTTGTTCTTCATTTTCGTACCTATGAGCAATTTAAACGGTGAATACTTCGTGCTTCTCGTACTTGTACTATTGATTATTCTTTGAACATCTGGAACATATTTAAACCATTTTGTTGAATCTTCCTGTGATAATTTTGACAAGACAGGAATCAAAATCCTATGGATTCGCTCAATCTGTCCGTTGCCTCTTGGAATACCGGTAGTAATTTTGACATGATCTATTCTTTCCTCGGCACAATAAGCTGCAAATTCTTTCGACGTAAAGGCACTACCTCGGTCAGATATAATTCTAGCGGGATTTCCAAACACAGTCTGTTGTTGCCTCAATTTTGAAATAACTTCTTGCGCAGTTGGTGATTTCACTGGGTAGAACCAAGTAAATTTCGTAAAAGCATCAATCACGGTTAAAATGTGCTGGTATTTTTTGTTCGTTGATGGAAGTGGTCCAATAAAGTCGACATGGTACGTACTTAAGGGAACGTTTTCCTTCGGTATAGGATGAAGAAATCCTTCTGCTTTTCCCTGCTTTTTGTTGTATAGTATACATTCTATGCAATTAGCAATTACTTTTTCAACTTTGTCTTTCAGTCTAGGAATATAGAATTCTTGCTCTACAGCATTTGCAGTTTTCTCTACAGCAAAGTGACCTCTTTTATGTACCTTCTGTATGATTTCGTTTTGTAATGTTTCTGGCACTACTAGCAGATCTTTTCCATTTTCCAATTTATACAAAATACCATTTCTCAGAAAGAATCCATTGTCTTCTCCTTTCTCGACTAAATTCTTAATCAATTTCACATGCTCATCTTCATTTTGTTCTTGTGCTAAACGAATTTTCTCAGTTACATCGGTTGTATATGATGTCAAAGTTAAAGCATTCCTACTTAAAGCATCAGCATGTTTCATTTGGTTTCCTGAACGATGTACAATTTCGTAATCGAATTCTTCAATGAACATTGCCCATCTTGCAATCTTAGGAGTTAAATCTTTCTTATCCAAAGTTTTCTGGAAAGCGCTACAATCTGTTACAATTTTGAATTTGGAGCCCAACAAATAGTTTCTAAACTTCTTAAGAGCTTCTATAACTGCAAGGGCTTCTAATTCGTAACTACAGAGTTTCTCTTGCTGCGGTGAAGTCTTCTTACTCATATACTGGATTGGGTGATAACTACCATCGTCAGACAATTGGAGTAGTACAGCACCAAAGCCTTGACTACTAGCATCGGTATGAAGTTCTAATGGATATCCTTGCTTAAATATGTGTAGAACAGGTGCTTGAGAGAGAATTTCTTTTAATCTACAAAAAGCTTCTCGTTGTTCGGAATCGAACTTAAAACCAGTACCTTTTCTAAGTAAATCACTAAGAGGTTTGGCTATCTTAGCATAGTGTGGAATGAATTTACGAAAATATCCCGTTAGTCCTAAAAAGCTTTGTAGTTGTTTACAGTTACGCGGTTGTGGAAAATTTTGGACAGCAACAGTTTTGGAAAGTGATGGTCGAATAGTTCCGTTTTCAATTACATGTCCCAAAAATTCAATTTTTCGCTTTAAGAACTGGCACTTTCTGAAATTTATTTGCAATCCGTATTCCGAAGCGGTTTTGAAGACTCTCTCTAATTTTTCTAAACATTCAACTTCATCCTTAGCTGGTACGATTATATCATCCATATAAATAATTAGTACACCTTCATTTAACAAGTCTCGAAACACCGAATAAATATACCTTTGAAAAACATTTGGACTAATACATAGACCAAAAGGAGCTTTAAGAAATTCGTAAATACCATTGTGTGTCACGAATGCGGTGTATTTCGTGCATTTCTCATCTATGTCTACGTGGAAAAAGCCATTTTTTAAATCTAATGTAGTGAAGATTTTTGCTTGCTCCAAACGATCGAGAATTTCTGGAATTAAAGGCAGTGGAAATTTGTCTTTGATAATCTTCTTATTTAATTTCCGAAAGTCAACGCATAATCTTTTAGAACCGTCCTTCTTGTTACACAAAACTATAGGTGCTGAATAATTAGAATTACTAGGCTTTATTATACCATCTTTTAACCATTCTTTAATTTGCTCGTCAACGATTTTTTGTTCCGCAAAAGACATGTATCTTCGATTTTGACAGACCGGAATATCATCACTTAAATTTATTTGCATCTTGAAATCGGATTGTTTACTTTTTTGAGGCTGGTACGAATTAATTAATTTACACAGTCTTTCTTTATGTTCGGCATTCGAAATATGAGTTAAATCAATCTCGTTGACAGAAATAGCATTCACCACATGAGCAAGGTAATTAGATTCCAAGTTACTTCCGCTTTCAGAGGTAAAAGAACTATCACTGTTTACATTAAAAGAGACGCTAGATGATTGCGAAAGGTCATAAACATTCCTAATTGGCACGGCGATATTCAAATTTCCCATAACACAACAAGCGTTACCATAAGCATTACAAGATGACTCAGCTCTTATAAAATTCGCATTACTTTTATTCCGTTGAGAGATTATTTGAAGGCCATTCTCAGTGAAGGATAAGTTTAACTGATTTATTACATCCAAACCTAACACAATTTGATTGCATAATGATTTAACAACATAAATTCTCGTATGAAGTGAAAAACCATCAATTAAAATATCAGAAATAAAAAAGCCAACGGGAGAAGTTTCCTTCGCCTCGATACCGATCAATATTATGTCACTAGGATTTAATTTCGGAGAACCAATTTCTTTATGTAACTCTACACTGCATATTGTAACATCTGAACCAGTGTCAACTAGACTATCAACTAAATGATTATTTATTTCTACAGTTTTCATAATTCTACCGTTATTTGGAATTTTCTGAACCAACGATGTTTGCTTCTCGCTAATTTCGTTTTGACAGTCGGTCGATTTATGTCCGAACTTCTTACATTTGAAACATTTTATTCCACTTGATTTGTTTTTACACTCAGATGATTTGTGACCCAGTTCATTGCAGTTAAAACACTTCACTTTATTTACGTTGGACTGATTTCGATTTGATGACGCATTAGGCTTACACCTATCCCTAGTTTGCATGTCTACTTTCGATTTCTGGTTTTTAAACTTATCATTATCAGCCCTCATTTTGTCATAAATTTTTAGCCTTTGTTTAAATTCAGGTATTGTTTCGCAACCATAGAGTATAGTTTTCCTAACCACCGAATCTGGAATACCGTCTATGACATATTTAATTAACGAAGTATCTTCAATGTTACCTCGCGAACATATTTCTTTCATTTTCAAAAAATACTCATCTAAAGATTCATTAGGCATTAATTTACGCTTACACAACATTTCATGCAATTCAGCTGAATTAAAAACTTTACCAAATTCAGATTTCAAAAGACGTTTTAACTTACACCAGTCATTTATTTTAGGTTCACTCTGAACAAATAGTTTCGCTTTACCTTTTAATGATCTTTTAGCGAAAACTAATTTATGCAAATCACTTAATTTTAGAGAATTTATAACATCTTCAAATTCATCAATCCATTTATCAACATTTTCATATGCATTACCAGAAAAGGGATTAACAATACTTTCAATATCCGAAAAACTAATATGAGGTTTAAAATAATCTTGAATTGGAAGCTGCACATTGTTATTTACTTGAGACTCGTTAAAACCAGGATTGTCTCTTTGATTATCATCAAGCATTACTTTAGAAATTCTATTAACAGTTTCGTTTTCAATATCACTATTTTCTTCGTGCAAAATATTTTCAAATAATACAGATAAATCACATAGAAAAGAGACAATTCGGGTTACTACTTCCGTTTTCGAACCCCTTGAATTTATGCATAGTACATTGCAAACTTTAATTAACTCATTTAAAGTAAAGTCATTCTGTACTATATCTAATTGCTTGTTAAATTCTTCAGAATCTAGTTTAAATGTAAAGCCAGGAAATTCACGTAATCTTTTCCTATTGTTTCTATCGCCTTCAGTGTTGAAAATAAGTTTATGCAAAGTTCTGATTTCAGAAGTTTTACTGTTCTTTAAAGCTGCTTCCAATTCTGGAATTTCAACTAACTTCATATTGAAAAGAAAGTTTTCTACTCACCCGACAGATGAACGAGCTGGTAATCCAAACACCATGAAATAGCAATCCAAAATTCGAATAAGTTCGTAAGTCAGTCGGAATTCACAGTTCAATTGAATTCATAATCACTAGAGCACTTGTAGTCTAATAAATCGCAGTTCACATACTCAGAACACTCCGTTAGGTTCGTGGTTGATTCGCGCCACTGTTGGGGGCCAAAAATTGTAGGATTACAGGATCAAGAGCACAGGATCAAGATTACAGGATCATCAGCAAGTATAAAGTAAATTTATTACGAAATTACTAGTATGAATGAAAGATGATAAAAGATCGGATAATAACATGATAAACTGACATAACTAAGGATAACCCCACGACTAAGAATAGTCCACGAATTATTCATGTAATAATCAATAGTTCACAGTTTGGCTTATCTTGTCGAATCTCGGGAACAAGATCAGGATTCACATATGCTGGTGGATTCTATAACACCACTGGGACATCATTCCTCCTCAAACTTCCTGGAAGGCAAGTCAACCTCAGCTTAGACAGAACACGTCTGTTCTCGTCCACG
>KK119871.1:199429-250799 GCA_000611955.2 Stegodyphus mimosarum
GACATGCTTCGTCTTGCTCATTATCCAACTCCTTGGAAGACTGCAGTGGTTGTTCCAGTCCTTAAACCACAGAAGCCAGCCACCAGCCCTGTATCCTACCGCCCCATCAGCCTGCTGTCATCAACCAGCAAAGTCGCTGAATATATCATCCAGCAGAGGTTGCTCGAACATCTCAACCACAACAACATTATTATCTCAGAGCAACATGGTTTCAGAAAGAAACACTCTACCAATCACCAACTCTATAGAGTTACTGAGATGATTTCACATGGACTAATGAATAAATCTATAACAGGGGCAATATTCCTCGACGTAGCAAAGGCCTTTGACAGAGTTTGGCTGGAGGGCCTCATCCACAAAATCATAAATCTGGGTTTCCCAGATTACATCACACACATCACGTATTCTTACCTCATGGGTCGACACTTTGTCGTTCGTGTAAACAACAAAATTTCCACCCCGAGGCCTATCAAGGCTGGGGTCCCACAAGGGTCTATTTTAGGCCCGCTATACTTCAATATATACACGAACGACATCCCACAAACACCACACACCACTCTAGCAATGTATGCTGACGATACAGCAATTCTCTCACAAAGTGCATCTCACGGCTCAGTAATACAGTCACTACAAGATCACGTACATGCACTGGAGTCCTGGCTGCAGGCATGGAAAATAAAAATAAACGTGGAGAAGTCAGATGCTATATTATTCACAAGAAAGAAATTGATCGACTACAATATCCATGTTGATATGTATGGTACTCCAATCCCTTGGACCAAGCAGGCCCGTTACCTAGGTGTTGTTTTAGATCAATGTCTCACATGGACCCCTCACATTACACAACTTATTACCAAGTTCCGGGTACGTAAACGTACACTTTCCCCTTTAATTGCTCGGAACAGCGTTCTCTCTGTTGACAATAAATTACTCATTTACAAAACCTTGTTGCGCTCCATCATCACTTATGCCTGCCCTGTCTGGGGGTATGTTTGTAAAACTAAAATGAAAAAACTGCAGACTTTGCAAAATATTGTAATAAGAGAGGCGGTGAATTGTCCGTGGTTTATTAGAAACTCATCAATTCACCGTGAATTTAATATTCCTTATCTGGAAGATTTCATTGTTAAACTGGCCAAAAAATTTTTCAATAACATGCATAGGGTGTCTAACCCTACCATTCAAGTATGTAATTATGATTATAAATCACCAAGCAATAGGAAAAGACCCCTGGCGGTGCTCAGGAATATAACTCAATGATATATTCAAAAAATATGTAATAAAAAAATAATACCATTTAATGTAATGCACCCATCATAATAATGCTGTTACATGTATGTAATAATATTAATATACCTCTTTCCTAACATGTTTTCATTTCTATGTATCTGTATTTTTACTTTGTATTTGTATCACCTTGCTGCTGCATGATATTGTATTTGATTGTTTTTGGTCTCACATACGACTCCTTTCTGTACGGTAACTAACTCTTCACACCCACTTACTTTCTCATCTCCTTTAAGCCAGGCAGCCATAGGGGTAGCTGACTTGTGTCGTTTGGTTCTATTCTTATCAATCTATCACTGTCAACATCGTCTGCCATCTACATAATTGCTTATCCAATCTATAAGATATGCCTTAGATAAGTTATGCCTCATATTAGACTTCGAAATGCCAATTAATAGAAAATCGTCCATCAGGTTCGATAGTGGGTAGCGCATTCCGCACGGGCACCTTTCCGCAAGTACATATGTACAATTTGCCTGAGCCGACGATACTGCTCGCTCCTTATTTTTTGTTTTTCGCTGGCGTTCGCTTTTTTAGCTGCTGCATGTGAACGACGAATATTTGTGTGCGTGTCTTACCTTTGCGAAGTGCCTATTCGCTATGGATTGCGATCCGCTGATTTGAATAGTTTTCCCCCGCTTGAAGAAAACCTGCTCATAACGCAAAGACTCTATCGTGCTCGGACGGGCCCCCGCTGGGTGCGGTTAGCCCACGGAGTATAATGAAGGAGGTGAAACTGCCTAGTAGAAAAACGGGTCCAAAAATGTCGCGATTCACTAGATGGCGCTGCTGTTGCATCTGTGCCATTTCAAATGTAAACATTTATTGAGCCGCCAATCGGCTAAACTTCCTAATTACGAAGAAATGTTTATGATTTTATGCGATGGATTGCTTTATTATCAACGTTCGAAAAATAATTTTCTGCATTAGACAGGCATAGGGCTATTGCCCAAGAGACTTTCGATAAGAAGTTGTTATTGAAGTACACATTTTTAAGTTCGTCGGATAATATTCTATTCAGTAATGATTGTATTTTATTCCTCAAATAAAGAATGCCAAAAAATGCAGCATGCAATTTGAAAGCTTTTTACTATTATAAAATTAATTTACAGATTTCATGCTGTAAGGCTTGTAGTACTTTTTATGAATGACTAATTTGAAGATATTTTTCAGCCCCCCTTTAGAAAAATAATCATATTACTAATAATAGTATTTACTGTATATATGTTAAATTTAATTAGAATAGGTTCTTCCCGTCTCCCATTTTTAAAAATGCTTAGATACCGACTTAATATAAACTGTGGCGGAATTTTAATAAAGCTGATAGAAGTTTTTGCTTCAGTCAGTGAATTTTTTCATTTTAAAAGAATAACTCATTATGACATTTGTTAAAAATGTGATACTGATTTATTCTTTTTTGTGAATCAGACGTCAATTTTGATTTTGATATTTTTATCATTTTTTTGTTAAAAATTTCAATATATTTTGTTATTTGAGAACAACTGAATTATGTTTCCAATTGATTTGACACGATTTCAAAATAGAATTCAGTTAAGTATTCTGAACTCTCTTTACATTATTCATAATTAAATATAAAGAGTAAAAAATATATTCAAACTAATTCAATCTATCTTTAATTTGTCTTGCTTGAACTAACTTCTAATCAATAAATGCAGTATTTGAACTAAAAAAATATCTTTTGTATTTTAAAAATAGATGTGCCAGACTCTTTTCCTTCCAAAGATATGTATGCAGACATTGAGCTGTTGGCCATGGTTAAATTATATATTACTTTCATTACCCACAAGTTTCTTTTTTCCCCAAAATTAAGCGTAGTTAACAAGTTTTGGAAGTAAATCGTTTTATCCCAGTCAATAGCCCAAAAGATGAATTTCTTATGTTTAGAAAAATTTTAGCACAGTTATAATGAGATGATGTTTTCTCGCTGTAAAGTTTCAAATTGGTAAACGTAGCTTTTTTGGAAAAAATATGTTATTTTTTACTGGAACAGATGCTTTATTTTTTATTTTCATTTATTGAACTGATTACTTATGAATAGAGTCTAATTACATTTGTTGCAAAACTACCAGTTTAATATCAAAATACTTGATGTGGTATTTAAAAATATCATTACCTATGTAAAACTCAAGTCCATATTCTCTTGCAGTAATTATTTACTTTTTTAATTTCAATTTAATACCCCCTCTGTCCCAAATTAGCAAATTAGTTGCTACATTTGAATACTTTTGTACTGATTATTGATTCTGATGATTTTATGATTTTGTTTGAACATTTTTCAGAGATTTCAGGGTGTTGTGCTATCAGTCAACAACATTTACTTACCAAGCATTCGCTGCTTAAATCAGTACCAAGCTAGTTAAAAAAATCCAAGTTTTGAGCACTCTTAAGAAACGCCCCATTTTGTAAGGACTCTTCCCACAATCGCGTAAAACTATTATATATATATTCTATAGCAGCTAACTATTATATGTATAGCGACTATTGGAACTGTGAGTCCCAAACGAAGCAGCATTCATCAGAGCCAGCACTTGGGATGGTGGCATCCCACGTTACCTGTGCACACCGCTATTCAGATAAATTTTCATGCAATCAAGCTTTCCTGATACTACGTACATATTTATATAATCTTTATTTAACCTAGAATATTGTTTTTCAACTATTTATTCTGCACTTTATTTTATATTTTTCTTGTATTCTATATATGTTACTTTTTGACGAATACTTCAACACCAATCAGATGTCATCTCAGAGCTCACGTGACTTTGTTCACACCCCTTTCTACATCTCAGCTTCCTGCACCGCCCAGCTCAAGCATTTCCCCACCTGCAGCGCTCTTAGTAGCATCTATATCAAGACAGCCGGAACACAGCACGTAACTACTGCGTGCTAATCGCGGCTTAAAGAGGAACTTGGAGCACGTAATTCATATCATCATTCGGAGGTTGGGCGTCGAGGAAGTAGGTTCGTCGTGATTCCTGCTCTCGAGATCCGGGTTACCACGTGTACTCCCTGTCCGTCGTCGTGAAGCTTGCTCAGTGCGACCACGTGCATACTGAATCCAACTGCATCAGCATTTTTAAATGCTAATCGTCGGTAATTTGTATTTTATAAAAGCCGTGTTGCTTTTATTATTTTATTATTTAAACTTATTTTTAAGATTTACGGTTTATTTTGCTAAAAACGCCTGATTGCTGGTATTGGTGATTCTGCGCTGTCTTAGTTATTGCGTTAAGGCGCTGCAGCTTTTAATTAATATTGATTAATTTAATCAATTGCTTATTTAATTAGCTAAAATTTATTAAATTAAATTTAATTATTGCGTGCGCGTAATTTTTCGGATTTTGGTTGTTGTGTCTACTTAGTTACCCCCAAGCTCACGCTGTCAGGGGTGAGTCAGGGGCCTAGTAGACTTTCGCCCGCTCATCCGTCTGCCGAGACACCTTCGTGTGAGCTCGGTTCCGGGGCGCGGGACTCCGGTCTTTGTCAGGGCGCTGGATTTTCTGTACATTGGAATGCGAAAATGGATATGATACTGGATGCTGTGAGGATACAAATTAAGGAGTTAGAAATCGTCAGACAAACCAATGGAGAATTTACTGACACAGAAGGTAAATTACATAACTTCTTAATAAGTATGATGGATATGCTAGTTGCGGTCAGCGCACAGCTAACGCAACAGGATTTAAATAATACTCCCGTTAGTACTACACAAAACGGTCAGAAAGAAAACGATAGAGACAGAAGTCCTATAAAATTAAATGACAACAAGCATAAGGAAATTTCTCTTGATCAACCTACTAGTTCAGACGATGATTTACCTAAAACTAAAGGTGATCATACCATCCGTAAACGGGTCCAAAGACCAAACTTTAAGAAAATTAAACTTAGTAGTCCCTCTGAGAATGCCACTCAAAACCCTCAGACACAGACTAATAAAGACTTTAATCAAGCTACAACTGTAGCATCAAATGAAAATTTGGATATACATACAGATATGGACACTAGTGTCCCAGTAAATGACAAACCAAAAAATTTAAGCTCACAAAATCAAACTGTTGACGACAAAAAATCCAGAATTCCACCAATTACCCTCAAAGAAAATAAATTAAGTTGGAAAGAAATCAGCAACATACTTCATGAAAATAATATACAGTTTCATGGTGAAACAATCCCCACCGGAATAAAAGTCATAACTCAAACCCCGGAGGAATATAGAAAAATAATTCACATTCTCAAAGATAAACAGGTTGAGCATCACTCGTATATCCTCCCTGAGGATAGACATCTGAAAGTTGTCCTGAGAGGTCTCACTAGTAATACCCTCATTGAAGACATCAAATCAGACTTAGAAACCCTTAATTATGAAATTAAAGAAATAAAGCAAATGACTAGACGCCGCAATGGCGAAGTTACAAAACTCCCACTATTTCTGATATCTCTCCCCAAAAATGATAAATCCAAAGAAATATATAATGAAAGATATTTATGCGATATGAAAATTAAATTCAAAGAATACCTAGGCAGACAGGGACCCCTGCAATGTTTTCGTTGCCAGGGGTTCAACCACACTCAAGCAGGATGCAACTACGCACCTAAATGCGTCAGATGTGGTAATGAACATTATGTTAAAGATTGTCCTGATCGAAATAATCCTGAAAAACCTTTATTCTGTGTAAATTGCGGAGGATCTCACACTTCCAGTTTTAGGGGGTGTGAGAAATTCCCTAAAAGAAAATCTGAAAAAACAAATACTCATAACAGTCGAGTATTTGAAAACAAGTCCTATGCACAGGCCTTGTCTACGGGCCTTTATTCAGATACTCTGAGTGAAGCTAAGCAGGTTTTCTCTGACTTAGCAGAACTCGTATCTGTCATCAAAAGTGCCGGTTTTCTCATAAACCAGCAGGTCAAAGAATTAAAGCAATCTACTCATGAGATGAACACTTCTAATACTGATAATGGGACAATTTAGACCCTCTAATACGCCCGTAAATATTATGACCTGGAATGCCCGCAGCATTCAATACAAAATCACTGAACTCACTGATTTCATAATAAATCATGACATCGACGTAGCACTTATAACTGAAACGCATGCTACGCCTAGTATTCGGATAATGATTCCGAATTTTAAATGCTACAGATGTGATCGCCTAAGTCACCGAGGGGGGGGGGTCGCTGTCTACGTCAGAAATTCGCTACAGTCCTGTTTGATAAGTGAAGAGCGCCACAATGGGCTTGAACTGGTTACTGTATCTGATCTTCTTCCGCAATATGGAAATGTCTACTTCATAGCCGCTTATAATCCTCCACATAATGTGCTTGATACTAACTATCTTCTAAGATATTAGACCCCAATAAACAGGTAATTCTCGCTGGTGATTTAAATTCAAAAAGCCAGGACTGGAGTTGTAGAAGAACCAACAAAAATGGTATTAAACTTGCAGAATTTATAAACAATCACCCAATCTATTTCCATGTGCCTACGGAATTTACCTATCTGCCATTGAACCCGCATAAAGGTGACATATTAGACATTTTTCTTGCCACCATCTCAATTTCGTTTAATATTGAAGTTCATCAGGAGCTCGATTCTGACCACTGCCCGGTCATCGCTTCATTAGGCACAAACAAAATAATGACAGATGATTTTATAAATGCGACCAACTGGAAGATGTATCATGAGCAATTATGCGCAAGTCATTTCAGGGCTCAAAGGCTCAGAACTACTGATGATATTGACTCAGCGATTCAAAAGCTCACTGATGATATTCAAAATGCGTATAATATCTCCACAAAGAAAATCCCCAGGCATCATGTCACTGATAAATTGCCCACACATATTAAAAATCTAATTAAAGAAAGGAATAAGCTCAGGAAACGTTTCCACATTACCTGTGATCCCAATACTAAAAGAAACATGAATAAGCTTAATAGAGATATTAAAAAACAGATCTCATCTTACCGGAAAGAAGTATGGGATGAAAAAATAGAAAGTTTCAATAAACCTGGCAATGCTTTCTGGTCCTTTATCAGACGCTTAAAAAATAAACCTACAGTCAATAGGCCAATTTATAGCAATCAAAGTATTGCACTTACGAATACAGATAAATGCAATGTATTGGCTGACCATTTTGAAACACAGTTCACTCCGAACAACACCCCAGAAAATCAAGAATTTTGGAATGAAGTCTCCCGCAAAGTTTCTGACTGGTTTAACACCCTAAATGAAGATCGGGGTATTGAATTGACTACACCTCAGGAGGTTATTAAAATAATTAAGAAGTTGAGGAATAGAAAAGCCCCTGGACGTGATAACATTAATAATGTGGCTCTTAAGTGGCTTCCTATCAACATCATTACAAGGTACACAGGTATTTTAAATGCTTGCCTGCAAAACAAATATTTCCCTAATATATGGAAATCTGCTAAGATGATTGTTATCCCAAAATCTGGAAAGGATTTGACGAGACCCGAGGGTTACAGGCCTATCAGCTTGCTTCCGAGTATGGGCAAAATTTTAGAAAGGATCATATTAGCAAGAATTCAACCTCATCTGGATAAACTCCCATTAGAGCAATTTGGGTTTAGAAAAACTCTATCCACGACCAAACAGCTTGTAAGGATGAATGAATTTATAGGCAGCGCTATGCACAACAAAAGATATGTAGCCCTCCTCATGCTAGACGTGGCGAAGGCATTCGACCGCGTCTGGCATGAGGGGCTTATTTTCAAATTAATTAGTTTAGCGTTCAGCGCTGAACTGATTCAGATAATCTACTCCTTCTTAACCAGCAGAACTTTCTATGTGCAAATTGGTGATGACCGATCTAATAGTAAACAGATTAATGCCGGCGTCCCCCAGGGGTCTATCCTTGGCCCGGTACTTTATCTTTTTTTTGTGGCAGATATACCCGCAGAACATCAAGACCCAAACTTCTTTATGGGTTGTTATGCTGATGACACAGCATATGCTGTCAAATCTGCATCGCCAAATTTCGCAATATCTAAACTTCAGAAATTCATGCCTAAGCTTGAACTTTGGTGCGCACAATGGCGTATAAAAATCAATGCGGACAAATCAAAACTGATGATCTTCAAAAAGAAGAAAAAGAACACTCCAATCAGAGAAAAACTAAAACTATTCGGGACTGAGGTTCCGCTAGTGAAAAGTGCCACTTATTTAGGACTTAAATATAATTCAAATTTTCAATGGAGCGACCATATTAACCACATCAGAGGCAGAACAATAGGAATCATCCAAAATCTCACTCCTCTTTTATCATCTTCTTCTATGCTGGATTTGAAACGTAAGAAGCACGTCTATGTCTCTATCATCAGACCCATCTTCACCTATGCGTCACCCGCCTGGGCTTCAGCCCATCGCAAGGATATTAAGAAGCTACAGATAGTACAAAATAAATTACTACGCATGATTACCAATGCCCACTTCTATGTATCAAATCATATGTTGTACACGGATCTGAAGATCGACACAGTTGAAAGTCACCTGCATAAAATCAACAAAAACTTTTATGAGAAAGCACAGGACTGTAGCCATATGTCAGATTTAAATGTTTTTAATTACATGGTACTGGAAGAGGACTCACTGATTAGACCATATGCGGCCCACCTCACTAGGGACTTAAACTTCCCAACCTAACCGTCTTATTTACACAGATTACTAGTGTTTTTCGTTATTTTCTCACATTAATGTTTGTTTACGTCTTTTACCCCTTTACGTTAGATTGTACTTTCTACCTACATTAATTCGATACCTTTATCCCCTACAGCTTATGATTTTCCTGTCTCACACTGACCCTTGTTGTCACTGTTTTTCAGCTTGTGTATACTCGTTATTCGTCATACAGCTATCCTCACGGCTCCTGTGTCTTGCGCTTCTTGCTCTATCTGCTGGTTTGCCTCTCTGGTTTTGTGCGTCCTGGTCGCCCCCTGTTTTTCACCGAAGACCTTTCATTACCTGTCGCAGTTACAAAGTCGTGTGCCCTCTGGGCTTTATTTTTCCTGAGCCGGACAGGTCGCGCTTCGCGCGATATTTCGGCAATACTTGCACGGAACGGAACGAAAGCACGTAATTACTGCGTGCTAATCGCGGCTTAAAGAGGAACTTGGAACTTGGAATTATATGTATATTCTATAATAGCTAATGAATCGTGAATTCATTAGGAAGAAAATGATCTTTCTTGCACAACGGTGGTAGAGTCCTCACAAAATGGGGCGTGCCTTAAGAAAGTGCAAACCTTGTAAATTTGCTTCGAAAAATTTGTCTCAAAATAAGTGCTACATTTGTGGAAAGTAAAAAATGAGATTGAAAATACCAAGCTGTGAAAATTTTAATTGCAAATTAAACAATTTTAATTGATACACAGTTTTACTGATGTCAATCTACTAAACTGCATCGAAAGTTATTTATGACTCCACCTACTTGAAATGTGGCAACTAATCTGGGACAAAATTTTCGACCTAAATGTAGCAACTAATTTGGGACGGAGGGAGTATCTCTTTTTCAACGATTAAGGACTCGCAGTGAAAGACACAAGTTCAATTAAATCACAAAAATTCAATAAAACTGTAACAGTAATTATATAAATAATCCTGAAACAATCTTAACAGTATTGTTTTATATTGTTACACACAGGGGTGAGCTGTAGGAGGCTGGAGTGATTCCTTTGTTAAATTTGTGTTCAATTTTCAGGTTCTTTGGTGCTTTTTCAGGTCCATTCTTTGATCTAGTTAAATAAACCAAATTAAACCCTTTCTTCTTTTTGTTTGTGGCTTGGAAAGTACTGCTGCTGAATGTCTGCATGTGTATATAATTATATAATAGTTCGAAATTATATGGAAAACTACTATTAAAAAAATTTAATTGCTATTTGCTCTGAATTGAATTGAAGTGTTGGGAAGAAAACTGGAAGTTACAATTAAACTTTTCTTTTTACATTTAATTTGGCACTCCCCAGCTCATTGTTTTTATTCAATATTACAATTAGAAGATTAAATAGGAAACATTAATGAAATAAATAATTTTAAATCATTCATTTTACTCAAAATCAGCAAGAATTAAATTATATTAGCAAAGCTATATATGTTGAAATATTAATAATCAACCATGTGCTTGGATCATGATCGCAGCATGCAATTTCAAAGCATTCAAGAATTCGTTCGTCAAGAATTTTTTGTCAAATGATAGTACATAAAGACTTTTAAAACAATAGTGGTTAGAACTTTAAACTTAGTAACTTTTAAAACAATAGTCCTGCACTTAGAATTTTTAAAAGACCTAGTTTTGATGATCCGACATCCTGAAGATTTTATCTTATCTAATATATTAAGATTTTTTTTTAAAAAAAAACTTTTAACGATTTCTTTTTTATTTCAAAATGTTTTCTCATTCATGCACAGTTCTTAGTATTTTCTGTTTTTGATAAAAATGACACATTTCATCTTACTTTAGAATTTTGTTTTCGTAGGATAAATTGAGAGCTTTTTCTTAAAATTTTCATAACTCCTCACCTCACCACTATCGTACATATTAATTTTAGATACAAAAACTTAACACTATTGAACCTTTGGGATATACTCATTCTCTCAGTTTATTAAAAAAAATCGTGTACTATAAAGGAGATATTTATTAAATCAAAGTTGACGATCAAAAAAAGAAAGATTTAATTTGTTTATGCATTATTCTTATTTTGTTTTACATCAGGCATTGATACAAACTTGACTATGTAGAATAGAAACCAATCAAACAATATATCAGTGAAGTAATTGAATGTAGGCTACACAAAGGAAATGTCAGATTATCAAACAAGGAGACCAATGTAAGTAAAACAGAGGTAAATTGAAAACATCAGATCAAAAGCTAACATCTTCAAAAAGGTAAATTGAAAACATCAGATCATAGTCTAACATCTTCAATATTTACCATTAAAAATTCAAAAAGTGAAAGAATTTTTCTTTAAACATAAAAGAAATTGTGACCTGATCTGTAAATTTCAATTTTATACCTAAAGTAATTTTAAGCTAATTAGTTACTACAGGCTGCTAACCGTAAGAAAAATTAACGTACGTCTCCACCCGAATATGGGCTGAAAGACCGAATTTGGAATATGTTTTATTATCTATCTCATATTTCATAAAGCTTTAACGAATTTTTGATTAACAAACTCAACGGTTTTAAAGAGAGCACTGTACGAGGGGGAAAAAAAGGTCTCCAGCTTCCGAGACTGTGTATTGGAAATTCTAAAGATATCCTCTATTTAAATTATTTTGCGATACTGCTGTTGAATTCAATTTTATGGTTTAGGTGCGAAGAACAGTTTATTATGGTATTTAATAAATAAAGGTAACACACGAAACGTTAAATAAACGCCCTTTGTTCGCAATATAAAATCTGAAAGCTTTCAGATTTTTTTTATTATTTTGTTAATTGTGATTATTGTTGAATTATTAATTTCGATTATTATTGTTATGAATTTATTTAATTATTTATTTAGTCACCTTCTACTTATAGTTGCAGTTATACCTTCTTAACGCCCCACCAGATGAGGACACGAATGCAGGACTTCGAAATGCTATCATTGTTTATCACAGGTAATTTCTGCTTTGCAAGGATTTCCCATTCACCTCTGTTGACAAAGGCGCAAGAGCATTTCACCCTCTTTCATTACTATGACTGACCTAAAGGACCAAGTTCTTAAATTCTTTCAAATTGCATGCATCGATCATGTTCCAAGCACATGGTTGATTATTAATATTTCAACATGTATAGCTTTACTAATATAATTTAATTCTTGCTGATTTGGAGTAAAATGAATGATTTAAAATGATTTATTTCGTTAATGTTTCCTATTTAATCTTCTAATAGTAATATTGAATAAAAACAATGAGCTGAGTTTGGCTGGAGGGCCTCATGCATAAAATCATAA
This sequence comes from Stegodyphus mimosarum, assembly GCA_000611955.2. NCBI lineage: Eukaryota > Metazoa > Arthropoda > Arachnida > Araneae > Eresidae > Stegodyphus > Stegodyphus mimosarum. The sequence continues at coordinate 211,687 of KK119871.1, forward strand.
ATTTGGGTTTCCCAGACTATATCACACACATCACACACTCTTACCTCACAGGTCGACACTTTGTCGTTCGTGTTAAAAACACAATATCCCCCCCCGCCAGATTATGGCCGGGGTACCACAGGCGTCCCTCCTTGGCCCCCTATTTTTCAACCTTTATACGAACGACATACCACACTCACCAGACACTACACTAGCCATGTATGCAGACGACACGGCAATTCTCACTCAAAATGCATCTCACGGCCTAGTTATACAAGCACTACAAAACCACATACAAACACTGGAGTCCTGGCTTTTGGCCTGGAAAATCCGCATCAATGTGGAAAAATCTGATGCAGTTCTCTTTACGAGACTGAAGAAAAATATTGATCCCAATCTTCATGTTCTCATGTACGATACTCCCATTCCATGGACCAAGCAGGCCCGTTACCTAGGTGTTACCCTAGATCACTGTCTCACATGGTCCCCTCACATCACACAGCTTATTACCAAGTTCCGGGTGCGTAAACGTACACTCGCCCCTTTAATTGCCCGGAACAGCGTTCTCTCAGTTGACAACAAGTTACTCATTTATAAAGCCATGTTGCGTTCCATCCTTACCTATGCCTGCCCTGTCTGGGGATTTGCATGTAAGACCTCTTTAAACAAGCTGCAAGTGTTACAAAATGTTATCCTAAGACAAGCGGTGAATTGTCCATGGTTTGCTCGCAACTCGGCAATTCACCGTGAATATGACATACCTGAAATTGCAAATTACATGGCCATACTAGCTAAAAAATTTCTTGAAAAAATCCCCAAGCTGCAAAATCCAACAGTACCTGTACTGAATTATGACTTTACCTCCTATGAGAATAGAAAGAGGCCGCGGGCCGTTCTAAAATATCTATAAAGAAAATATGCATTGAAAAAAAAATAAATGTATGCATTAACGTATGTTCTCATAATTTGATATATCATGTTACGTATGTAACTTATTATATGAATAATGATTCAAATGTTCACTTATGTATTTGTGTTATAACTTTGTATCTATGCATTATGTATTTATATGTTCTATGAATTATGTATTGTATCTCATGTGTTATATCTTCTCCGCACCTGCACTATCAATATGCATTACCTAACTCTTTTGCCTAGTAATTAGTCCCTTTTGCTGCTTCTTAATTTCTAAATTTTAAATTTTTTGTAACTTTAAACTACTACCTACATTAGTCACACATAGTTAATAGTTTTTAATGTTTAACTGTCTTGATTATAATTGTTATATCATCTGGCAACTGGCATTTTCTGACAATGGTATACTCACACCTTACTGTGCTCTGCACTTGCCTTCTTCTTTCTTAAGGTGGCAGCCACGGTGGTAGCTGACTGGTGTCGTTTGGCCCATACACGATTTACGACTTACAATTGCCATCTTTATGCTTATCAACTGGCCTTTGGCCAAGATTATGCCTCGACGTGTAAAATTTAAGAAAAAACACAAAATCGAAAATCGGCTACAATTATCCTAGGGTAGCGCTTTTGCGCGGGTACCTGCTGCGGACGTATAAGTTTGCCTGAGCCGACCTAAAGGATCGCTTTTTTGCTTTTCTGCGGAGTGTGTTATTTTTAGCTGCTGTGGAATTGTAATGAGTGCGCGTTCGGATGATATGTCGATGATTAACACGAATTTGGATACTGCCTCGCCTCCAATTGTGGATATAATTATGGAAAGTGATTCCCCTGCCTCTACCGCGTTACTGGCTAGGATCTGTACTTAGGCAGTCTCAACCACGGGGGTAAAATATCAGGTACTATTGTACCTTATTCTTCACAGGACTAGAACCCGGGTATTGTACCTAGGATGGGATCAGGCTCGACAGGGACCGTACTGGTACTGTCTTGTCCGCTCCCTCGGCTGTGGTGGAGCTGATAAAAACAGACAAGGAGGAGGGCGTGGGACTATGCCTGTATAACCACAAAGGTAAAGTTAAGGCGTCCCCGTCCCTCCGTAATGCGTGCCTCTACCGCGTGGGCGGACCGCGTCGACGGGTGTGTTAAGCCTGCCTCGTGCTCGACTACTACCTCGTGTGCGGAAAACGGTGCTAATGCTTGTGTGTCAAATCCAACTGCATCGAGAGTTAATATCCCGGATATTCCTGATTTATTTGATTATTTGGATAATTTAAACCTCAAGGTTTTGGATAACATCAAGATTTTGTGTGAATTGGATACCAACAAATTTCTACCGGATAACAAATTAATTCTTGACCGTGGATTACGATGTTTAAAGAAATGTATTGACAAGATCAACGATGCTGAACGTTTAGTGCATAATGGAGTATTATTAATGTGTGATGATTTACCGGAACCAGCACAAACTATCACCAGTGAAAAAGCGGTAGTGCGGATAAATTTGTTTCATCAATGTGTGCAAAGTTTACAAGGTAAGTGCGGAGTTCTATCTTCTCATGTCTCTAAACTTAATTCTAAAATGCCTAGTAGTAATAAACGTAAAACTGATATGTGCAGCATGGATTTTTCTGATAATGATGAGTTTGTTAAACCCACTAAAACGGCCAAGGCCAAATTAATTAAACCCACGCCTAATGTTAATTTAAATCTGCATAACAGATTTGAAAATCTTAATGTTGATGATGTACCTACTAAGCTAATGTTCATAACGTATGTAATGATGATAATTCTAATATTGATAGTAGTAATGTTCATGTTAATATAAATAATTCCCAGACTGGGGATGTGCAGCAACCGCGAACAACCCCTCCCAGGGCCCCACCAATTATGGTAAGGCCACGTGAGGGCCTTAAATGTTATGATTTTCTAAAAGATCTTACGGTCGTGTTACCGGATTGTAAATTTTGTGGCCGCGTAAGCTGTGAGTTTCTCAAGGTGGAACCCCTTACGGAAAATGATCACAGAACACTAAGTAAATATTTTCTTGAAAATAACATAGAGCATTATGTTGTGAATCCAGTCCATAAGAAACCAGTTAAGGTTATCATTAGAGGGCTACCCATTGATGCAAGCACTGATGTCATTAAAGAGTCATTGGAAAAATTAAATTTTAGTGTACACAAAGTTGTACAACTCACTAAATTCAAAACAAAGGCACCTATGCCCTTATTTCAGGTGCAGATTATGCCAGGCAAAAATTTTGATGAAATATATAATGTATCTTATCTTATGTTCTTCGGGGTAAAAATTGAAAAATATATTGCTAAGAACCAGGTACCCCAGTGTCACAATTGTCAGAAGTGGCACCACTCTTCGGAGAACTGCCATGTGGCACCGAGGTGTGTCAAATGTGCAGGGTACCACCGCACTGGCAGTTGTGACTACCAGGGAAAGATTGATACCCCAAAGTGTGCCAACTGCCTCGGACCTCATATTGCTTCGTATCGTGGATGCCCGAAATTCCCCTCTGTAAGGAGACCAATCCGAAGTTCTACCACTAAACCTGGAGTTTCATATGCCCAGGCACTCAAACCAGCCACCCCAGAGGTGATAAATAAAATAGTACCAGATCCACCCACTCCCCCAGTTAATTCTGCCAATGTTTTACTGACAGAACAAGTACAAGTTGCTGCACATCAACAGTTTAGCAAGCATACTAATCCAGGCAATAGCAATTTGACTAAACATTCAAAAAATATCAGTAATGACTCCAGCTCAGATATTTCTGAATTATTTAAAATCATGAGAGAAGTCCAAAGCATCTTCGGCTACAGCATTGGACGAGTTATAAGTATTTACAAAAACAAAATGCCTGAACTTAGGAAATGCAATAATTTATTAGACAAAATGCAGGTGTTACACCTCATTTTTGAGGAACTTCACGGTTTAAGTAATTAATGTATTTATGGATTGTAATTTACGTGTGATCACATGGAATGCAAATGATTTAACCCAAAAAATTGAAGAATTACGCATTTTTGTCAGTGAGTATTGTCCTGATGTGTTACTCCTACAAGAACACAAGCTTGGTTCCAGGACCACATTTGAAATAGCTAATTATGTGCTCTATCGGCTTGAACGCACCAGTGTCACAAACCGGAACCCGGGAGGTGGCCTAATAATTTTAGTCAAGCGCTTTATCCCCCACTATCACACAACAATTCCACAGCTTTTAGGCCTTGAGGCCTTAGCTATCACAATCACTCCACTCACCTCACGACCACTCACTTTTGTCTCTGCCTATGTACTATCCAACAGCAGATCACATGCTAATATTGTGCATGATTTTGAAGCACTAGCAAACCTCAACAGCAAAGTTATTCTAGGTGGAGACTTTAGTGCACACCACCGCGCGTGGAACTGCAATAATAACACATTCCTAGGAAATGTAATATATCGTTACGCCACCAAGGCAGGTATTACAATTGCAGCTCCACAAACCCCAACACGTTACGACGGGAGACCTGCCACAGTACTTGATTTTTTCCTGGTCAAGGGCTGTTCGTTTCACGATATTCAAGCCTTAACTGAACTTTCTTCTGACCATAACCCTGTACTGATGGACTTGGATCTCACTGTCAGTAACACACCACACAAAAAGGCCTTTATTACTAACTGGTCTGGATTTACCAAAGCCTTAAACAACACATCACTACACATACCAACATCCCACACGGGTGATGAGTTAGATGCTTATGTAAATAGCTTCACTCTTGAACTTCAAAATGCATTGCACAGCAACAGCAAGCCTGCTAAAAACCAACATCATGTTAAGTGTAATACTGAAGTGAAGAAGCTAATTCAACGGCGCAATGCAGCCCGGAAAACGTGGCAGCGGTCAAGATATCCACCTGATAGAGCACTCCTCAATCAATTAAATCGCCAAGTCAGAGCTCTTACACGACAACAATCAGACCACGACTGGGCCGTCTGTCTCTCTTCATTGTCACCTAAAGAAAACAGTATCTGGAAAGCTACTGACAAACTCATGAGATGCCACACCAACATTCCGCCCTTAACTGGCCAAAATGGAACTGCCTACACCGATGCTGAGAAAGCTGAGTCACTCGCTGATAACTATGCTGCTCAGTTTCGCACAAACAACATATCTAACTCACAAACAGAACACATGGTTTCACATACACTTACAGAAGCACTCTCCAAACCACACGCAGACAACATTCCTCCAGTAAGGCCGTCAGAGGTCTATGATTACATCCAAAAGCTCAAAGTCAAGAAAAGCCCGGGCCTTGATTTGATCAGCAATAAAATGCTCAGGAACATGGGCATATTAATGACGCTGAAGCTCACTAAGATCATCAATGATATGTTGTATCTCAGCCACTTTCCAACACCCTGGAAGACGGCGGTCATCTCACCCATACTAAAACCCAGCAAACCAGCATCTGACCCGGTTTCGTACCGACCAATAAGTCTCCTGTCATCTACAAGCAAGGTGGCAGAATACATCATCCAGCAACGGACCATGCAACATCTCCAGAACCATAATCTCCTCATTGCCGAACAACATGGATTAAAAAAAAGCATTCAACGGTGCACCAACTATACAGAGCTACAGAATTAATATCCCAAGTACTACAGGAAAGATCAATTACAGAAGCTATTTTCCTCGACGTCGCCAAGGCCTTTGATCGTGTCTGGCTGGAGGGCCTGCTATACAAAATCACAAAACTGGGTTTCCCAGATTACATCACACACATCACTTATTCCTATCTAACAGATAGACACTTTGTCGTTAGTGTCCACAACACCATCTCATCCCCCAGGCCTATCCAGGCTGGGGTCCCACAAGGGTCCATTTTGGGCCCGCTATACTTTAATATCTACATGAACGACATCGCACACACACCACACACCACTCTAGCTATGTATGCAGATGACACGGCAATCCTCTCCCAAAGTGCATCTCACGGCTCAGTCATCCAAACATTACAAGATCACATCCATGCACTAGAGTCCTGGCTAACAGCCTGGAAGATAAAAATAAATGTTGACAAGTCTGATTCCATACTATTTACAAGGAAGAAAAACTTCGATCATAGCATCAATATTAACATGTATGGCACTCCCGCGTATTTCCAAACCCTACCCCACTTTTCGAATTTTTGACGTCACGAAAATATCGACTAGTTTCACCTGGCAAATAGAATCGCATACCCCACTTACGAGTAGAACGACGTGCTTTTTGCGGAGTAAATTGTGTAGTTTAAGGCCTTATTGTGAGAGTATTGTAATATAAATAATTATGAGTGGTTATTGTTTATCGACGTACCGTATTCCATTTCTGTGTTTGAAGAAAGAAATGAAGAACAGTTCACTGTTGAAGTGGATGTAAAGTATATGAAAAATCTTAAAGGTGATTCACATAGCAGTAAATGTGATTCATTCATCGCAAAATTCAGCGATGCGAGTAGAACAAACTGGATTGTTCGGAAGACTTATCCAGATATGAAGTCAATATACAAAAAATTGTACAAGTGCCAACACAGCAATTTTAATACAAAACCACTTCAGATCAAGGAACGACAATTGCAGTGCATCAGTGTGTATAGAAATGAGGAAGCATTCAGCAGATTTATGTTCCAAAATCAAGGTTAACAAATAAATTAAGTATACAGTAGCTCACAAAAATGATCGGGCACTTTAATATTTTGTATTCTTTAATGAACATAAAAAAACTAAAAGAAAGGCTTTTATTCTGATTATGTATAAATTCAACATTTTTTTACAGTAAATATGTTTTCGAAAAGATGAAAATTAAATTGAAAAATCAATATTATATGTTTAATGAGGTTATAATTATTGGAATTTTTAATTCTGAATGACTAAGGTTTTATACAACAACACTGAATATTAAAATTTTTCATATTATGCAAATCTGTGTAAAAGTCACCAGTGAATTTTTAATTTCTTGTAAAAACAATAAGCTCTAGAATTTTATCTTTTCATTTATTTCACAAACAGAGCTTCTGGTAGATTTCAGAACTGGTCTAAGATTTTTTGTGGAAAGTGCAGAATCCCCCACTGCTTGGCACGTTTTTAAGAATTGCACATACTTAGTATCCATGTAAACAACGACTTATTTTCACTTAAAAAACATCCCAGAATTACACAAAAATGGCATTGCGCACTCCCTTGACTTTATCCACGTACACATTGACCCATTTTCACTTAAAAAGTAAAAGAAAATTGACAAAATCCAATTTTTCTTACTCTTGTAAAAAGGGCCGAACAAATAAGGGGGCGATTCTGCACTCTACCCGATTTTTTATGTAACACACACACACACACATATATATATTGTTTATTTCAGATTTCTTTTAACCATTCTCATCATGTGAATGTTGCAGAAGCTTATAGCTCCTTGCGCATAAATACATTCACCAACGGTTGATCCAAAGCTGTATTGCAGTTGATCGACGTCGACGATGAGCCAAAGAAAGGTTCTTTGGCATATAGTTATTAAACACATGGAAGTGAGCCGCGTAAACGTGATATTTAGTGCATATAATCAAAATAAGTTAAATAATAAACGACATAAATTCAGGTTAGCAGAGAAAACAATATATAAAAGCATATGGATGTAAAATTAACCGATTAAACGTGATATACGAAAATAAATTTGTATTAAATTAAAATAAGCACGGAAAACAATATATTAAGCTTAACGGAAGTGAAATAATAATTTAATAATCAGATCTTTGTAAAAATGAACTCTTTTCTTGACAAAGCTATCTATTTAATAGAAAACAATTAGTCAAATTCGGATCTGTCTTTGAATATCTTTCAATATTATAAAATTCGAAAATATTCCTGTTTTAAACAGTGCAGTTTCTAAGGAAATTATATCTCTTTTTCGGGTGCCGAATGGTCTGGCCGATCTTTTTAGTTACTTGATTTTCATCCATTTAATTCTCTGAATCCTTATATATCTTACTATATTTATTTCTTTTATAGATTGGATTTGATTATTTGGTAAAAATATATTTGAGGGTGCCCTGTGGTGAAACCTGGCAATTGGCCAATAAAGCACAGTTTCAAGATGGCCGCTACACAAAACCAAAATAACAAGTCACAGAATTGCACATATGCAGTGTCCATGTACACACCAATATATTTTCACTGAAAAAAAAAATCAGGAGAATAATGACGTCATATAATATTAAAACAAAGTTACTCATCAGCTAAATTGAATAAAATTTGTAGCCAATCAAAGCCCAATAAACTGCGTTTTAAATCACACAATGAAATAAAAAAGGAAATACATCTTGTCACATAAAGCAGTACAAAAAGGAAATATCGACTTGCCATAGTTAGAAATATCTGTGTCTTTAGTCTGTGGCACACAAAGTTCCTTAACAGCATCCAAAAACTTTCTAAAATTATCTGAACTAGAATATGTTTACTGCCATCACCACATAAGTTAACAAATATAAGAGTAAAAAATATCCTCCGTAGTGCTGGACTGTCGGTGGCATTTCCTGCATGAACCTTTCTTGTGACAAACCCATTCAAAGACATCTGAACGATCTTTATGTTCGACCATATGCATTTCCTTTGTACAAACAGGACAGTTATAATGACTACTAAGTAAACCTTCATTTACACAGCAAACAATTAATGTTTTTTTCCCTTTCATTCCAAATCATACAGAAACTTCACATTTATCTCATCACATATCCCATTTTATTGTTAAATGAAACAAAATATTGAAATGCTTTGGGAGAGAAGAATAGAATGGGCTATTTGTTACAGAGCAGGAACTTCTTTCAAAGGGCATAATACAAACAATATGGTCTATAAGAATATTTAAAGATATTGTATAAGAAAGATGTAAAGCTTTAAACATGTGTTCTTTAGTTGAATTTGTATGCTTAGTCATGGAAAAGTACTACATGAAAAGAATGCTAGAATTTGCAAATCATCGTATTACGAAACCGCTTTGTATGGCTTATAAATTGCAAACAAAAGCTAAAGACTTAGATGTCCACCCTACTGACGAAAACATGTATTATGTGTCATCTTCTGAAAATGAAAGGACATTTTATACTGTTTTACAGGACATGGAGATGTGTGATTGTGCAATTGGAACCCAAGGAAATTTTTGCAAACATCTGTGGGCTGTACATATGAAATTGAATATAAATTTCAGAAACCTGCCTAAGCTGCTTCCGAAAGATTTTGAAGAAATTGCATATCTGGCAATGGGGTATACAAAACCTAAATTTTTCAAAAGTATGAAAAAGTCATCAATTCCTGACTCGGATGATGCCTCACTTCCCGAAAATGTTAATTTGCAAAACAGTCAGGCAGATAAATTTAAAATCAGAGAAGGTAATGCATCAAAGCAGACTCAGGATTTATCTAGTACAGAGAGAAAACATTCTGCATTTTCTTCAGAAATTAAAAAATTGAATGCGAACTTTTTTAGACTTGCTGAAATTGCAAATGAAAACGATTCAGAAGGTATGTTAAATGCTGTTTGTAAAATGAATGTGCATCTTGACAAAATATCAACGCCAGCACAACTTCTATCTTTGTTTGCCAATAAACTAAATCTTAAAAGACCCGTAACATTAAAATACAACCAACGTCACAGTCCAGAAGAAAAATTAGAGCAGGCTTAAGAACAGGAGCAAAGAGAATACAGTCTGGTATACCAAGCAATGAAGAACTTAAACAAATCTCAAAGAAAAGAAAGCATGCTCTTGGGCAAAACATTTTAGTTAATCAACCAAATGCCAAATCCCATGGGATGTTTCATTAAATGTTTTTAATAAAAAAACTTAAACACTTTTATATTATTACATTTATTCTATTTTAAAATGGCAAATTTATGAATTGAAATAATATTTAAAACATTCCTTGATATTTCAGATATGCAGGAATATTTTGTTTAAATTATATTATTTTCTCAATATGGTCAATTTGTTATTAGTACTTCTATTGCTTATTGGAAAAATTATGATAATAAAAATACCTTAATTTAAATAACTGTTTAATCGATTTAAATAAATGATTATATGTGCCATTTTGAATGAGATAGTATCCTTTTTTCAACATTTCCTGGCTATCCAGTCATTTTGAAAAAAAAAAACATACAATTTGGAGACATACAATTTGGAGGGAAGAATAATACAGATACATTATCTTTCACTAAAACTTTAACTGAAGTATGAGCTGAACAGTTGTCTGCAATCAGGATTATTTTTGAGTCATCAGGTAAACCAACCGAATTCAAATGTTGTCGAGCCACGGGTGATGATTTCCAAACCAATCATTCTTTAATGCTTGTGTCATACGTGCTCTTTTATTTGCATGATATATAACAGGAAAAATCGTTACTCCTTTAAATGCTCGAGGTCGTGCATGTTTTCTGATTACGAAAAGTTTGCATTCTGTCGGCAGTTATGCATAGAGAAAAATATAACAGCGATTTAAGTACAATAGCATTATCAAGAGATACCGTGTCTCACCAGATTTCTGTCACATCATGTACTATGGAAACAATTTTTTTCAAACTGATTACAAAATCTTGTATTTGCTATACAACTTGACGAACCTACCGACATTACTAAAATGTCTTAATTCATTGTTTATCTAAGATATGTTTTTGAATACAACACAGTAGAATATTTTTTAGGTTGTAAAAATTTGGAGGCTAAAACATGGGAAGGAAAACATTTGAAATTATTAAAATATTTTGAAACAATCTACCTAGATGCACTGTGTCGCAGTTTGTACTGATGATGCTTCAGCATTAAGAGGTAATAATAAAGGACTAAGAGCGTTAATAATGGCATGAGACATTATTATTACATACTGAAGTCAGTTAGCTCTTGCACAGAAAAATACTGCGACATATTTTCGATTGAGAAATAAAGTTTATATATTTTCGGAAGAAAAGAAACATACATCGGAAATTTCATTCATTAATAATGACTGGATAGAAAAAGTCAGTTATGTAGTAGATATTTTTGGAAAACTTAACGATTTGAATTTATGTCTACAGAGAAAAATTACAAATATTTTAATACTGAGCACCAATACTGAAGCTTTTGAAAACTAAACTAATAATTTGTCAAGGAGAACTGAACAAAAATAACACAGGCATGTTTTTCAGAATTTACTAAAGAAAACAATATAGATTTCTTGTTGTTTAAAAACATGATTTCTCGTCATATGATAAAACTGACTTTTTAAAAGATTTCCAAATAAGGAATTCGGTTGGATCCATGACCCATTTTACTTTCAGATTTCTAATTCCAATATACCCATAGATGAAAAAGAACAATTAATTGATATTTCAGGCAATGAAAACCTGTATGCTTAATTTCAGTCTCTTACTTGCAAAAATTATGATTTTCGACTGGAAACAAACAATCTGACTTAAAGGGAATGAAAGTAAATTATTTTTTCTAATATATAAAATTGTTTAGTAAATTTTAGCTTGGTAAAATTTTAGTATATGGTATTGTCTTAGCATTACAGGAAAATGACTCGTTTACTGCTCATCATAATGCCAACATATCCCCAGTATACTATGATTAAACCCCGTATTTTTCTATTTGCAAAACTAGAAATTATAATAAGTTGGCTATTATTTATCTAAATGAAATGAATAAAAATTCTACATTGGAATTTGAAAAAAGGGTATCTGTGAAATCTTCCAGTGGTATTTCGACTCTTGTAGAACTTTGGAAAAGTATACGAATATAACGTTCAGGAAGCCAACAATTTATTAATCTTTCCTCATTGAAGATTGAATTCTAATATACACGTGATTTGCCGACGTTAGGATGATTTCGTATTGGCGACACAGTCACAATCGCTCCGAGGCTATACCATATACTAGGATTTAACATTTATGTGTTATATCAGCATTGAAATTAGATTTCTTACTGAAATAGAAATAATTTAGCTATTGAATTAACATGGAGAATTTTTTTATTGAAATATTTTTTTCTCTGTGCTATTGAGTTTCATCTATTACAAACTAAAGTTTAACGGCCTGTTTATGTAACATTTTGAATTCGCTGTCATATTGATCTATGAAGCACAAGATTAGTCAGTTTCTATTACGTTATTGACAAATAATAGTTTTTAAACAAGCAAGAAATTTTCGGCGGAGATAAATTTTTGTCCAATATCTTTCTAAACGGAAATAAATAATAATAAAAAGAAAATCCAATTAGAACATTCACATCTCAATTATTCTAACAAAGTAATTTGTTTGATTTAATTTTTATAATACAATATATTTCACAGTGATAAGGAAAAATTCAATGTGAAGATTAAAACACGTCCAACTATGCAATTACATAAAAGAATTCACTTTCAGATTTTAGTAATAATATATATATATATATATATGACATTTGAAGGGAAGTTTGGATGAATTTTAAATTAAACATTTAAATATTTTCCACTTTATTCGTACGTCATCTTTGATGTTTTCCAAACAGCTTGAATTTCAAATCGACTGCATATGGGCAGCTAAGACAGTATAGTTTTTTCTCTGTCTCAGTAGTGTCTTTATGTGCAATGTGTACTAGTAATGTGCATCGTTTATAAACTAGGTTTCTCATTTGCAATCAAATTTGTTGTCAGGTAAGCAAATAACATTTTCTAAATATTTCAAAATTCAATAGCATGCTCAAAGGATAATAAAAACAATTTTGCTTTAATTGCAGTTTTGTTCATGATATGTAAATGGCCAAAAATAGGTATCTGATATTCACAAGAGAAATGGGAATGATGAACCAACATCTAATAAACTTAGAAAAACTATTGATGAAAATGCAAACAAAAATTAAACCACTGGATCTCTTTCTACTTTAATAAATATAAAGCCGAGTTCATTATACAGTACAAAGTCCGAAATCGGGACTTTGGCGATTCCGAATTTGGGATTTTTCCGGATATTAGATCATTTATTTAAATCTGGTAAGATGGCATGCAGAAATTATGCAATTAAAAATATGAAATTGTAATTTATGAAATAAAGAGCAGTTATGATCTTAAAGGGTATCAAAATTTACAAAAACATACATTGAATGAAATATTTAATAAAGTAAACAAATTTCATTCAATGTAAGTTGTTTTTCATTTTTTGTGCAAATACTTTCTCTTTAATTCTATAAACAGACATAATTTCCTGTTCAGTTACGAAGTTCCACTGTTCAAGTCCTGTAATTGCTTTGTCGAGAATACCGACTAACTTGTCAATTGAAATTTTTTCGTTTTCAATAACCTCTCTGTCACTCTCTTCACTATTGGTAGCAGTATTTTCTGGATCTAGAACCACACTACAAATTTCGCCGTCCGTTGATTGATGATTGGGTATTGCCATCGCAATGAGAAACTTCTGTTATATCATCTTCATTTATTACCACTTCTTCACATTTTTTTGCAAAAACCATTACCTGGAAAATTTCACCTTTAGTTTGCAATATCAGAAAACCTTCATATTCTCGGCTATCATCTTCATCGTCCTCACCACGAACTATAGTAGCTGCCATAAATTATACCAAGCATTTTTTAATGTATCTGGAGACACATCCTTCCACGATCTTGTGATGCTCCATACAGCAGATTTTATGCTAAAATAATAAAAAGTTCTTGAATAGTCTTGCCATTGTTCACGAAATTTAACATGGATTTTAAAAATACTACTTTATATTTGCATTTCAGCACACACACTATTCCGATATCCATAGGATGAATGACAGACATACAATTTGGAGGGAAGAATAATACAGACACATTATCTTTCACTAAAACTTTAACTGAAGTATGAGCTGAACAGTTGTCTACAATCAGGATTATTTTTGAGTCATCAGGTAAACCAACCGAATTCAAATGTTGCCGAGCCACGGGTATAAAATGATTTTCAAACCAATCATTCTTTAATGCTTGTGTCATACGTGCTCTTTTATTTGCATGATATATAACAGGGAAAATCGTTACTCCTTTAAATGCTCGAGGTCGTGCATGTTTTCTGATTACGAAAAGTTTGCATTCTGTCGGCAGTTATGCATAGAGAAAAATATAATAGCGATTTAAATACAATAGCATTATCAAGAGATACCGTGTCTCACCAAATTTCTGTCACATCATGTACTATGGAAACAATTTTTTTCAAACTGATTACAAAATCTTGTATTTGCTATGCAACTTGACGAACCTACCGACATTACTAAAATGTCTTGATTCATTGTTTATCTAAGATATGTTTTTGAAGACAACACAGTAGAATATTTTTTAGGTTGTAAAAATTTGGAGGCTAAAACATGGGAAGGAAAACATTTGAAATTATTAAAATATTTTGAAATGATGATGCTTCAGCATTAATATTTGTACTGATGATGCTTCAGCATTAAGAGGTAATAATAAAGGACTAAGAGCGTTAATAATGGCATGAGACATTATTATTACATACTGAAGTCAGTTAGCTCTTGCACAGAAAAATACTGCGACATATTTGCGATTGAGAAATAAAGTTTATATATTTCGGAAGAAAAGAAACATACATTGGAAATTTCATTCATTAATAATGACTGGATAGAAAAAGTCAGTTATGTAGTAGATATTTTTGGAAAACTTAACGATTTGAATTTATGTCTACAGAGAAAAATTACAAATATTTTAATACTGAGCACCAATACTAAAGCTTTTGAAAACTAAACTAATAATTTGTCAAGGAGAACTGAACAAAAACAACACAGGCATGTTTTTCAGAATTTACTAAAGAAAACAATATAGATTTCTTGTTGTTTAAAAACATGATTTCTCGTCATATGATAAAACTGACTTTTTAAAAGATTTCCAAATAAGGAATTCGGTTGGATCCATGACCCATTTTACTTTCAGATTTCTAATTCCAATATACCCATAGATGAAAGAGAACAATTAATTGATATTTCAGGCAATGAAAACCTGTATGCTTAATTTCAGTCTCTTACTTGCAAAAATTATGATTTTCGACTGGAAACAAACAATCTGACTTAAAGGGAATGAAAGTAAATTGTTTTTTCTAATATATAAAATTGTTTAGTAAATTTTAGCTTGGTAAAATTTTAGTATATGGTATTGTCTTAGCATTACAGGAAAATGACTCGTTTACTGCTCATCATAATGCCAACATATCCCCAGTATACTATGATTAAACCCCGTATTTTTCTATTTGCAAAACTAGAAATTATAATAAGTTGGCTATTATTTATCTAAATGAAATGAATAAAAATTCTACATTGGAATTTGAAAAAAGGGTATCTGTGAAATCTTCCAGTGGTATTTCGACTCTTGTAGAACTTTGGAAAAGTATACGAATATAACGTTCAGGAAGCCAACAATTTATTAATCTTTCCTCATTGAAGATTGAATTCTAATATACACGTGATTTGCCGACGTTAGGATGATTTCGTATTGGCGACACAGTCACAATCGCTCCGAGGCTATACCATATACTAGGATTTAACATTTATGTGTTATATCAGCATTGAAATTAGATTTCTTACTGAAATAGAAATAATTTAGCTATTGAATTAACATGGAGAATTTTTTTATTGAAATATTTTTTTCTCTGTGCTATTGAGTTTCATCTATTACAAACTAAAGTTTAACGGCCTGTTTATGTAACATTTTGAATTCGCTGTCATATTGATCTATGAAGCACAAGATTAGTCAGTTTCTATTACGTTATTGACAAATAATAGTTTTTAAACAAGCAAGAAATTTTCGGCGGAGATAAATTTTTGTCCAATATCTTTCTAAACGGAAATAAATAATAATAAAAAGAAAATCCAATTAGAACATTCACATCTCAATTATTCTAACAAAGTAATTTGTTTGATTTAATTTTTATAATACAATATATTTCACAGTGATAAGGAAAAATTCAATGTGAAGATTAAAACACGTCCAACTATGCAATTACATAAAAGAATTCACTTTCAGATTTTAGTACTCAATACTGTTTACTAATGCATAGACCAAGTTCTGTTTACGTTAATCCTCGGCTTTCAGTTAATTTACGCATGCGCAAGAATTATCCACCCAGGCGAAACCAGTCGATTTCTCTGTGACGTCAAAAATTCGAAAAGTGGGGTAGGGTTTGGAAATACGCAAAACCAACCCAAACGGGTTTTCTCCTTCGTCTGACGCCCTCACGGCTGTCCCCTTGATCACATCCAGAGGAGTAGGGACAATTACAGATACTTAACATTGGTTGGCTATTGCAGCGTATATAATTGTTAAGAAAAAGCTGGTTGTAGCTCCTCAATTCACAAATTAGAATTTTTACGTATTTTTATTTTTGAAATTGAGATTGATTTTTAAAAATTTAGCATACTTATCAAACATAATTAACGTCCAAATAATTATAAAGCTGTTGCATGCTTTCAGGCCTGGATATTTTTTTTTAGCTTTTCCTATGCTACAAGGAAATTTGTAACTACTACTTCTAGAAAATAGTATTTTAAATATGAACTAATAGAAAATTTCAAACAAACAATTTTCTCTTAAATTTTTATGTGTTTATTGGTGTAAATAAGTAAAAAATACTAAAATACCTAAAAATGAATTTTTGAAAGTTTTTGTTTAAAATTCTAAATTGTGCTACTTTTTTAAAAATTGTAGGTGAATATTATAGCGTAATTTCTATAAAAGAGTTTTATTTCAATTATAATAGCGATTTTAACACCTTAATAATTTTTATACATTTATTTAAACAGTATTTGACTGTAATAATTAATTGTGTTAATATTTTATAGTGATTATTTTTTAAATTTCATTCTAGTTCTGCATACGATTTTTTTATTTACTGTGAATATAATTTATTAACCCAAACGAGGCGACAGCCCAGAAAGGCTATTAGTTTCGAAACGGCATTTTGCGCTGTTTCCCTATAAATGTCCGTTTCAAATTGTTGCCACCAAATATTATCGCCCTGTATTATATTTAAAGAAATTAAATAATAAATAATTAATTAATAAAAATATTTATGAATGCATGTATATTTCTACAAACTCAATGAGTTCAAAGCGAGCAATGGCAACAACGTACGGAAAATAACATTTTTATCTCCAACGCGGAAATTCTAAAGATATGTTGTTTTCAAATATTTTGTGATATTGCTGTTGAAATGTGATTTACCTGTGAAGAACATGATATTCAAAAAATAAAGGTAATACGCAAAACGTTAAAAAAAGTCCCTTTGGGCGTAGTATAAAATCTGAGTGCTTCCAGATTTTACTTTATTTTATTTTTTTCATTGCACTCAGAAAAGTTTATGCTCCGAAGTTTATGAAATTTTAAAATATATAGTCATCTTATGATCATCTTGTAAGGTTTTAGTTAAACTAACAAAGTTTTATTTTAATTTAAATCTTTCTATCTCTTCTCATGTTTCAACTTCCCGTCAGAAGAAGCGCGCGTTTTCAGCTTATGCTAATTTGAAGTAGAGCCAAGTACTATTTAAGGTGGTCTACTACAGTAGCATTACAATACTAAATACATTACAATACTAATAAAATGCATGCTAGTAATTGATTTCTAATTTTCGTTACATCTTGATATTGCTGCCAAAGATATTCCATCAAGAATAGTATTTTTTACTATGTTTATGTGCATGGATACATAGTCTATTTCTCCGTGTACTAGAAAGATTTGATAATGATTTATCCATTTTTGAACTAAAAAAAAAATAGCTAGGAGTGTTATACGGTTTTATAATACAAGTAAAAAATATATATAAAGCTCTGTAAAATACTTATACATATTTATAATATTTGTGCATGCTATATATATATATATGTACATGGCATCAAGTATAAAATCATTTATATAAAATTTTTTATGTCGCGACGAAATTACCGAAATGCTTAAAAATCTAGTATTTTTAAAAACTGTTTTCTTCCGCAGAATAACGGCAAATTATAAAACATTACACAAAACTGAAAAGCGTGATGAACAAATTTTGCGAAAAGGAATTGCGACTGCTGCACCTATCTCACAAATATCTTTCATTCAACACAAAAGTTCTATTCTTGGTCAAAACAAACCCTGCAGTCTGAGTCACAGACGGAAGAAATGACAGCAGGTCTTTTGTTCAACTGAGGGGATGTGTTTAAGTGTTTTATGGCTTACTCACTTTCCCGCCAAACGAGTACAGAGGAAGGGAAGCATCGTTGCCATAGTAACCAGGCTGCAGGTAGTCTTACAGATTTCACTCTTTATCGCTCAACGTTCGTAGCGCCATCTGTTATTAAAAATCGGCATGAGAAAGGGGTATTAAACACTCTTAAACCAGAGATAGAAACCTCTTAGTGTGAGACAGCTTTTAGTCACAGATAACGGTCATTCTGTACGACGTTCGCCTGACCAGCTAGCAGCTAAATTCTAAGCCATAGTGCTTGCTACGTGATTGCTTATTGAAATAAATTGAAGTGCGTTAGTATTAGTAATTCTTACTACGCACCACTTAGTTAGAGGCCAACTCCGCGAAGAGCTCTGTGAACAAAGATCAATTAAATTTCTATTTAGTTTTAGTTTAAATTTATCTCATTGTTAATTTAGACCCAAGTGTGGTCTTTTTACTTTCTGTATCCCTCCCGAGTTGGGAAGTGAATTGTAAATAATATTAATTGAATAAAAGAGGATTTTAAATCTCTTTTAAGTGCAGTTATTCTTCAGCACAGTATCTACACCAGAACATAGCTGATTTCAGCTCCCTGTTCCAGATCAGGACTTTAGGACTTTAAGGAGTTACTTCAAGATGCTTGCCAAAACTACGCACAGAACACTCAGTCCTGACAAATCTAAATGCCGCATCCCTAAGTTTATACATGTGTGGTTCAGCGATATTTCTGTCTAAATCAAAATTCAGTCTAGTTTAAAAGGGAATTCATTAGAGTACCAAACAAATTAATCTAATCTAAAATCTATTTAGCATTTCATCAGCATCATTTGAGCTGTATCAAACAAATCGAAGTTCCAAAGTTCAGACTGTTGTCACTTAGTGTTCTCTAAATGAATGAGCTTCTACTGATTTTCGTGTTGCCATTCAGAGTCAGAAGAAAGTGTCCGTTCAAACCAGAACAGCAGGTATTCCCATAGTACTCTGCAGAGTCGAGAAATGACTATTGTTATATAATAATAATGCATAACAGTCCGGTACTCTGTTGTGCTTAGTAAACATTAGAACTCCATGCATCTGGACTACTTGTATTCTAATATAGGAAAAAATATATTCGTAATTTATTCGAATATGTATTATATTCGAAAAGTGCGAATAATTAGTTGTGTTGATTTTTGTTTGCCTAAGAAAACTTGTATAAGAATGTACAAGTAAGAAAATTTTATTTTTTACGCACTTTCACTCTATTCGGAAACGGATCTTTCATTATCAAAACAAAGGCTTTTTTTCAGTGCCATATTAAAAGCTAATGACGTAGCTAATTAAAATTATATTATAGTTTGTATTCAAAAAACGAAAACAATGTAAAAGGAAGAAAATTAAGAAGAAACTATCACACACAAAAGCAACGCGCTGTAACACTCGAAGGCTAACAGGAATAACAATTAAACTACTTTTGTTTATAAAAAAACTTTTTTTGTCTGGCGAGAGAGGGTTTATTAGGTTTACGGCAAAGTACGTAAGAGGAAGGAACCTTTTGCGAAGGGCAAATTTTTTGAGAGAAACTGGCTCATCATTCAAGTTACACATGTCTGGAGAGAGAATTGATATATTTCTCAGTTTCTTTAAAATATTATTGGAAAATGTCACGTGTAATAGCTGTTCGATGAATCACAGAGTAAACAAAGAAAAGCTGACACATAGACGTTGCTTAATTTATAACCCGAATAGCTAATTTCTCCTCTTAGACAGGTTATGTTGATAAATTCCCCATAACATTAACTGTAATGCCGATAGAGGGCGCTTTTTCTGTTTGTTTATGAGTAAGTGAGAGGAGTTTGAGATGTGAACCGAGGTATACTGAACCTTCGATGCAAGTTATGCTGTTTTTAATAAATAATTTAATTGCGGCAATCTCTGTTTGTGATGAAAGAGAAGATTTTATTCTTGAAATTTATTATGGTGAGCACAGCCGGGAAGATTATCGTTTGTTTCAAAATGCAATATAATTTGATGTTCTTCGAATGTGTTTCGATTTCATATAGTGTATGCCGATTGTGTTCGTTCTGAAAAATGAAAGTTTTCTCCTGATTCAATGAATTGGATACTCTATAATTGGATGTGAATTTGGGTAAGATTATTAAATCTTAATCTGCAACAAGGTAAGCTTTACTATTCTTTATTGTTAAATATGAATCTTATATTGCAAATTACTTCTAACTCCTCTTCTTAACGTTCTAAAATCGAAAGAGAAACTTAGTTAAAGAATATCAAGTTAATTTGAAAGAATAGAAATTGATTTCAAAATGGAAATAGCAAAGGCTAAACGAACTGCATTAAGATCTCTTACAACAAGATTAATTTCTAAAATCGAAAGTAAAATATTAGAAAATGAAATAGAAGAAGAAGAGTTGGAAGAACTTTCAGAACAACTAAATTTGAAGTCTAAACAACTAAAAGAAATTGATTCTGAAATCCAAAGTCAAATTACAGATGTTAAAGAAATTGAAACCGAAATTATTAAATGTGATGAGTATCATGAAAAATTGATTAATTGTACATGTAAGTTGAAAGTTGCTATTAATAAATGCAAACCAGTTATACAAAGAACACATCAACAACCTGTTAGTTTGTTAAAATTAGAAAAACAATTTGTTAAATTACCTTCATTAACAATAAGAAGATTTGATGGTGATCCTGCCGATTGGCAAAGATTCTGGGACCAGTTCGAATCTTTGATACACAAAAATGAAGATTTATCTAACGTTGATAAATTTAATTATTTACATTCATACTTAACTGGAATAGCCGCGAATGCAATTAAAGGTATTACGCTGACAAACAACAATTATGACGCAGCTATAGTAACTTTAAAGGAAAGATTTGGGAAAAGAACTTTAGTTATTAATTCTCATTTAACTAAGTTGCTGAATCTAACACCTGTTAGGAAATCATCAGATGTCTCTTTGCTTAGAGAACTGTTAGATACTTGTCAAACAGAAGTTCGTAATTTAGAAGCATTAGGGGTAAATTCAGAAACTTATGGATCTCTATTGTGTAATATACTGATTAAATTACTACCGCAAGATATTGTTCTAGATATTACTAAAAAATGCGAATCAGATGAAGATTGGAAGGTTTCGAGAATAATTAATATTCTAAAAACGGAAGTTGAAAGTAGGGAAAGAACATTATTTCTAATAAAGAACAAGCATTCAAATGAATACGAAACAAAATTCCAAACCCCATCAGGAAGAATTAGTGATACAAATGCAAAGTTACAAAACCGAAACACTTTCGTGAAGATTCAGAACACACCTTCGGCGATGTCATTTAGTACCGCACACACTATATGCATATTCTGTTCTGCGCCACACGATTCGTTTAAATGTAAAATGTCACCACAAAATAAATTAGAAATTTTAAAGAATACTAAACGCTGTTTTAAATGTTTCAGAATGTATCATATTAGTAAAAACTGTTATTCTAACAAACTTTCTTGTTTCAAATGTAAAAGTGGAAGTCATCATAGTTCCATTTGTTTGGGTAATAACCGAAATAATAATTCTGCAAAAATTAATCAAACGAATAAGCCTGAAGATAAATGTAAAGAATCACTGAACTTAAATTGTGATGCTGAGAATATTCAAATGTCAAATAATTCTAATTCTGAAATTGTCAGTTCAGTTTCACAGTGTAATGCTAGCATGACATGTTCAAAAAATGTTTATTTACAAACATGCACAGTTGTTGCGAAATCAGAGTTTAACTCTAAAATTGCCAGGATTCTTTTGGATAATGGATCCCAAAAATCTTTCGTAAATGAAAATTTAGCGAATATTCTTAAACTAAAACCTATTCGCTATGAGCTACTTTCTGTTTATTCCTTTGGAATGCAACAAGCAACACAGAAAAAGTATCCAGTTGTAGAATTCGAAATTAAAGCGAGGAATAACGCCCACACATTCAAGATCGAAACACTCGTCATACCATGCATCTCTGGCGCCATAATTTCCCCTCCGAATAAACAAATATCAGAATTTATGACTAATCGTCATTTGGAGCTAGCTGACTCATGCTACGGAAATAAATATTTGGATGTTCAAATCCTTATAGGATCAGATTACATCTGGGAATTTATTTTAGACGAAAAAATCGCAATTAGCAAGCATATAGGCGCAATAAAAACTGTCTTTGGATGGGTAATTACTGGTTCAGAATTTAGAAAAGAGGAAGCTTGTTCACAAAATATTGCCGTTATGAAGAACGCGGTAATAAATAATGACATCAGAACATTTTGGGAATTGGATTCTATTGGTATTTTGACAGAAAGTGAAGAATTGTCTATGAAAGATAAACAAATAATTGATCAATTTGAAAATTCTTTATCCTTTAATAACGGTAGATATCAAACTAAATTGCTTTGGAAATCTAACCCTGATGAATTAAATAATAATTTTCAAATTGCGAAAAGGCGTTTTGAGATTTTAAAAGCTAAATTGGATAAAGATATAGAAGTGCGTGAAGAATACACAAAAATAATTGAAGAACAGCTACAAAATGGAATTGTTGAAGTATATGAGAATAAAGATCTCGAATCAGGTTATTACATGCCCCATAGAGCAGTGATAAGACCAGATAAAGAAACTTCTCGCGTTAGAATTGTTTTCGATGCATCAAGTAAAGGAGAAAATTCTAAATCCTTAAATGATTTGTTAGAAGCTGGACCTAATTTAAATCCTAACATATTAGATGTTATTCTTAAATTTCGAGAACACAATATCGCTTTTTCCGCTGACATAGAAAAGGCATTCCTCATGATAAGTATTGCCGAGGAAGATCGTAAATACTTAAAATTCTTTTGGTTTCAAAATGATAATTGGAAATCGTTCAAAATTATGAACATGACACGTTTACCATTTGGGATTACTACCAGTCCATTCATTCTAGCAGCTACAATAAAACACCATATTAAAAAATACATCACTAAAAAACCCGAAAGTTATGAAATGCTCAATTCATCTTTATATGTTGATGATTTGTATTATGGAGCAAATACAGTAGAAAGGGCGTATCAGCTGTCATCGGATGCAGTAACTATTTTAAAGTACGCGAGTATGAATTTACGTAAATTTAATACAAATTCTAAGAAGTTAAAGGACATGTGGTTAAAAAATGGTTTATCCATGAATGATTCCGCTACACAAGCTAAAATTTTAGGTCTTAATTGGGATACAGAAAACGATTCTATTAGACTAGATTTAAAGTCTTTAGAATCATCTTTAATTAGCTGTGTGTCATATACTAAAAGAACAGTGTTACAAGTTGCAGCTAAAATCTATGATCCTACTGGATTTATATCTCCGTTTGTGATTAGAATTAAAATCCTGCTGCAACAAATTTGGGTAAAAGGTCTTGATTGGGATGAGCAACTTCCAAAAGATATTGAAACTGAATTTCAAAAATGGCTCGCAGAAATAACTCATTTACAAGGGATGTCGATTGACAGAAAATATTTTCAGAATGTTAATAGGCTAAATAGTGACATTTCTTTACATATATTTTGTGACGCAAGTAATAATGCATATGGAAGTGTAGCATATTTTAGATACATAAATAAGTTTGGTGAAATTAAAACAAGTTTCATCTTATCGAAAACTCGAGTAGCTCCTCTTAAAAGCTTAACACTACCCCGGTTAGAATTGATGGGAGCAGTTACTGCAGCAAGAATTGCAAAATATCTAACTAAATTATTTAATCATATTTGTCAACATGTATATTTCTGGACAGACTCACAGATCGTATTACATTGGATCAAAGGATCTTCTAGGAACTGGAAACCCTTTGTCTCCAAATAGAGTTGCGAAATTCAAACCTTGACGAATCCCACTAATTGGAAACACTGTAGCGGTAAAGAAAATCCCGCAGACTTATTAACCAGAGGTTTGAGCGTGAATTATCTGAAGAATTGTTCACTTTGGTGGTATGGTCCAGAATGGTTAAAAAATCAGTGTACTAATTGGCCAATTCAACGGAATTTTGACATAGAGAACGATGAACAATTAGAACGCCCTACTAAGATATTTGTTTGTGACGTTATTGTGAAAAAAGATGAACAACTATTAGACATAAGAAAATTTAGTAGCGTGTTGAAATTTCTGAGAATTGTGGCATGGATCAAACGTTTTGTTGCTAAAGCAAGAAAACTATCAGCTAATAGTGGACCATTAAGTGCTTCTGAAATTCAGGATGCTGAAGTATTTTGTGTTCGCAAAGCTCAGATGGATTTCTTCACACCTGAAATTAAGGCACTTCAATCTGGCAAATCAATTTCTCCGAGCTCTAGTATATTCAGCTTGGCACCATTTCTTGATAAAAACCAAATTCTTCGAATTAAAGGAAGACTAGAAGGTACTGAGTATACAGTCGACGAAAAACATCCAGTTCTTCTTCCTAAAGACTCCAGATTTACTGAATTAATTGTAAAAAGAGAACATAACAACGTTCTACATGCAGGGGTGGCTACAACTTTAACAAAAATGCGACAGAAGTTTTGGATTCCTAAAGGCCGCCAATTGGTGAAGAAAGTCATAGGAAGCTGTCTGATATGTCGAAAATATGCAGCAAAACCAGCGAAACAAATGACAGCTCAATTACCCAAAGAGAGGATTACAGAAACACCACCTTTTTACGTTACCGGTGTGGATTTCACGGGTCCTGTTTACATTACATCTGGAAATGGGAGTCAGAAGTCGTACATCGTATTGTTCACGTGCGCCGTTACACGGGCATTACATCTGGAACTTGTTTCCAACATGTCTGCAAACAAATTCATTTTGGCCCTCCGACGTTTCATTTCAAGAAGAGGCAACTGTCGTACCTTTTATTCGGATAATGCGAAAACCTTTAGGTATGCTGCTAAAGATTTGCAATATTTTTACAGTATAATTAAAGGACAAGACTTTCAAAATTTTCTAGCAAATGAAGGCTTTACCTGGAAATTTATCGTTGAACTTGCCCCATGGTGGGGAGGCTTCTACGAGAGTCTTATGAAGAGCATTAAGGAACCTCTGAAAAAGATTTTAGGCAGAGCTCAACTAAATTTTGAAGAATTTATGACTGTGTTGACCGAGGTTGAAAATATTGTGAACAGACGACCTTTGACATATGTTTATAATGACTTGCATGAACCTGAACCGCTTACACCGGCTGATTTTCTGTTGATCGGACATACAATTGAATATCCATGTAATTTTGCTGAAATCCTGAATACTTCTCCAACTAGAGAAGGTCTACTGAAACGAAAACAATATCAAACAACACTTCTAAAACATATCTGGAAAAAATGGAAAAATCAATACCTTCTCAATTTACGAAATGCTCATTTCTTCGATACTCCTGAAAGTAAGAAGAATCTTAACGTTGGTGATATAGTTTTACTTGAGGGAACAACAAAATCTAAGTTCTTGTGGAATTTAGGTCGAATAATTCAAGTGTTTAAAGGACGTGATGGTCTTGTTAGATCATGTATGGTGAAAACTAAAAGAGGGGACTTTAAGAGACCTGTGCAGTTAATATACCCTCTTGAACTATCAGACTGAAAACGAACTGAACTATCAACTTTTATTTAACATTTATAGTCTGTGTTTATCTAAATAATTTTTAGTTAATCACTTGAGTTAATTCTAATAATTTACTGTTTATAATTCAAGTTAATATTTACTTTTTGAGTAACTTTTGAATTTTTATGCTATTAATTGTTTGTTGATTTTATAGCTTTCTTTTTTTTTGCTGCTTATGTTTGCATCAGGTAATGTATCTGATATTGATATGTAAGTAGTTTTCTTACATTTGTTATATTTTTTGTATGCTGATATAGTGATAATTTTGTAAAAATTATCAGGTGGGGAGTGTTGATAAATTCCCCAATAACATTAACTGTAATGCCGATAGAGGGCGCTTTTTCTGTTTGTTTATGAGTAAGTGAGAGGAGTTTGAGATGTGAACCGAGGTATACTGAACCTTCGATGCAAGTTATGCTGTTTTTAATAAATAATTTAATTGCGGCAATCTCTGTTTGTGATGAAAGAGAAGTTTTTATTCTTGAATTTTATTTAGGTTAGGCTATTTGAATATGACAAAGCTACAAAGGTTATCACCTAAGAGAAGGCATGCCTTCATGGAAGACTTTTTGAGGTAAACTGATTCGTATCCACTTTCAATCACGGTCTTCTAGGATTGAACCTAATCTAGTAGAACTCCAGAATTCAACCGTTTTAACCATTTGGCTACTGATGGTGCCTCCGGTTAAATTAGCTCTAATGAATTATGGCAGAAGTATAAATCAAAATTATAGCATTATTATTAGAGGCTTTATGCCTTCTTATGAGCAATTTCGTCAAGTTTGTGTATTTAAACATTTTCCCCTTTTATAATTTACAATTTTTTTAATATAGAATGGTTCTTTAATTTTTTTAAAGCATTCGGCTAGTTCGTTGATAATACATTCCAGCGAAGCACCATAGAATTTTCTACCTTAAAGAAAGGATGCCTTTGTGGAGGAAGTTCTATATGGTTCGTATTTACTTTCTATAAGGCAGAAACCACGAAAAACCCCATGTAGACAGCCCATTTGTCAGGATTTCAGTTCTAGTCCAACTGCCAAAGTTCAGCCACATAATCTACTTAACCGCTTATGGGTTACAGTACTTTGTAACTTTGCTATACTACTTTAAGATTTGTATATAATGATTTTAATCTATGGACTAGGTTCCTCAACATTTACTTTAGCCAAAATGAGTGAGGAATCCTACAAGTTCTCTACGGCATTCTTTATGAGGTAGATGATCCTCAGATACTTTCCCATGATCCATTACATAGACAATCGTATATTTCGTGAGAGAAAAAAATTGAACTACTTTACTGTGGCAAAACACACTACGGCTATCTGGCTAAGAGATTCTTTCAGGACATTCCAAGGGGAGCCAAGTCATGTTTATTTTGTACATAGGGAAAAAAAATAAGCTTTATGTAGCTATTATACCATATGAAATAAGAATAGGAGCGAACTACTAGCGTTTACAGTTTTAAACATTTGGGCCTCTAATTCATAAAAGAGAAAGAGCAAACCGAGTTGTAAACAAGGAACAACGTTGCCAGGAAATTTATTAAAAAAACTGAAAGCTTTTAGATTTTATATTACGCCCAAAGAGGCGTTTTTTTTTAATGTTTCGTATGTTACCTTTATTTATTAAATATCATATTCTTAGCACTTAAATCATAAAATTCAGTTCAAGAGCTATATCGCAAAATAATTTAAAAATGAGTATATCTTTAGAATTTCCGATAGACAGTCTCGCTCCCTGGAGATAAAAATGTTTTGTCTGTATAATGCTACTATTGTTTGCTTTGAAATCGCTGAGTTTGTTAATAAAAAATTCGCTAAAATTTTTAAACAAAATAGGAAATAGGTAATAAAACAAATTCAAAATTCGGGTTTCCAGGTTCCCATGTTCTGGTGGAAGATTACTTTATTCAAAATTGGATGGCTCTAGATACCTTCGTTTTTTCACAATGGGAGAATCATACCTACGTTTATGCACATTCTCTTTTATTTATTTTTTAAAAAAAATAACACAGGCCTATAATATTTGGTAGCAATAATTTGGAAAGTGATTCCGCCATAGAGTGATCCAAAGCAAAATCCTGTTTTAAGACTAGCCCTTCTGAGCTAACGTTCCTTAAGGCTAAAAATTCCTAAACAGTTATACTATATATATGCACTTCACTTAAGCGAAAATTCGCCCCAAATGGAAATTCAATAGAAATATACATTTGTATTTCAGAAATGTTTCTTATGTTTAAGAACATTCTTCATAATGCGCCTAAATATGGGGAATATAAAATATATAAATGCGACCGAAAACGACGTTAACTGCATTTGTAAGATTTAAATAGTCTGTAGAAACGTATAAATTTCAGAGTTGTGCTGCTGATTTCTTTAAAATAAACAGAATATCTGCCATATAAATAGAGTATCTGCCGTAATACACAAAGTATCTGACAAAAATCAGTACAAAACAGATAACTTATTTTCTGTATCACTTTGTTACCTTCCGAATTCTAAGTTAGTATGTACAGCTCAAAATATTTTGCAAGAACATGAAAGTACGTGCAACAACAAAAAATTATAAACATCTTAGCTACTATTGTACCCTTGAAGCCATCATAAAATAAAAGTTTCTCAAAATATTGTGTGTTCTTCACGCAGTACGGATCGTGATCAAGAAATCAGAAGTATTTATCTTTGTAGGCTCTTTATACTTGAAAGCCCTTTCTTGGCTTTAAAAATCCGAATTTTGTTGCCAGCTTACATAAGATCAGTGCTTTTTAACTTTTGTAATGTTACGGATATGTAACTGAAATAAGAGCCAATTTCTCTTGGGATGTCCTCCACAAAGTCATCTCTTTAATCATATACTTTCTGCGAACTTTACCATAATTGAGCAGTTACGCTTACTGAATGTTTAAAGCAATGCGAGAGCAATCTTAAGAGAATCCTAATAAATGCATTATATGCGATTAGCCATCACATTTACATATAAATAGCCGAACCTTCTTGCACCCCTCGTAATGACTTCTCGAGGAACACTAGGGTACCGAGAAGGCCTGATTGAGAAACACAGAAGTAGAGAGTGCTTAACGAAGTTTTCCTTTTATAAATGTATTTTTTCCCCGCAAAGCAAGTAGTATCTTTATAAATTTTTTAGTGTTAAGAACTTTGTGTTCTTGGCTAAACATATCCTTGAGCCATGTCAGTCATGCCACGGGCTTCAAACTTGTTTTGCCTGTTAGAATGCATTAATATTTACAAGAAAGCATAAAATGATATCATCTGGGATAGCGTAATTCATGTTGTAGTACAAACGAAGTTGAAGTATCTCTCGACCATTCAGCGAGATATCATGCTTTAAGAAAACGGCTTTGGGGCCAAGAAATTTGGGTTTCGTTGATTCGAAATATATTGACGTCACGTTCATAATTTTATTTGTCAGATTGTTGTAACTTCTTTTATTTGTCAGATTTCTCATCCTTTGTCCAAGTTTGTTTTGCTTCTCTTCTCTTTAAATTTCCTCAAAATATTATTTTTTTCCAAAAATCAAAAGGAGAAAAAATAAATTGTTGTTTACAGTATAAAATAAATAATATAATACAGTTGTTCATAAAGCTTCCAATTTTCCCTCCTATTTCTTTTGCATGGTGGATATTTCCTTCAAAATTAAATTTAAAAAGAGATTTGAAGAAATAGCGTCATTTGTGTAATGAATTTAAATTGCAAACACATTTTCGCCTGGTTGTAAATCTTAAAGACCATTAATGTAATAAGTAAAATATACCCTTAATGATTATTCCTCATTTATTTCTGTTTCTTTTTAAGAAAGCAATTTCATGCTGAAAACGAAAAAGATAACACAGTTTCACAATAAAAACTCATTCTAAATTTATAGTAAAAATCCAATATCAGGTTATCTGGGATCCCAGTTAGCTAATCTAACCAGTATAGTGGTTAACAATGCTGGCTGCTACCGCGTTGGTTCGATCCTGGCGAAGGTTTGGATGCTGGCATGTATATAGTGCCTTTGCGGAATAGTTGCATTTAAAATATTCGGGACCGAAAGTACCCTCGAAAGGTTTGGTGGTAAAGGGAGAGGAGAGGGACGACCGAGAATTCGGGGGGGGGAGGGATTATAACCTTTTAGAATTGGAATGAAGATGAGCAAGTCGCATTGTTATCTAAAAGGTATCTAAGGCTAATTCCAGCAACAGGCGCAGTTAACAGTGCTCATCATCCTAAAATTCAGGGATTCGTTTTGATGTCACTGTCAGACAAGTTAGATAAGTCACAACAACAGCTCAGTTAGATATTCCAAGAATCCGGAATTTCACAAATCCCCTACAGACCAAATAAATATGCTTGTTGGAATGCAAATGAGAAAAAATTATTTTTTCGTTTGTCGTATTATGTTTCAGCAACAATCATCATATTTATCTGAACACATAACCATTTTTATTTCATCTAAAAATGAAACAATTTTTGTTTACATAAATCCTACGTATAAAACAAATTGTACAAAACGCAACTTATCTTAAAATATTTTGTGTGTGTGCAAAACAAACTATTCTCTTCAAAAAAATTAAACTAAGACTTTATTTTTTAAACTTCAGTAAAATATTACCTACAATACCTATTATTAAAACTTCTCGTTTTATCGTAAATTATAATTTTTGGACAAAAATGCCATTTAAATCAACAGAAAAATTAAAGAAATTAATAAGCACAATTTGACTTTACCTACGATATATATAAATTTGAAAGCTTTCAGATTTTACATTACGCCCAAAGGGACTTTTTTTAACCTTTTGTGTGTTACCTTTATTTATTAAATGTTCTTTGCACTTAAACCATAAAATTCAATTCAACAGCAACTTCGCAAAATAATTTTAAAATGAGCATATCTTTATAATTTCCGACACACAATCTCATGCGCTAGAGATCAAAAATGTTTTTTTTTTTTCTTTACAGTGTTGCCATTGCTGGCTTTGAAATCGTTGAGTTTGTTAATCAAAAATTCGTCAAAGTGTTACAAAATATGAAATCGACGATAAAACCAATTTTAAATTCCAAATTACGGCTTCCAGAGGCCCATATTTGGTGGAAGATTACGTTATTCAAAATTGGATGGCTCTGGGTACCGACATTTAAAGTTTTCAACGCAAAATGCCAAAACGGAATTAATAGCCCTTCTGAGCTAACGCTCTTTTGGGCTAAAAAAAAACTCAAATGATTCAAATTTTATTGCATGAAAATAATAATAAATTTCATTTCTTTTGTTCTTTAAAAACAAGAAAAAGTATTAAAAAATTTTTCTTTAAAATTCAAATCAAACAACTTTTCTTTCTTTCCTTTTTTTTTTTTTTAACATTGCATTTAAAGAAACAAAACTGTTCTGTTCATTCGAAACGAAAAGAAAAACAGTTGGGCCTTTTCGTATACCCGCTTTAAATTTCAGCAGCGCCCCCTACACCATTATTCTACGGCTGGCAATCACGGTTTTCATTGTTTGAGCACTGCCGATAAAGCAACCGTAAGAACAACTAAACAAATGACAGGCAGACTAGAATAAGGAGAGCTGCGAATGACATCACGGAGCTCCATCACGGAGCTTTTCTAATTTTGTACCCACGGTCAGAGCGTTAATGAGCGGCCTCTCAAAACTTCTATGGAAATATGGATGAATTAAAATCACGAATACTTTGTTTTATAGAATAGTCACAATTATTTTGTAGCTTATAATATAATATAGCATTTTAACCGTCTTAGATGGTATATTTATATTTGTCTCTATTGCAAAGCGTACAAAGGCTGACAGCCCATTTATTGTTCTTTTCCTATTTTAACTTTTCCTCCGGAAAGACATTCCTTTAACAAACTCATGAATAATTATTGAATACGGGATAATATATTGAAGTACCGTTGTGAAAGTTTCAGTCATGAAATGTTAAAAGTACACTCTAAAAATTTTCAAATAGCTCAAAAATTCATAAAAATCAAACTAATAAAGAAAATGTTGCAAGGAGGGGAATGGGTATTCGAAAAATGAAATATGAAAAATTTTTCAGCGATATAAGGCACTGTACCGTACGTATAAATTTAATCGATATAAGATACTGTATAATTACTGAGTAACAGTCACAATGCAGTTTTGAAAACATTCACTTTTAAGAAAGCAGCTCCATTTCATATATGGTGGCTCCCAGCGGCTGAGCGGTAATGTTGCTGAACATTGGTAGTTCTGTTTGGGCTTCGAATCTCGGCGAACAATCTGGATACATGGGCATTTTAGTGGTTTTTCTCATATTTAAATGAATAAGAGCCAGCTTTCTTTAGAAAGTTTTCCGCGAAGGCATCCCTCCCCTTAGGCAGATACCCATCGAATGCTTTGTCTTACTGAAATAAACCAAATGATTTCATATATGTAATTGTTCTGTGTACCCGACGGTACTTAGGCATTATCCCGTGAACCATTGGCAGGGATTTCGGCAACGATCGTCAATCGCCAATTATTACTGAGGAATTTTAAAGGAAGTGATCATCCATATTTGGCGGTAAATCGCACTAATTTCCCGGTCCGCGGGATAATACGCAAATACCTAAAGTGCTTGCAGTTATGTCGAAATTGCTATTAAGAAGCAGAGAAAAGTCATAAAAAAGTATATTGCTCGATATATATTGTAAACAAAGTTCCCAGGATTGTTTATGAATATGAATGTAACAGTGTATGACAAAAAGTTTAATGACGATTGCGATGATTGTATAGTGATTAGGCTAGGCCAATGCTTTTCAAACTTTCAATGTTTGCGACCCAGTTTTCAATCATAATTTTCATCTCTCCCCCCATACAATAACAGTGTATTAAATAGAATGATAATGCACTTTGACGCTAAAGCTGCAATACGACCTTAATTATAAAGTATATATTACTTTTAAGTAATAGATATTTTAAGTAGGTTACTTTTAAGTAATAGGATAAGTATTATGTTAGTTTTCCTTTGTAGTTTTTAAATTGGAACAGATTGCAAAATAATTTTTAATTAAATTAAATATTTATTTCCTTAATCCCCCAGTTCTAAAAGTACAAATGTCATTAGAAAATTTGTTCTAGTCTCTGTTGTTTTTAATTCTATATCCATCACATCCGGCACTATCGTAGACGTCTGCGCAACCCATCGAATGTCTGCGCAAAACGTATATAAATACTTCATCTCGTTCTATTCCAGCAGTAGATTTAAACCGAATCATGGATAAATTTTTAAATCGTAAGCGAACATTAGACGATAATAAAGCATCAACAAGTGCACAGATGAGCGTGATTCCGAAAATTAAATGAAAATATTCTCAATAATGCTTAAATTCTGGGTTTACCAGTATCGAATTAAATGAAGAAGAAGGCCCCTGTGTGTTATTTGCTTAAACATATTGGCAGCAGACACAAGGAAATCTAATAAACTTAAACGATTTTATCCATTTCAAAATACTCCAGAAGAGCTCTCAATTGCCGAAGAAGAAATCTTCGTAGGTTTCACGTCAAATGGCGAAATCAAAAGGCAATTTAGTAATAAATCCCTGTTAAATTTTGGGCAGGGGTGGATGATGAATTTTCTGCACTGAAAACGAAAGCATTTCTTATACTATTACCATTTCCAACATCCTATCTTTGTGAAACCAGATTTTCTGCACTGGCTGCTTTTAAGACAAAAAATAAAAATCTCAACTAAACATAGAAAGGGAACTTGGAGTATCAATTCCGAATATTAGACATTCCTTTGAAAAACTTTGCTCTGCAAAACAAGCACATGGGAGTCACTAGTAGTTATTAAATTTGTTCTTAATTTAGTATTGATAAATTAATTATCAAATACATTGTGAACTACTGATACATGTATAACTATTACATCAGTGTAAATGTGTATTTTATTTTTTATGTCAGAATATATTTTGCTTCGGTTCCTTTCAGTAAGTTAATAATTTTTTAGATAATCTTTTATTTTCGACTTTTCGAAATGCTCGACCCCCCCACGTAGGGTTACCACGCCCTCCTAAGAGGGACGGCGCCCCGCAGTTTGAGAATCGCTGGGCTAGGTTAAGCAGTAAAGAATTTTTCCTTCGTGACTGAACTTGCTTAGCTTGATGAATACAGTTACTTGATACAAATGATGAATACAGAACTTGCTTAGCTTGATGAACGAGTTCTTGCTTATTTTATTGTCAATTTATAGCCAAAAAATCATTCTTACAGCTATAAGAAAGTTAAAGAAAAAACAAAAAAAGACTAAGAACGAAATCATTCTTTTAGTTATAAGAGTGTTGCATATGTTACCGGCAATGTATGAAACGCCAGCATTCTATAGAATACCTGGTGTTTTTAGGCAAAGTGTGATATGTGAGAATTATTATATACATATTCTAAGCATTTTATATAATACCTAGGCATTCTGTAGAGGGACAAATGCTATATTTAGGCAAAGTATAAAAAAAAGATCGACAAGGCTACTATTTAAAGCATGTGCATCCCTCAAAATTACAAATGCTATTTTGGAAAAATAATGAAAGAATGCCATTAAAAAGCTTATATTCATTAACACATAAAGAAAAATGAAAGTTAATTGCACAGAACGAAATTTACGCCATTCTTATTATAGAAAACAGAGTAGGTAAATGTATGGATTGAAAGTATGGATTATGTGTATGGTATTAAATTTAGAGCTATTCGAAACAAATCGGAGATGCATTCCATACTCTGCGATTTGTCATTTAGCATTCTACAGAATGCCTAGGAAATATATGAAGTGTTAATCGTTTCAGACACTGCCAGCCAGTTTTGGGCAATCTATAAACTGCCTAGGTATTCTATATATTGCTGACTTTCATACATTACCAGTAACATATATAATATATGTTTCCTAGTTGCGAAATATGTATTAATCTATTGTTTATTATTGGTAAAACTTCTGGTTATTGAAAGCTACGGAGTTTCTGTAAAAATATTATATGAACGTAAGTTGCG
This sequence comes from Stegodyphus mimosarum, assembly GCA_000611955.2. Taxonomy (NCBI): domain Eukaryota; kingdom Metazoa; phylum Arthropoda; class Arachnida; order Araneae; family Eresidae; genus Stegodyphus; species Stegodyphus mimosarum. The sequence goes on from KK119871.1 coordinate 246,424, forward strand.
TAGTATGTTTACGCTTCCGACACCTGCGCAGTTTGAAGATGAACCGTAATTCCGAACACATAAGCCTTCGAAAGTCAAAATTTTGAGAATTTTAAAAAAAGCATGCTTTCTGGTTTGGATAGTTCACTTCACATACACCTGACAGAATGAACTGGGGAAAATATTTATGTGCCTGGAATCTTTTTCCTGCATCAGTTACGGAAGGTTGACAGCTTTACGGTCGGGGCATGCCTGTTTGGGAGCTACAAAAGCTTCTAGAGTATTTTATGTTCTATTTTCCGGCAGTGCGAGTACATATTTTCGTTCTTATGTGCGTAACAGACATAAAATAACAGAGTGAGAGCATGTGTGTTGGAATAAATTACCGATTAATGAACAAAAGCATTTAATAAGAAATAAAAACATTGACAAAAGAAAAGTAAAACTGCGTAAAAAATCCTATTACTTTCTCTTTATTACATTACGATTTTTACCAATTAAAATTAATAAATACAAATCTGTTGATTTCAAATTTGATCAATGAATTTAAACACCTGATTAAATTTGATTTCTCTTGTGATAGTTTTAAACTAAATGTCTGTCATCGCCTCAAATTTTATTTTTAGTTCCCTCACGAGTTTAAAGCAAATTCCTAAAATTTTTTTAACCTCTTTAGCGATGAAATGCTTATCAGCAGTGCTTAATTCAGGCGACTAAACACGACAAAAGTATTTTCTGGACGCTTTAGAGCCCCGCCAGTGCTTGACTGATTAAGACTGCTTGATACTGGCAGTGCGAGCTGGGTTAGCCATATGGTTGGTTTTCGTGCTTACCCGTGAGTAACTTGAATGCAAGCTAGTTTTACTCAAAAAGTACTTCATGAAGGCAGCCCTCGTGTTGTTGCTATATAAGAATAACTATCATACTTTTTAGGAATTTGAAAACAATTAAATATTGATTTTACAGAAGAATGTTGTCAAGCTAACAAAGCACGCAAAGGCGTCTCACTTTCTTAGGCAGGTAGCGCTAATTTATTTTGGCATATGCAATTAAACAAAATTATCAACAATCAGTGCAAATATTTGAATGAAAGATAACCTTCCTCCCAAAGCTTTATCTTGCTAACTATATAAATATCGGATTTCTCTGCTTTGTTTTTCTAGCCATTTTGAGCAAACCATTTGGAATAAATCTGTGATATTAAGGTTTTATAAAAAGTTTATACACGCTAGAATATAGAAATTTATTTATATAGATTTTGTATGTAATAAAGAAAGTACAAAAGGCTTGTATTAAATATAAGATTTCGAAATAGTTGACTATTGAATATATCAACAATCGAAGATTGAAAAATGAAATACTATTTTGCAGACGCACTAGTAATATTTGAACATTCCACCGCCAGTTTTTAAAATTTTTAAATGTACATGAGTTTTTTTTTTGTTTTGTTGGTAGAAATATACTATCGAAGATATGTTTTATATTTTGAATTCTTGCAACTCTCCTATAATCTATTACGTTAATATAAATTTTCTCTTTCCAAATTCCTGTGATGCATAAATATTCTTTTTATATTCATTGCATACTGATAATAATTCTCATACTATCACTGCTTATAAAACTGGCATTTAATATCATTTTTAAAGCAAAAAATGCACAATTTACAAGCATATAAGAATAAAGAAAGTGAGCTCAGCCGAGTAACGGAGTGGATATATATATATATATATATATATATATATAAACAAACTTAGAAGTAATGACCAGATGGAATTGTGATGGCGTAGAAGTGTTGATCCATAATGAAGAGGAAATTGGAAGCAAAGGCAGATTAAATCTTCATTTTTTATTTCAGCTTGTTGTAGCCACAATCAAGTTGGCCCATTAAATGTGTCTCTTCCAAAAAGCTTAAATTTTAGAAAAATTTTCAGTAAGAAGGAGCAGACAGACAGCAGTGCAGCTAGGCCAAAGCGTTGAAAGCAAGTGCGTTATGGTCAGGGTGAAATCTTAATTCCGACTGAGTTAGTTTTGGTTCTCCGTGCAATTTGATTGAATAGTTAATACTTCTGTAAAATTACTATTTGGTGCTTGAATTTTAGTTCCATTTACATCACCAGAATTACGTAAGAGTCATATGACGTGGATTAATCTAGAAATAACGCAGTGCAGAGAGAGGTACTATTTTTAAAATTGAGAAGGGAAATTGACGTTGCTAATTTAATCTTTTACATATTCTTTATTTTTCTTACATATATATTTATATACTTTTGGTTCGGCCGGCTGCAACTAAAATAGGAGTGTACATCGAAATATTATAGCAGTCCTATATGCAAAATTTTAACATTCTGAGGTTACTCGATTTTGAGTTATGCAAGATAGATACATGGATACGTACGTACGTACAGACGCCACGAAAAAATCTCTTTTGAATCCATTTTAAATCAGTTTTACAATTCGTTTGGGGAAAAAAAAAGAGTCATTTATTCAGTCTTTACGTACTGTGATACTTTTTTCACAAATGAAGCAAACTCCATTGATAGAACACAGCAAAAACTTTATTTAACACTTAAAATGGCGACATACAAGCAAGAAGAGAAAACGAATTCTAAACTATTTTTTAAATAAATATAATTACACTCTTCGTGCGTTTAAAACGTTGCCATTCATATACATATTAATGTTCGTCTATTTAAATTGTACAAACGATTAGCAACAATATTTAAAACTGTTAAAGTATAGATGTCGCGCAAAAGCATCGTTAAATTGCATTCGATAGCCGTCAAAATGGATATTTCCCTTGAAATATGGTACCCGGAATATTTTGTGATTAAAATACTTCTTTTATTTCGTACAAGGAGGTAAAAATGTACAGTTGTTGAGAAATAATATTTTCCCATACTTTTACACTTTCTTTTGAAAGTTTAATTGTTTTGTTATTCTTCTCATAGATTTAACGTGACTTGTTAGATGAGACGTTAGACGTGTTTATGAGAGCTTAGTAATGGGATTCAACTGGCTGAATGTGGAAATAATTTGTATTTATTGATGGCGAGTTGATTTGGCAATCTGAATCTTATTAGTACAACACTAGCTTAATACTAAACGTGCTATATATGGAAAACTTAGAATGGAGAATATTTTAAAGAATATTCTATCGATTTCGAAAACGAGCTGACACGTATTGGGAAACAATACTCAGTGTTCAATTGTTTGGAAGCAATATTACACCGACACTTTTTTTTTCGAAATCAATAGAATTTTCTGTTTTTCTTTTCCCCCCTTTTCCTTTCTTTATTTTTTCTTTTTCATAAATCTATGATACACATCAATCTGAGGGTGTATTTTCACTTCATTTTACTCTTTATGTTTCCTTTTCGTTATAAATCTCAAAAAGTCTCTGATACCATTTGTTTTATGGAAATTTAAACAGCCGTGAGCGTCTTGAAACTGAATTTTAATATATGCTGAATGGGGAAAATGTTAGCGATACCCTCATTAACACGTTTAAATTTGATCACAGCTGATATTCTTCTAGGCAGGGACTAAACGATGTGCTAGTATAGTTCCTGAGGAATATTAGCCGTTGCTCATATAATGGCAGCTCTGATTTCATTCAGATTGTACATTGGCGCTTCCAAGTTTTGAAGCGATCTTTCCACTTTATAAGTGCTGAATAGGATTAAATGAGCTGGCCATCAAAGCAGTTTTAACACCGAATGATGATAATCTGTCTAACTTGAGACCAGTAGTCTGCGGTGCCAAGCTTCATCAGATAATTTCTTAATATTTTTAACTTGGTCCTGCTTCTAAATAACCTAATGACTCCACAACTGTCACCGAACTAAAAGGGTGTTGGATGATGATTCTCCACCACCAGGATTTGGCGATTGGGTCCCCTAATCCCCAGTCGCCCTTTAAAAGGGGGAGTATATAAGGTATTTCTCCCACCTTCTTCGCATGCCTTCGTGGTGTAGTGGTCAGCACGCTCGGCGCGTAACCGAGAGGTCCGTGGTATTTCCGACGAAGGCGTTGCTCATTTTTCATTCTTTTGCTTTCAAAAAATACCTAATGTCTCTAAAAGCGATTTGGTGGTTTCCCCGTGTGTAACGTCTATACGATCCAGTTTCTCTTAGAAAGTTTCTACGAAAACCCTGGAAAGCTTTGCCATAATTAAAATACACCAAACCAACCAGCCTTCATGTACAGTTTTCGAAGGAAAATTGACATATATTCACCTTATACATGGGGAAAACGCAAGAACTCCCATATAGCCAGCCTGTTAACTGCCATTTGAACCTGGATCGAACTACCCATGTTTACTGATTTTGCCTCTTATCTCTGATGGAAAATTGCTGGAAAAATAGCATGGAAAGAGGGACCTCGAGCCCACTTTAGAT
>KK119872.1:10209-35068 GCA_000611955.2 Stegodyphus mimosarum
AGAAAAGAAGCAATATTATGATTCAAAAAGAAGAACCGTAGACTATAAAGTGGGGGAGGAGGTGTTGAAACAGGCGCATGCACTTTCATGCGCAGCAAAAGATTCGGTCGCAAAATTTTGCCCAAGATGGCATGATCCTTATGTAATAACGAGGATAATTGAATGCCGTGCATACTTAAAGAATGAGAAGGGCGAAGAGATGGTGGCAAATTTCGACCAAATAAAACGGTATTATCGAAGAGCTAGTAATACTATCTTAAAAGAATTTTTACAGGGTCCAGCCTCACAGAATTTACTAACTATTAGCCATTATACTATTAATTTGTGAAAGGTTTAAAAAAATGGTTGTAGATTGATATTTAGCTCCTTTCATTAACAAAATTCGTTCGTTCAAGATAGAAATTGCACGAGCCGTTAAAACATTTTCTCCTTTCAAATATTGTTGCAACTTTGTGGGACCCAGTAAACTATAACCTACACATTTCGAAACATCTGAGGCTTTTAAATAAATAAATCCTTGGATGATAAAGAAGGGAATCCGATATTTTTTATATTGGAAAGGAATATACATGGTGATTTCCATGATATATAAATGGGAATCTTGGTTCGCTGTTTATATATAGAGAGAGAGGGAAGAAAACACGTGACTGGTTTTTCTTGTTTTTTTTTTAGGAAAAAGCAGACTGACTATATAAAAGGCTGAGCTCCATTAGAAGCATAATCATGTCCCTGATAGACGTTTTCCCAACCCAGGCTATTTCAAGTGTTAGTGATTTAAAGTCATTCTCTGAAATTGGAAATCTAGACATTCGTTTAGCTACCAAATTTATAACTTTTTTAAAGGCTCACAAAATTTACTTTAAGCGTGTTGAGGAATCATCGAAATTACTTACTCAGAATATGAAAAGGACTTTGGAGGAGAGTCAAAAGACTAAAGATTGCAATCCCTTCTCTTGGAACCGAGTGTATCAAGTTCTTAGCCGACCTATTCAATTGAGACGGAAATATACAGATTTAAGAATGAGTTTCCAATGGAACAATATTTTTCTTACCAAAAGTTATTTCACATTTGGACTGACAACGACAGCTGAAGATGAAGTCCATATCTATTAAACTACAGCCGCTCCGATCGTCTATTATGAATCCGACGATTTAAATCTAACTGCCAAAGAATTTAAAGCATTCAAGGAAAAAAAAATTAAACGGTATGTATTGAAACCTTTCGGATATTATGCAGTTCCCCCAAAGACTCAGTATCTTATTTTAACAACGCAAAAGAGTCTGTTTCTTGTAGACAAGTGCCCAGTCATTCTTTGGAAGAAAGAGAGTTTTTTACCCCCAACATCCTATACATCATTTTCCCGCAAAAGAACATCCTATACAACATTTCCCCGCAAAAGAGACATTGAAGTTATTACTATCGAGGATGAGGAGGATGAGGAGTCTAAATTACCAATCAAGAAACGGAAGAGTTACCGAATAAGCCAAGAAACGCCTTCTGTAGAGGATGATTTTATGGACTTGGAAAGTATTACGGACGATTTATTAGTAAAAGATTGTTTAAATCAATTAAATTCTGATGAAATAGAAATGTTATGGAATTCCATTAATGAAATTATATCTGAACTATGTTAAGTAATAAATTTTGTATTTATTTTAATAATCTGTCCTATTGTAATAAATAATAATAATAATAATAATAAAAAATTTACTAAAAATAACCAATCTTGGATTGAATAAAAAGTGATAAAAATATAACCAATCTTGGACTATTTTAAAAAATGGTTCAAGAGCGCAAAATAATTGTTTTTCCAATATACGACAAAATATGAAATCATTCAAAATTGGGCTCCAATTTTGAACAAAAAAAAATTGGTTTCAGAAAAATCAATCTTGTAATTTTCTGATGGGGTACCGGTGTTCAAAAACTTTTGTGACCGACTGTACTCTGCCCATTATTCAGGAGACAAAGGCTATGATCTTGGATCATCTGCTCAATTTGTCTTCCTCGGGAGTTTGTATCTTTACTTCCCCAGAGCGGACTATGGCCATTAAAATCCCCTAATATAATAAATGGCACAGGCAGCTGCTCTATAAGATCATTTAAATCGTGCTGATCAATGTGTTCATTTGGAGGCAAATACAGGGAAATGACTGAAACAACAATGTGAAAATTTGCTTGGATACCAACAACTTGGAGGGATGTCGTCAAAGAAAGCGAATTTGAGGGATAGTCCAGTGAGGTGAGGAGGGCTACAGCCCCACTGGCACGTTCACCTGCCAGATTTTCTTTTCTGAGGAAAGTGAACCTCCGAAGTTTTGCTTGTTGTTCTGGTTTCAGATTTGTTTCTTGTATTCCTAAGCACACAGGATCATAAGCATTGATTATGGATTTGATGTCGAGCAAATTTCGGTGGAAAACTCTCAAGTTGGAGAGTTGTAATTGTTTGAATTAAAGGGTCACTTTAAACCCTCCTTTCTGACTTTGTAGTTCTTCAACACTAAAGGACATAGCCTAGATTTGCTCACTGTCCTCCACATAGGGTTTCACAGCGTATGCTCACAAAGAAAGTCAAGAGATTGAAGGAGAAACCTTATACAGTTACATAAAAGAAAACCGGAGCCCTTTCACGTAAGGGCTCTGCGCTCCAGCTACAGTTAAGATTTATCTTAAAAACTGAGACATATCTGAGCCCGTCTGAGGCACAATTTGAGCTCTAATCCCATCTCTTAAAATGAAATTTCGAGAAGCTTCATATAGATTCACATCGTGCTAAAAAAGTTCTATACATCAATAAATTCTTAAATTTTCTTGATTTATATGTTATATCTGAACTAAAATATACATCATGAAAATATGAGTAACAAAAATTGAACACTAAATGCGAAATCTGTGCATAATAGTAATATTATCTGTAATACTATTAAAAAAAATTAACTTTTAAAACAGAATAAAAAGAAACGTATATAAACTGTTGTACATTGCGCAAAAAAAAGGGGGGTACAGTTCTATATCCCGTTCTACTGGGCCGATTCACGAAATTCAAATTGCGTTTTTCATGTCTCGAAAGCGCAACTTAGGATATACATTAGATTTATATATAGCTTTCTTCTAATATACGTATTTTGACACAAAATCGGACTTTTTCTGAAATAATATACCAATATTTTTCCATATTTCGATTCTGCGACTCAGATTATGCCGAACTACCAAATTCTGCGAAAATTGCACAAGTAGATTTTAAAAAATTGGCTCTCAAAATTTTAGCTCCTCAATATTAATTCAATTTGGTATGTATTTATTAATATCTCTTTTTTATGAAACTTACTTGATTCCTTCCTACACAGTTCGAAATTTAGGTTCATTCCAAATAAAATTTACTCATTTTTTATGACTTATTTTTGAAATTTGTATTTTTAAATAATTTTTATAAATTTTTCGAAAAAAATTTTGAATTATAACCTATAAAAGTTTTACAATCATCTTAAAGTAGACGTATTTCTAAGCATACCTGCAAAAAATTAGAGATTTTTAATAAAAATTTCCGAAGATATACGTGAATTTTATATAGTGGTGTGTTTTGAAATTTAGCATATTTGTTGAAAGCGATAATAACGGAAATGTGGCTTACACACCTTGCTAAAATTATTTGAAAGTAACAACGATGAGACTTTTTTCCGCTCATACACAGTGTAAAAAGGTAGGAACGATGTAACTTTTTTTCTGCTCCTGGACGATGGAAGGGATAGGAAAATAGGTTGCCATATATTAAGAAGTTCGCCAAGTGAATTATTCTTGGCGCAAATTGAAAAATATTCGCCATGTTAAATTTTTGAATTTCTCCGTAAATTTCACACCAAATTTTACAAAGTTTAATATTTAGGAATAATTTGAGTCGTAGAATCGAAATATGGAAAAATATTGGTATGTTATTTCAGAAAAAGTTCGATTTTGTGTCAAAATACACTCACATCCAAAAGTTAAGCATGAAGATGTAAAATACAGAAAAATCAACAAATACTGCTTTGATTGACACAAAATTCGCAGAAAGTAGCATATATATTATGCATAAAACAAAATCAATAATTATATACAGAAATAAAAACAATATTAAATTTTTGTAAGTTATCACATAATGACATACTAGAGACTTAAACAGAATTATGTATAAAGTGAAAATAAACAGCATAAAATGAAAAAAAGGACATTAATAGGGTATGTGATCCCCCCTCATCTGTATACAAAGTTTACACCTTGTGACCATGCTTTCAATTAGGTGGTTAACCACAGCAGAATTAAGCAATCCCCATTCTTCTTGTAGAGCAGTTTCCAGCTCAATAAGAGTGGCTGGAGGTGGGAAACGTGAAGATACAGCACGGCCGAGAGCATCCCAAAGATTTTCAATGGGATTAAGGTCGGGCGAATATGCTGGCCACGCCATACGCGCAATTCCTTCACTCTCCAGGTTGTCATCGACGATGTCAGCTCTATAAGGACGTGCGTTATCTTCCATTAAAACAAAAGTAGAGCCAACTGCTGCAGCGTACAATCTCACAATGGGTTCTAGGACTTCATCTAGATACCGGACAGCCGTCAAAAACCTCGTTTAAAGATGTGCAAGTCGGTGCGGTATCCTAATGAAATCCCTGATACACCATAATGCTTCCGCCTCGGAATGCGTGATGTTCGGTGATGTTTTGGGAGTGATTCCGTGTTCGTTGTTCACGCCATATCCTTATACTCTTGCCATCTGTCTCCAGAGCAAATCTTGACTCATCAGTAAACATGACATTGCTCCAGTCAGACACATTCCAATTGACATGTTACCGGCACCATTGTAATCGTACCCCTCTTGATTGGACGGATAGAGGAACAAAAACTCGAGGTATCCGGGCGTACAGTCCACTCATATGTAATCTTCGGCGTACAGTAGCTGCAGATATCGCGTTACCAATGGATGCTGTAACCATAGATGTCACACGTGTGGAAGTCGCTCTGCGATTCCGCTTGGCTACAATAGTAATATATCGATCTTCCGCGGGGGTTGTAACCCTTGGGCGACCGGCTACGGGCCTTCGGACAACTGTCTGTGCGGTTTGGAATTCTTTCTATAAACGTAAAATTATAGAATGATGAACGCCGAAGAAAAGAGCAACATCTGTGATCGACTGTCCTGCTTCAATGCGCCCCACAGCACGCCAGCGCTCAGAATCTTCCATTCGTCTTCTAGAAGTCATAGAAACACGTATGTCTTGAAAACAAATTGTACAAAAGTTTTAAACACCTTCTATCAACACTTACAATCAACTTCTGTAACTCTTCATAAAGCTGGCTTCTTATAAGACTGCCTTTTTTGCATATTTCTTGACATGAAAGCGCGATTGGCTGTTACCTAACATATTTGCATACTTCCATCTACTTCTGCAGCGAATTGCATCCTCTTCAATTCTGATTGGCTTCCGGAAATAGCATTTTCCTCTCCGTGCTTAACTTTTGGAAGTGAGTGTACCTATATTAGAGCTATATATAAATCTATACCTATATTAGAGCTATATATAAATCTATAGCTATATATAAATCTAATATATATCCTACGTCGCACTCTCAAGATATGGAAAACGCAATTTGAATTTCGTCAATCGGCCCAGTAGAACGGGAGATATAGAACTGACCTTTTTTTTTTCGCAGTGTACATGCCAGACCAGATTGAAAGCTGACCACATGAGTGGATAGTAAATATTAAAAGCATCAGCATTATTCAGATTACAATACAACACCTTAAAGAAGATGTTCATCTCTTTTGTACAGGGGACAGAAATTTAGACTCCACACTCAGAAAAAATTAACACTACTATTCCGGACAACACTTTTATTCCTACTCACTAACATATATAACACAGAAAAACTAGAAGGATTATACAGCTCCCTCTCTCGGCGGGCAGTAGATGTCGTAACACACTGGGCCCCCATGATCCTGTCATCAGCTTAACTAGAAATTAAACAAACTGAAATATAAATGCAAAACATTAAATTAAGCAAACTGTAAATATCACGCATAAATAAATGAAAGAAATAAATCAAAGCAATCAGTCATCTACAGGAAGTCGGACCAGTTTATTAATTGGTCTCTTCATTTCACCTGAAACAGTTTTAAGTTCACAGCTCTTACTCTACTGTCAGTTCCTCTATAGGTATGAATTACTCCTCCCATTTTCCATTTAAGTGGCGGTAACTTTTCATCCTTGATTAGCACCAAGTCATTCACACGTAAATCGGCACTGGGGAGTTTCCACTTGTTGCTCACTTGCAACTGAGTCAAATAGCCTTTTGACCACGATTTCCAAAACGATTGGGGAATCTGTGTGACTCATTTCCACAGCTCACGAATGGGACTTTTTTAATTTGTAACATCAGATTCAGGAACACTTTTTAACTCCGAACCGATAAAGAAGTGAGCCGGTGTAATGGCAGAAAAGTCATTTGGGTCCTCAGAAGCAGCCACTAAAAGACGGGAATTAAGTGTGGCTTCAATCTCCACCAGACACGTTGAAAATTCTTCTTGTGAGAGGATCTGCGATCCTATAACACGTCTCATGTGAAACTTCATGGATTTAACGGCAGCCTCCCATCGGCCTCCAAAATGAGGAGCTGATGGAACATTCACTGTCCATTTAACGCCTTCATTGGTTAAATAAGTACCAAGGGTTTCTATCGTACATGCTTTTAAATAATTCTTTGCACTGATAAAATTTGTTCCACAATCACTGAATATTTGAGCTGGCTTTCCACGTCGTCCGATGAATCGTTTCAGAGCTGCAATACATGCCTAAGCACTAAGATCACTAACAAGTTCTAAATGGACGGCTTTCGTTGCGAAACACACACACGTACATTTTCAGTGGTTTAACGCCTCTGCCACGTCTAGGGCTGCTCAAAAATGGTCCTGAAAAATCAGTACCGCATCTACGAAATGGTCTTTCAGGATTCCCTCTTGCAGAAGGTAAATCAGCCATCATTTGTTTCGAAAGCTTAGAGCAAAATCTGGCACAGATAACGCACCTTTTTATTTCTCTGCGTATTGCAGCCTTTGCTCCTATAATCCAATATTTTTGTTTCATCACAGAGTTAACTAATTATACTCCTCCATGCACGTAATTAAGATGATAAAATTTCACTAATAATTTTGTAACAGGATGATTCTTAGGTAATGTTATTTGATGTTTCACTCTGGTATGCTGGCATTTCTTAAACGTTCTCCAACACGTAGTAAAGCACTATTGTCCAAGAACGGATTTAGAGAAATTAAAGAACCTTTCTTTAACATTCTCGCTTTCTCTAAAGTAGATATTTCCTTTTTACAGTCAGTTCTTGGGACTAGTTTGGTTATAATATCATGCGCTTCTTTTAGTTCACTTGTTTCTAAGAATGGAGTCAAAATCCTATCCCCCCTCACATTTCTTATAAACCTTAAACACCAAGCGACAACTATCTGCAACCTGCTCCAAGCTGAAAATTTGTTCCAAAGCTGCTCAACATATTCGAACTGCACATTTGATTGATTTTTTTTTTTTAACAGTTAAATACCGAAAATCCGCCTACCTGAAATCTGCATTGGCTCTCAAAATATAAACATTCAATTTATAGGTTCCAGAAACCGCAACATGGAGAATGAAATACCGAAGAAAAACATATTTATCCAATAATGACGTCATAATTACCGAATAATAATGTTTCTGTGTTAGCGGCAGAAAAAAATCAGCCCAGAAGAGGTTTTTAATATGGATTATGCATTCAGATGAAGCCAACACAGGCATATCAGATGACCGATGAAGAAATCATTGGCTCTACGTTGAACTTGCTACAGCAAGAAAACGATTCAGACACCGACATAGATAGTGAATTTATAGAAGTGAGAAAATATCTTTTAATGAGGGTTTGGAACATGGTAAAAAATACCTAAAATATTTAGAACAACAGAGTTGTGTCACAGAGCTAGAGATTATGACCCTATAGAATTTAAAAAAAAAAAAAAAAAAAAAAACCTTGCGTTAGAGCACACTAAAGTTTTAAAACAAACTTCTATCAAAAAAATGTTTGAAACAGATAAAAAAAATTAAACATTTTATGCTTTATTAATATTCCTTATTTTTACATGTCTATTGTATATGTCCTTAATGCTTTAAAATATTCCTATAATCACTAATGTAAATGAATAATGTAATAAATATATATATACATATAATAATTTAATGCAGGTAATAAAGTAATGCAATAATGTATATTATTGTATATAATAATTTTAATTAAATGTATCTAACATGCCTTATTTATTTTGTACTTTTATTTTAGTCTGAATATTATGATTTAGCTTTTCTGGCCTGAAATCCGCATAACCTCTGGTCCCAAGCATTGCGAATTTATGAACTTCTACTGTATTTCCGCATTGTCCACATTCGGTAACCCTCTAACCCATTGGTTAAGCCAATTCTCAAAACTTTTCCGAAGCCAAATTGGACCTGACCACCATTTTTCATGAAATGCCAACTTCTCAGCCAAGATTCCTCTAGTAAGCATATCCGCGGGATTATCCTCAGACGAACAAAAGTACCATTCACTCGGACTCGATCTGTCCTGAATTTCCACAACCCGGTTGGCAAGGAACTGTTTGCATCTCTTCGCACTTCCCTTCACCCAATGCAATGCAATACAAGAATCACTCCAAAACACTATTCTTCCAATTTTATCCTTGAAAACGCTGTTATGGTAGTTTCCTACTTTAGCACCTATCACCATGGCCATCAGTTCCAACCGCGTCAGCATTAGTTTCTTTAAAGGTGACACTCTACTCTTCGACATTATAAAGAATACTCTGTAATTCGCATTATTCTCACAATATCTAAAATAAACAACTGTTCCGTAAGCACTTAGCGAAGCGTCGCAAAACACATGTACTTCCGCTTGCTCATTCTCGCAATCCAGGAAACAATATCTCGGAATAGTAACGTCTATTAATTTTTCAGTTTCGCTACACCACATTATCCACTTTTGCCGAAAGTCCTCCAGCAACTCTTCGTCCCAATCACACGCTCTCTCCCAAATGTCCTGTAACAATAACTTATATATAATATACGTATCACAAATGGCGCAATCAAACCAATAGGATCAAAGATTCTTGCAGCTGTCTGCAAAACACATCTTTTAGTGGGTCTCAACGTTCTCCACGAATCCACCAAACCCTTCAGCTCCAATGACAACTCATCTTCATCAGGATTCCAATTCAACCCTAGGACTTTCAGCTGTTGAACTTCCACCATCTCACTATCGCTAAGTTCATTTTCTATCCACAGTTTTTCTAATTCTCTACTGTTCGACCTCAGTTTCCTTAAATTAAATTCACCACTCTTTAATATTGATACAGCATGCGACGACAACTCAAATGACTCTCTCACACTGTCTCCACCATAATATAAATCGTCTACGTAAAGTGATGAATTCAACATTTCAAATGACTTAGGTTTACTTCCCTCATATTTTTTTATATGATGCTTTATCGTAGCACTCAAAATGAAAGGGGAACTTTTACATCCAAACGGTATTCTTTTCATTCTCATAATTTTATATTCTTCACTGGGGTTATCTGAATACCAAAGTAATTTTAAGAACTTTCTATCTCTTTCAGAAATTTTTTTCATTAAAAAAGCCTTCTCTCTGTCACCACTGAACGCTATTTTGTAATTAGGAAATTTTAGAATTACATCAAGAATATTTCTATTTAAATTTGGGCCAGTTTCCAAACAATCGTTCAGAGAAAGATTACCTTTGGATTACAGTTAAAGACTATCCGAACTTTGGTCGTTTCTTTATCTTCCCTAACAACTGCTCTATGAGGCATAAAATACTCATGCTCTTTTCTCTCACATTCCTCAATAACTCCATTTTGTTTTTGGTCATTTATTATTTCCCTATACTCATTAGTAACCCAGTCATTTGTAGGAAAATTCTTTCCTACTCCTCAAACCGCTTTTTAGCTAAAAAATAATCAATTCCTAATTCGTCACAGCTAAATTTCCATAATAAATCAGTTTCATATCTCTCATTCACGAATTTTAAATTTTTCTCAAATTCATCTATCAATGCTTTATCGACTATATTCAACTTTTCCTTTTCTTTAATTCCTAAAGATCGAGTTCCCACAATACCTGAACATCTGAAGCGGCTACACAAAAATTCGCTGAAATTGCAGTCTTAACATTTGAATTGTAACCATCTCGGCTTCCCTGTAGAGCAAACCAGAAAATGGTTGGCGCGCAAGTAGCTTCTTGGTTTTATTTTTTCGAAAGAAGAGGCTTCAATAATCTGCCAAAACACATCTGCACCAATTAATATCTCAATGTTTATATTACTGTCACAAAGAGTCGGCTAAAACTAATCCGCGGGATTGCATAATATTTTGTACTTCTTCATTTGGAACAGAAACAGATGCCGCTGTAATAGTATCGGCCACTAACACTTCAATTTGAATACACTGATTAGGGTTATATCTACAAGATAGTTTTAATTCTACTACTTCATATAATTTCCCGGCTAAAATAGGCTTTGCTGAGCGGAAGGAAAAAACTGACAACCTTTCCTTTCTAATTGATTTTAATTTTAAGCATTTGTAAGAGACTTCGTACACCAACTTCTTTCGAAGCCATTATCCCATAAAATGCACGTTATTTTGTTTTATCAACACAGCTAACGTATACACTGCAAGTGAGTAACAGCACCGATGATTTATGTAATGGGCTTGACACTGAAGAATTGCATTGAGTTTGATCGGCGTCACCGTTCTTTATTTTCGAAAGGACCTTATTTGACTAAGGAAAATGAATAGGATGATCAGCTTTCCCACAGAAACAATTTCTAGCTCTATACTTTTTCGCATTACAGCCCGACGAAAAACATTTAAAACAAATGTTATTTTGTTTAATAATTTCAACTCGCTCATTTACTGAAACCCTTTTAAAATTAGGAGAATTTTGTATCGGGTGGTTTTGATTAGTTTTATGTAAAATACATGTTTGATCTTTTGCTCCAGTTACATATACATTAGAAATATTTTTGTAATTATAATTACGATATTTACTAACATTATTTCCATCGCCTTTTTTTCATTATCGTTACCTGAAAATGATTTTGCGAAAAGGGATTCTAGTTTTTGTTTACCTTCTGATGACAAATAAATATCGCATTCACGACCTCAAGTTTGGGGTTCGAACCATGTCTCTCCCTGTTTAACTGCTATATGGGTCTTTAATTCACGATCAAGTTCACTGAATATTTTATCCGAAACCATAAGATCACATGATTTAAAATCTTGTACCTTTCTCAAATGATAATAATATTCAAAATTTGCACTTAACCTTGATGCGAACTGTACAAAGCTCTCAGATGACAATTTTTGCGTAGTACGAAAACAATTTAAGCACTCTTGAGAGGTTGGCTGAAATTCCTTTAAAATTATAGACTTTAGTTTATCGTAATTATTAATAGCTTCTTCTTTCACATATACCATTAAATTAGTGACCTTCTCTCCCAAAATATTTAATAGGGTTTCTGCTTTTAAATCTTCAGGTACTTGTTTTGTCCTAAAAGCCCGTTCAATCGATTTGAAAAAGAGATTAAAGGATTTTGCTTTGGTAGGTACCGAAATTGTTAATGCTTTTACACTTTTAATTAGATTTTTCCATGCTTTTATTTGAGGTGTCGGTCTCAAAATTTTGATTTTGTAGCAAGACATTTCTAATGTTAGCTAAAGTTAGGCTTGCCAAACGTCCCGGTTTTCAAACAAAATCCCAGTGTCCCGGCCGGTTTACTTCACGTCTCGGTAAAAATTAAATTTGATTTTATAGATGTGATTATGAATAATTATGACCAAGAAAGTCTAAAAATAATTAACTGCGAAGGGTTACTTAGGATAATTACTTTGTCATTTATTTAGGTACTGTATGAAAAGTGAAAAATAGAAGAGTGATGATCTGCTAATAAATAATATTGTCATCGTATCGTCTTGTCCTACCTATGCGCAATGCCAGAGTCTCTCTGTGCGAGTCCAATATTGGGTACTAAGCGGTGTACCTTTAGTGCTTATGACAGAGATAAGATCAGTCAGTTAATTAATTGTCAGTCCCTGCCGACGGTGCCTGTTATGTTAGTGAGCTAGCGCTATTTTACTTATGTTTTAAGTTTATGCACTCTCTGTTAAAATGCCAAAACGATCGTGTAAATTCACCTAGGATTTATAGAATACATTCCTTTCGTTGAAGAAAGTATGTACTGGTACTGGTAACCAAGATCAAGACGACAGAGTTAAATGTTCACATTGTAATTCTGAATGTTCGAGTGCTCACGGTGGTCAATCCGACATAAAAGATCATTTGCAGTCGAGTAAACACAAAAAGAGTTTAGGATGTACTGCTAGTTCATCAAAACTGACCAATTTTTTTAAGACTGCGAGCTGTAATGACAAAAACTGAGCAGCGAAAGAAACGACCTTTGCTTACCACACAGCAAACCATAGCCCAGGTTTCAATTCAAATTCTTGCTTATCAAAACTAATTTCTAGGTTTTTTTTATCATAAATTCTCATTCGGAATAACTAAGTGTGAGGCAATAGTTTTAAATGTAATAGCTCCTTTAGCTCAAGAAGTGTTTAAAAAGATTTGACCAAATCAAACTACATAATTGTAAGTAAGGATGCATCAAACAGAAAGGATGTAAAACTTTGTGCCAATTGTTTGCGCTACTTTAATCCTAATTCAGGTGTGCAAGTATTGCTGTTAGATTTCATATCTGTCGTGGGTGAAACATATGAAATTCTTACAAATCACTTATGCTCTGTCTTGTTGCTAAACGATTTGTATAATAAGGTAGTTGGCTTTTGTGGCAATAACTGCAACACTTACTTCGGTGGTGTGAAAAGAACAGGAAAAAACGATGTTTTCCATCGACTCAAGTATAGCCTAGGAAGCGAAGAACATCTTCAGAAATCTAGATGAGCAAGTCCATACCAGTGTGAAAGAAGAATGTCATGCCTTTTATAAAAGATGCATTACGTACTTGCACCTCTGGGTGAATAGTTTTGGAAACGCTGAATAGTTTCATGCGTCAATCTGACCAAAACAAATGCTGTTGATTGGGAAAATGCCGAAACTTCTGCTGAAATTATTAATAGCTGTCTTTTTGATGTACCCAATATGAAAATAAGCAATGATTGGCTGTTGCCGGAGTTGTGTTTGCTAAGGAGTATTTGCAGTCAAATTGGGAACAGTAGAAGGAAGAAGAAACTACTGGAGATGTGATTATTTCAAGAAGAAAAATGGCTCAGGCTGTTTGGTCACTTTAAAGAGAATCATGTAGCAGCCACCAGTCTGATCAAGATTGTTGAGTATGCCTTCTGTTTAGAGTATTCTCTTCGATGAACAACGCATGGACTGACGACAGGGGTTTGATGAAGGAATCTACGGTTAAAGGCTTGATGTAAAATTAATATTGGTTCAGCTTGTGACGATTCTTACAAGAACATTAAAAACAAAAAAAAAAAAGACTTTCTAAAAAAAGTCCTAGACAATGAAAAGATGCAAATATTGTTCAAATTTTTGTTCCTCAATCAAAGTGTTTCTTACAAGCAATTTATAAATATTAACTTGTAAGAAATATAATGTTTTAATTTATGTCATTTATTATTATCCTCTGTTTAGGTTCCTAATCAATAACCATTTATTCATAGCATTGAGAATAAACTAGCCTCTAAAAACCCGCAAAGTGTGTGTACCCTTGAATACCGGCGATGCTGGGAGGGGGCATTCAGGTGTCCCGATTGAACATTTCAGAAATCTGGCAAGCCTAGCTAAAGCTAATTCCACCTCTAACTGAAAAAGTTTTATTTTCTCTAACTCTAATCTAATTTCGTTTTCCGATTTTTGTTTCTCACTTTGTATTTCTTTGCCTCTAGAATATATTATCAATAACATTTTGTGCAAATTCAGCATCACTTGCATAATCTTCAGAACTGTCTATTAAAGTTTTCAAAGTAACTATTTTCGCTCCGCTCGGAATTACTAATCTTAACTCCTCCGCCACGAGCATCAACTTGTGTTTTTTTAATGACTTAAGCGACTTCAGACTCATCTTAATTCGAAGAAAAGTATAATAACCCTGAATTGACAATTAGCACAAAACAAAAAGAACACATCAAACTCAAATTATCAAGTAAGAACACCGCAGTACAAAACATTAATAAACAGAATTTAACACTAAACATTATTTCCAAAAACTAAAATTATTACTCACCAGAACCTAAACAACGGAACCCTCATCCTCACGTTCGATTTTCAAGCAACACACATCCCCAAATCACCACAGAATTTTTTACGCAAAATTTGACGATATACATGATCACCACCTTATTCTCACCTTACACCACTTCTGACACCAAAGACCTATGTTCACCTCTTTTGTACAGGGGGCAGAAATTTAGACTCCACACTCAGAAAAAATTAACACTACTATTCCGGACAACACTTTTATTCCTACTCACTAACATATATAATACAGAAAAACTAGAAGGATTATACAGCACCTTCTCTCGGCGGGCAGTGGATGTCGTAACAGAATGTTTTGACAAATAAATGTAAAAAACCATGAAAATTAAAAAAAAAAAAATCTTTACCAATTCCATATTTTGCAGCATCAGAAAAATGCTGCATAAATTAAAGCTTCAAATGTTGATAAAAATTACTAATTAGATACGCTATAAATAGAATGTACTTTTATTTAAATCAATGATATACTTATTAAAAAAGTATATATATATATATACATATGCAAGATAAAAATTAGCAACAGCTTCTTAATTCTTCATTTTAATTTGAATATTTCCCCCTTTTCTTCTAAAAACATTAACTGCATATACTAAATCTCCCTAAACTACATAATTTCAAAATTAGCCTCCAATATATTACTTTTATATAATGCTAAAAAAAGTGTGTAGATTAAATTTGACAGATATCTTACATTTTGCCAAATAGCAACAGGCTCAAACGAAAAGTTAAATCACAAAATTTAGGTTTTGAGACTAAACAGCCCATTCGGGCTAAAAAGACTAGTCAATTTCATGAAAATATCTCATTGCGTTCAGCTTTCTGAGAAATGAAAATTCACATTAAGAAACACTTATTTTGATATTACATGTTTAAAAATAATTTAATACTTTATAATTTTAAAGAAAGCTGTTTTACTTTCCATTTAATCATTTAAGACACTGCTAAAGAAGAGCCTCAAAATTTCCTTTTGAATCATTCAGCTAAAACACTACTACACTGATATTAAATTTTTGAAGAAATGTTAAAGTGGGGAAATGACAGAACAATCAAAACATATCATAGGAAGACCTATTTCATACACAAATTCACATAGTAAAAATGTGAGTCTCTATGGATTGAAATTCAATATCAGCATTACGTGCCCTAAATATACTGAATTACTGAACAAAATTTCTGGTAGCATCTATATGTGCTTTACATTTATTAAAAATTTTAGGTACATAAATTAGTCTGAATTAATTTTCAATTTCATTTACAAATTTTAAAAAAAAATCTCTACACAATCCAAATTTTTATCAATCTTCATTAATTTCAAATATCATTCATTCCATACAGATGTTGTCTAAGCTTCAGATGTAGCCAATTTTCTGGAATTTGACAACAGATTTTATCATTTTTATGGGCAAAGAGCCATATAATATTAAGAAGCCAATGCAGTCCGACTTAAATTGCATATATTTTATTAACTGATCTTAAGGGCACCAAGTGATTATTTTACCCTTTAATCATATATTTTTTAAAAGAATATACCTATAAATGCAGAATTTCAAAAACACCAAAAATCCATTTTATTACAAATATTTATACGTGCAACGGAAATTCACATATACATTAAACATGAAACGTATAAACTAAAAAATTATATACAAATGTTTTAATAAAAGTATTTTGTTAGTCATCAGTGGTAATGCCATATTTTTTCTTGACTTTCTCCAGTTCCTCTGCTTTCTTATCTGTATCCACCTTTTTAAATGCCTAGGAAAGAAAATATTGTTCAGTCTGGAAAAAAATGCACTTTTTTTCTAACATTAAACAGAAACATCTACACATAAATGCTTTTAATTAGTTTAACATTATTATTTTTAGAAAATATAATCAACTCCCAATTAACCAGGATAATAACAATGACTAAGCTATTTACAGTTAACTAAAAATTATTGTTAATGTCAGACAGTTTAAAAAATACAGTCAGACAGTTTAAAAAATACAGAAAAGAAGTATAACCCACATTATAATCAACAGAAAAATATACGACTAATAATTTATATGTATTTTGAAAAAGTTTAATTTGGAAAATAATATGCTAACAGTTTTGCTTCGTGCTGATGACTTACAACAGTAACTTTTCCATCAATCTAATTTATCAAAAAGCGAATCTCTTCTATGGAAAAAAGAGGACTGAAAAAAATAGATGGCACTGAATACAACTTAATAGCTACACAGAGTAGAAATTTCAGTCTGCAAGAAATTCTGAACTAAAATTAATTGGTATTTGTATGTTGTGTGGCAGACACAGAATGTAATCATGAATCAAACTTTGATGATGATTTTCAGTAATGATCATTTCCGTTCTTCAGGGGCATATTTTATGTTAAAAAATTATCTTTTTGACTAACTACTAAAAAATACTGCCTACGTCAGATTCATTTTTTTAATAAATCCCACAAACCCATCATCAAAATACAAAACTGAAATCATGCTAAAATTTGAAATAAAATCAGTTACTCAAATGACTGCACCTATATTTTTATCGTGGTAGCAAATCACCTGTTATTTTTTCTTGGAAACGTATAGTTCTAGTTATAAAAACCACCTCACTGTCTGTTTACATGCATGTGTGCTCATTTTTAGTACTTTCTTAATATAGGTTAATTAACTTATTTGCTTTCAAAAATGTTTCCCAGTTTAAAAAGCCTGAATAAATCCTACAATACCTTTTTTAATTTGAAAGCAGCAATATTCATAATTTGGTAACATATTAAATTCTTAAATGTTATTCCTCATATATTGCTTATTCCAAACACAGTTAACAACTGCAGTGTATTGTTTACTTAATTCACCTCATTTCTCTTCAATGAGTATCTCAGATATCGCATGGTTTGTATATAGCTAATATAAACCAACGAGGTCATTCTTCCACTTCTTCTCTTGCAGAATTTATCTCATTGGATGAAGCTTCACTGTTTTCCCTTATGTAAATTGAGTAAGAACCAGTTTTCTTTAGAAAGGTTTTTAGCAGATAAACCACATGTACCTTGCCATTAGTAAACTAAGTAACCAACGAGTGACACACCACTGAAATCATGCCACTGCATATAGATTCAGAAAGAAGAATAATAGCTAATGTAAACAAGCAAGACAGATGACCTCAGAGATCACGTGACTTGTGTACAGCTAACATAAATAAACAAAGTCGTTCTTCTTCTCTTGTGGAATGTACCTCACTGGACGAGGCTTCATTGTTTTCCCTTATGTAAATTGAACATGAACCAGTCTTCAGTAGAAAGGTTTTTGACAGATAAACCATGTGTGCTTGACCACAATTAAATAACTAACCAATGAGTGCCACACCATTGAAATTATGCTGCTGCTATACATACATCCATGTGAATAAATACTATACACGGTGATCAAAAAGTCATTCCCTTATTACAAAAATTATACCCAAAATGTCAGAAGAGAGAGAAATATCACATTTTTATTACTACAAAGTTCTATTATTACTCATATAATTTAGAAAATGGCATCAATAAAATGAAACTTAAGCACACTTCGTGGTATCATGAAACTAACTGCCCATAACATTAGTTTACAAGTTTATATGGATGTAATTGTCCAGATGTTAAGAGCATCAGGAATTGATATGAAAATTTCTAATTTTTCAAAAAAAAAAAAAAAAATTAAATCATAGCCTGTAAAATTTTCACCATCATCTTAAAGTAGATGTATTTCTAAGCATACCAGAAAAAAAATAAGAGTTGTTTATTCGAAATTTCCTAAGATATATGTGAATTTACATTTTGGCATATTCGTTATAAGCGATAACGCCAAATGTGGTTTACACACTTTGTTAAAATTGTTTGAAAGTATGAACAATAACATTTTTCCGCTCATGTACAATGGGGAAAAAAAAAGGGTAAGGAAAGGAAAATAGGTTACTATAAATTAAGAAGTTTGCTAAGCAAATTATTCTTGGTGCAAGCTGAAAAAATGCACCCAGATAAGTTTTTAAATTTCTCCGTAACTTTCTAACCAAAAATCAAAATTTAATATCTAGGCATAATTTGAGGCACAGAATAAAAATATAGGTTTATAGTATATTTAAGGGTGCTCCTTGGATTATCACTAATTTGTTGTTTCATTTATGGCAACTTGAGTAGTTGAATGTTATGGAAACCCTATATTATGATGTAATTTTTTGCATGATTGAGATGAATTTGAATGATGGGAAAAGATTTGTAAGGGCTTGTGTGTGTGGTTATTTTGTGTTTTACATGATAAAATGGCTGAATGTGGTAAGATTAATTTGAATTTCTGTACAATTTGGAATGAAAAGGAAAAAAAAGCATTAATTGACTGGTGTGTAAATAAATGAAGGTTTACTTAGTAGCCATTATAAGTGTCCTATTTGTAGAAAGGAAATGCATATGGTCGAACATCGGAGGATATTTTTGACTGTTATTTTTGTAAATTTATGTGGCAATGCAAGTATACAGATTCTAGTTCAGATAATTTTAGGAATTTTTTGGATGCTGTTAAGGGCTTTTGTTTGGTTGAAGACACACAAATTTCTAAAGAAGGTAAGTGGTAATTTCCATTTTTATTTTATTTCATTGTTTGATTTAAAATGTAGTTTATTGAGGTTGTGTATTTTTTGTTTCGTAGAACTGGCTGTTCCTTTGACTTTTTAAGTGAAAACAGATCGATGTGCACATAGACAAAAGTCAAGGGAGTACGCAATGCCAAGTTTGTGCAATTCTGTTTCTTTTTTTTTTAGTGGAAATAGGTCGATGTCATGGATATCCAGGTTGTGCAATTCTTGACTTGTTATTTTGGCTTTATGCAGCAGTAATTTTTTGCGCAAAAATCGCCACTACACAAAGCCAAAATAATAAATCAAAAAATTTCAAGAACTCGATATCCATATGCCACCAAAAATTGCCAAAGGGCACTCGTAAGTATATTTTTACCAAATATGGAAAAAAAATTGGTCTGTTATTTCAGAAAAAGTCCAATTTTGCATCAAAGTACCTATGTTAGAATAATGCTACGTATAAATCTCATATATATCCTAAGTTGTGCTTTCGAAACATGGAAAACGCAAGTTAAATTTTGATAATCGGTCCAGTAGAATGGGAGATATAGAACTATCCCCCCTCTTTTTATGCAAGGTGTACCAGTATTAAGGGGTTACACAGCAAACAATCACAAGCATATGGCAAGAACAGGAACTTTATGACTCAAATTCTCCTCTAAGCTACAAAGTGGACATATGCTGAAATTAAGTAAAGTTTTAAAACATGCTTAATTACTGCAGTTCACATTTCGAAAGAAAACCACATGTGTCTAATTATAACAGTTTTTATGCAATAAATTTCCATAATCAGGAAAATACTTTTTGCTTTTCCTATATACTCACTGAGACAACTTATATGCAAGGCTACGTATGACTATAATCTTCAATGCTTATATTTATGAGTACAATTTAATAGTTCTTTAGTCTTCGTTAAAAAATGTATTCTCCGATGATATCTATTACTTAGCACTACTAATATTGAATATGTTCAAAAATTATAAATTTCATAGGTAGCTAGCTCATGGCAATTTTTTACATAAAAAAATGCATTGACACAATAAACAATCTGACCATCCTTATTTAGTACAAATGCCTCGCAAGTGTCTGCATATGGGAATGAATGGCCTCGCAAGTGCCTGCATATGGAAGCTCCAAAAGAATATTATAGTAGATAAAAACTGAAATATCTAAAGGTATGCCAGTAAGTATATTTTCACACTTAAAATGATAAAAAATATGTAAAACACCCAAATTGTAACAATGTTATAAATTTTAAAACTATATTTTTTCTACATTAAATAAAAAATATAAAATTGTATTACCTTGTTGGACTGGTAGTATAATACAACCAAGTAGCGATTACAAACATTAAATCCAGACAAATGATCACAAGCATTCTTTGCATCAAATATATCTTCATAGACAACAAATGCTGTGCCCCTAGTTTCTGGTGTATTGCCCCTGCAAAGTAACCAACTTTTGTAATTAAAAGAACAAGAGAAATAAAAATTTTATCAATAAAATTCCTAAAAAAAAATTTTTTTTTATGTATATCAACTTTCAACATGTTTTCTATTTCTGTTTACAACATATGAAATAAAATTAGCACATTTTGTTAATACATATTTACTCAGCTTTCTTCAACATTACACTGATATTTATAATTCATGCTGTACCTTTCTGCAGAACCAAAGTTTACATTTCAGTTTTTGGAAAATGAAGCAATTACATTTGAATGGTGGAAATCACTATTGAAAAAGGAATGCATAGGAAAAGAAGAACATCCCTAAAATGCTAAGCAACAGCATAGAGCTTCATGAGCATAAGTTCAAAGAATGTTTTTGAAATTGTATGTAATAAATTGAGAAATCAGTTAAAAGGACAGCAAAACTATTTATTTTGTTTAAAGCGCTAAATGTAATACAAATCAAATACAGGAGCACATGGATTTGATAAATAGATATCTCGTAATAGTACTCTTTTGCCATCCAGAAAAATCGAGAAAATTTCAGAATGTTCTTGTGCATGATTAAAAAGCTTATTAAAGCTGGAGGAAAACATCTCAATTCAGTTGCTTACTTAGTAAATTGTATTACTTAGTTGATTGTAAAGAATTCGCGATGAGATCAGATTAGCTTTCTCTGTATTTTGAATTGAGTTCTATTTAACATTTTAGTAATTTAAAATATAACTACTGCGAGATATTGCAATACTGTACAGATATCTCTGAGGAAATTTCAGAATTTTGTTTAATTTCTTAGGATAAGAATAAATTTTATTAACTTTTTATCGACTTGTCCATTCAATCCATTACGAACCCATACGCACGCAACACTTTTTGGTGTCAGGAGTGGGGTATTGAATCCCAATTACAAGAGCGATGAAAGAACAATTCAGGCAGTTGATGAATGCATTTGCTGCATTCCAAGAAAAGATGGAAGGGGCCATCAACTCTGTTAAGAAGAGATGAAAGCTGGCCAAGAAGCCGTTCAAGGAGATGAAAGCTGGCCAAGAAGCCATTCAAGAAAAGATAGAAGCTGGTCAAGTAACTTTCAAAGAAGAGATGAAAGCCATTCAAGAAAAGATTAAAGCAGGTCAAGAGAAAGTAAAAAAAAAATCCATGCCTTAAAACAACAAACTGATTGCAGTTTCTTCTGTGAAAGACACAAGCAGAAGAGAGAGTTTCTGCCATGGACCAACAAATTGATGACAGGGTTTTTGCAGTTGCCAAAGATGACACCTTAAAGAAGTGCATAGCGACAGCAGGAAACAATTCTGAGGATTCTAAATTTCTAGCCATGCCTGCTCGTCCTTTCTGAAGCTATCCACATATGATAGGAAGACTTCAAGTGTACAAAACACAATTTTCTATAGTGATGGAAGCATATGGATGGGATTACTAAGGCCTGTAATCTCGGCACTTCTCTCAGAGCAGATATCCTTCAGACTCTTCCTGAAAAACAGGGGCTACATTTCGAAGCTTTATCCGGTGCGTTGGAGCTGCACTTTGGGGAGAAATGTTTGAAAGACTACAGCAGGCTTCAATTAAAACCTCGTCAACAGAAGCCCACAGAAACACTCCTGGAACATGCCATGGATATAGAGAGGCTATCTCATCTTGCCTTTTCGGAATGCCTGACAGAAACAAAGGAAATCCTGTCCCTGCAGTACTTTATGAATGGCATCCAGGATCCCAAAATACAGAAAACTCTGAGAATGGTGGATGTAAAGGATTTAAAAAGTACTTTGTTGTAAGCCATGAAATTTGACGCAGCCCAGCAAACAACTCGTACAGAATGCCACCCAATCAGAGTTGTGCAAGTCTACGAGCCAGTGGATCAACTGATAGCTCGTTTAGATGATTTATCAAGACAAGTCAATGCTTTGATATGGAGTAGGAGTGAGAACAAACTGGTACAAACTTGGAGTTGTACTTCGGGAAAAACTGTTTGAAAGACTACAGTAAGCATCAATTAAAATCCTGTCAACAGAAGCCCACCAAAACACTCTAAGAGCTTGTCATGGATGTTGAAAGGCTATCTCACTTCGCCTTTACGAAGTGCCCAAGTGACACAAGGGAAATACTGTCTCTGCGATACTTCATCGATGGCATCGATCCTGAAATACAGAAAGCTCTACGAATGGCAGATGTCAAGGACTTGAAAAGTGCTCTAGTGTATGCCATGAAATTCAAGGCAGCCCAGCAAGCCACTTGTTGGGATCGCCACCAGTCAGAGCTGTGCAAGTCCACAAGCCAGTGGATCAACTGATGGCTCGTTTAGATGATTTATCCAGACAAGTCAATGATTTGATATGGAGTAGGAGTGAGGAAAAACTGGCTCCGAAGTGTTGGAAATGCAGTATTGAAGGGCACATACAAAACAACTGCAAAATATACCTAGGCACTAAAAATAAGATACGACGATTTAACCAGAGAACTTTATGCCTTGAGACAGAATATTAGTGAAAAGAAACCGATTCTAAAGTGCTGGAACTACGGTGTTGAAGACCACATACGAAGAACAGGAACTGTAGAACAACCCACAGCATAGAAAATAAGACAGACAATTTAAATTACATGAGACAGAAAAGGAGTGACAAGAAACGAAAACACTGGAACTGTGGAGCTGAAGGCCATGTACAAAGAAACTGCAAAACAGCCCAGGTCATGGAAAATACGATCATTTCCCAGCAACGAAGCAGGAAACAAATTAATGACCATATCTCGGATCAGAGTTTGAGTGATAGTAAAAAAACCCCATTTTAAAGGTCTCAGGATTTTTACAGTGTGTGGCAATAGTAATGGACTATCCATTAATAGGCATATCAATGGAGTTCCTTGAAATATTATCATTGACACAGGAGCTGATGTTACCATCATTCGGAAAGATCTAGCTCAACAATTTAAGGACAAACTCATTTGGACGACATCCTGCAATGCCCTCCAGACTGATGATAAAATCAACATAGATGGGAAGTTAAACATGAACATCACGCTTGGGAAACGGGTCCGGTTTGAAGTGATGCACAATTTTGCACAAAAAAGATGGAAGACCTGATAAGAGCTACTGAGCATTGATTCAACGAAAGGGGCAAGGTGTTGTTGTGGAATCCGAGTCGACGGAAAGGACGACAGGTAAACTTCTTACTATGGCCATAGTAAGTAGTGTATATAACTGTAAATAGTATAAGACCATGGTCCTTTTTGTTTTTAAATTTGCATTTGATTTGTTTTAAGTTACTTATTGCAATTATTGTTTATGTTGATAGCTAAAACATGGTAACCCAATGGATTCACTTATTTGAAGATTGCAACAATTACTCTTTTGTTGCTTTTGCTGAAAAATCCCTCTCATTGTTTACCTTTGCATATGTAATTTATTCTTCACTTATTTAATATTGTTTTGTTGGATTCCTGTGTTATACTTTATGAATTTTTTAATAATGAATAGATACAAAATTTTATGGGTATTTAAGGAATCTGTGGAGGACAGATGCATGTTTGCATTGGTGCATCTCGAAATAATTATTGCTTTCATCAAAAACCTGTTCACAGTAAATAACAAATCGGTAGAGATTTTGATGCAGCTGATTAAGAAACACATGACAAAGGTGACAAACACATGACAACTATTGTAACTGAGGAACGGCAGGCATTTCATTCTTAAGCAGAAATGTGCATCAGGAAATGCAATTTAAGATTATATTCTTTCAGGGTAATATGTGTCCAGCAATATATTTCTAATGGCATAAGTTCTTTTTTTAAAAAAAAAGGAGCGCTTTGACAGGGCCATAAAAATCTGAAAAAAGAAATGAAGTATTCCTAGATATACATTTGCAAATTTTTTAAAACTTTCTTATAATATTAGAACTAAATATATTTCAATAATAATGCTATGATTTACATTATTTTTTACTTATTTTATTACAACTGCATATGCTGAATACAAGCTTTTCTGCTAACTGAATTTAAATGTATTAATTATCATGCTTACAAGCAAAATTTAACTCATGTGTGCTTAATATGTTTAACCTTCTCGCTGCATACTTTTTTTAGTTAAAATGCGCTTTAGCCCACTGCTTGGCGATGTTTTGAAAATTGCCAATTCGGCACGTTTCTGCGAAACGTCTTTGCAATTCATTGCAACCTTCCCGACACGCTCTGCGAAAACCTATTGTAAACAAAACATAGAATTCTAAAGCATAAATTAGTATGGAAACTGTTGCCACAAAAAGATAATAAAATAATATGCAAAACGAACATTACGATCATTAAAATATTTGTCAGTTAGGTTTAAATTAATTATTTACATTTTATGTTGTAATACTTACACATTTTATGCCGTTACATAACCTTCCCGACACGCTCCGCGAAAACGTAACCAAAATGGCATCCAAGAAAGAAGGAATTTTTTT
>KL820364.1:0-29326 GCA_000611955.2 Stegodyphus mimosarum
CCCGTCTCATCAAGAAGATGATCCCCTGAATGTCTAGGGTACCTCGGGATTGCCACACCCGTACTCACAAAAGTGAGCCCCTGAGGGGCAGAATATAAATGAAACCTGAATATAAGAATATAAACTTAATAATACCCAATATGCAATAAATTATACTGTAACAAAACAAACTTTCAAAAATTTACAAGACTTAACAAATACCGATTCTCAACCCACAGTTTGGGAATTGAGGAAATATGTCATAGCATATAATATCTTATTCTGTATCTCACTTTTAGTGTTGTATAGTCTTCCACAGACTTTATACAAATAAAATCTAAAACATAATAAGTATTTATACAACATGCAGTTCTCAACGTAAAAATGCTTAGTAAGTAATTTTCATCCTGTTTATATATATATAAAATAATTTATTATTACAAAAGGTGTTTCGTATATCATCTCCAAGGATTATAAATTTAATTAAAGAGATGCATTATTGGAATAAATTTAAGTCAATGTTTTCGGTACAAGGCATTTACATTTCTATTGCAAAAAAAAATACTTTAAAATCTGTATAGAAATATTATTTTGAACTGTAAAATTTCTAAATAGTAAAATTTAAAGTACTGAAAAATAGCTATTGCTATTGACCGTAGATTATGCACTATAAAAATACAACTTCGTGCTGAGCATTTCCTGTATTTAGACTGCGAAATGAAATTCATATAGTGCAGTATTTAGCAATATAATTAAATCTTCTACACAGCCTTATACACACAGTTAAAATTACTGTCATCGCAATTAAGCAGATATAGCAGATATAATTTCATTTGTTTACAATGAAATTATATCTGCTATATCTGCTTAATTTACGTTAATATCTATACAACCAGATAAATTTAATGCAGAAAATTGTAACGAGCATTTCCGCAGTATAACTAATGAGAGAAAATAACGCTTAAATATTATTCTAACTATATTTGAAAGTAATGTTAAAACAATGCCCATACAAGACTCATGATTTGAAAAGCTTTGGTTTTAACTGTCTTGTAAAACCTTTCAATAACTTATGCAAAATTCATATCCACATAAAAATTACGATGCCTAAATCAACTGATTATACAGTGAAACTTCCCTAAAACAATTAACTGCACAATTCTAGGTAATGCCAGTTTCTTGTAGACTTACAAAATTATCAGTAATTTTAAGTACTGTTATTTAATTATGTTCCTGACAAATGTGTCACTGTCAGAGGTGGTCATCTAAGAAAATAACCAGTATATGAGGTTTCCCTTAATGTAATTTTTTTCCAATAAATAATTCATAATTTTTATTCCCAAGACTAGCACATTTAATATTACATAAACTCTATTAATTATTCACAGCTCTATTTCAAAAGTACTTTATGAAAAAAAATTTGAAATTTTCTTCATGAAATTAATAATGATGAAAATTAAAATATGTATAAAAATGTTGGGTTATATGTGTTTTAAGAAAATAGCACAATATGTTTAATGTAACAATGTGTTTCTAGTCTCATATTTATACAGAAATACAGACCAAAAAGAAAAAAAAATGTAAGCTTCTATAAATCATCTGATGTAAACACACTGAGTTAAATTATCGAGTCTGAAATTATCACTTTTCGGTCTTTAAGCACATTGCTTTTTATAATAAAAGTAAAGATGGAAAATCAATTTCACGCACAGAAAATCCATTTCAGAATACTAGAATTCATACATACTAGAACTTTGCAATAATATCCAACTGTTATCTGATTCTTATGTATATTAAACAAAGGTCAGAAGAATTAACGTAGATTAATTTATATTTCAGGACAATAAGTTATCATTTAGTATGAAATAAATGATAAAGCTAAATTTTAGTTACAAAATTCGAATAAGTATTTCGTTTTTCTTTTAAGATTTTGTGCATAGATTAGAAACATAAAACACTGTTTCTTAGATTTTTTTTTTTGCTTAATATTCTTAAGTGTTTGACATTTTGTTGATTAATACTTGAGGTCTGCTAACTGAAACTTTCGATTGTAAAGATTATCAGACACTTCTGCTAATATGCCATGCTCTTTCATAATCAGAAAATATGTATAAAAAGATTTTGTTGGTTACTTGAAACAGAAAATGCATATTAAGCTAAAAATATTCATTCACTGAAATTATTTTTTGTCGGCTTTTTAAAGATTATCCAGGGATGTTTAATCAACTTCGGGACATGAAAACCTATTTTGCATTTATTGATATTTCTGAATATTTCAAAAAGACGGCTATAACTTAGCCAGAACTGCTCTGAATAAGCAAGGCTAAAAATCTTTGGAAGACAATTGGAGAAGACCTTCAGACAAAGATGCATTTGTTTGCCGAAATGTCTTCTACTATTTGCTTTCCATTTCTACCTAGCTGGAGATCTTCAAAACAGGTTTGCAGTGGAGTTCACTAGTACAGTACACTCCCAATTATCCGCGGAATAGGGTGGCGCGGCCGCCGCGGATAACAAAAATTGCGGATAATCCGAAAAAAGCTGCATGGGCGTTTTCGTAGTTTTCCCCATGTGTAACGTGTATACGAGCCAGTTTCCCTTAGAAAGTCCTCCACGAAGGCATCCCTCCCTTTAGGCAGATAGCCCTCGTGTGCTTTGCCGTAAGTGAATAACCTAACCTAACCTAACCGAAAAAAGCTAAAAACGGGTATAGCAAAAGAGAAAACAGTCATTCCAACTTTGAAAAATCGTTTTATGTACAATAAAACGTAAAATAAACAGCAAGAAATGCTTAATTAACGCTTAATATTTTAGTATATCACTCAAAACTAACCTAATGCATTTTGTTAATGAAAACAGAAAAGTGCTTTGTACTTACGAGAGGCGTCAAGGATACACAGAAAAATTAATACATATGTACTGTTTCAATACTGTAATGTATTATGTAATTACAAAAGCATAACTGTAAAACTACACCTTTTGAAGAAATCAGTCATTTGTGTTTGCTTCTTGCTTTGGAAGCATTTTCTCTTGATCTGAGATTGCATTTTTCGTAGCATGAGTTTCTCAGCATCGTCCGTCTCTCTTCGCCTCATCTTGTTCTTCCAAATAGCTCAGCAGTCCGTCGACTTGTTGTAAAGCCGCTTCGTGAGTCTTCCGCATCTGCACAGTGGGCTCTTCTTCGCCTTCACTTCGCTCTCCTTCATTCTCGGTCTCTCCCTTTGCTTTCTTCACAATTTCATCATCTGTCAAGCGTTCGAAGCCAGGTTCGTTGACGTCACACTCCACCACTCTTTAATGTTTTCAGCATCGACGTTCTCACCACCCGGAACTGCTTTCACCATATCGGCAAGAGTTGCCGTGGGCGTGTCTACATCTTCATTCTCTTCTTCACAACTCAAAGGGGTTAGGTTGTTGTTGGCTTCAACAATAGGCATGAGTTTTCTCCATGATTTTATGAGGGTTGACGGTTTCACTGAGTCCTATGCAGATGCAATATCGTAGATGCTGTCCAAGATTGTGTAGTGTTTCCAAAACTCTTTCAGATCATAGCCTTCTTCAATTTTGGTCATTAGCAGCTTTGTTCGGTATGTTCTCTTCATTGTTGCAACGACTCCCTGGTCCATGGGTTGGATTAGCGCAGTAACGTTTGGGGGTAGAAACTTCGCAAACATTTGTCCATCAGAAGACTTTAGCACGTTTGTTGCTGGGTGAGAAGGTGCGTTGTCGATCAATAGCACGGCTTTTTCAGGCAGGTTTTTCGATTTAAGATGTTTATGCACTTGACGAACAAAGATTTTTTCGAACCATTCTCGAAAAATGTTTCGGTTCATCCATCTTTGTTTTTGGTTAAAGTAATCAACGGGCAAATTTTCTATCCTTGTACCTTTGAAAGATCTCGTTTTTTTTTTACTTCCAATGACAACAAGTCTAAGTTTTTGTCCACTGGTAGCGTTACTGCAAGACATGATAGTGATCCTTTCCTTGCTGCTTTGATGATCCGCCGCTTTACTTTCACTTTCAAATGCTAAAGTGCGAGTGGGGAGACATTTCCACAAAAGTCCCGACTCGTCGGCATTGTAAATTTGTTCAAAAGATAGCTCTTCTTTTAAAACAAATTCTTCAAATTCATGTTGAAAGTCGTCGGCTGCTTGTTGATCACCACAAAGTTTCTCCCCATGAAGTACAATTTCTCGAATTCCATGTCGCTGCTTAAAACGACTCAACGAGCCAGAAGACGCATCAAAATTTCCTTTCAGGCCTAATAACTCAAAAAAGGTTTTTGCTTTCTCCGCAATGATAGGACCATTTACAGGAGTGCCCTCTTTTCGAACTTGAGCTAACCACTCTGTCAATGCCGTGTCTAGCTCATCAAAGGTAGAACCCTTCATAGGTTTTCGCGTTTTCATTGCGGAAGCACTGTCCGACATTAGTGCAAAGTTCACCGGTTTGTCTTTTTGCTTTAGAACGTCAAGCACTGTTGTTTCCGCGATTCCGTAATCTAATTCCATCGGCTGCCTTGTAGCGCCGTTTGCTACTTTGGAAATTAATTCTAGTTTTTGCGCGATCGTCAACACAACCTTCTTTCGTTTTCCTGACATTTTAAATCGGTAACGAAAAACACAAAACCGAAAAGCACAAGCACTGAACACAATAAAACATAAGAAATTATGTAACCTCGACCAGTTCGCAAGCACTATCAGGCTTAAACTAACAATGATATTGTTAGAATACTTTTGAAGACATATTTCAGCATTTTGATTTATCTCTTGTGGAAAGAATAAATTTTTGTTAACTTTTTAACGTTAACCGTGTTTATTCCAGCCCTTTGTATTCAGTATATCTATATCAAAACCAAGTGGTAGTAAAATTAAACGAAAAATCGCTGACGAACATAGAATATTCCAAGTAAAATGGGAATTAGAATATTTTTGCTGTGAAATAAAAGATAAAATAATCTTCTTGATATGTAATAATACTATTAATGTACCAAAGTTATATAATATTAAACGTCATTACGAACAACACAAATCGAAATATAACAATTACGAAGGATTAATGAGAGAAGAAAAGTTGAAAGAGCTCAAGTTAGGAGTGAAAAAGCAACAGTCCATGTTTAGTAAAGTATTGCAAGAAAGTGAAGCGGCGGTACATCTAGCTACGTCTTGTCCGAGTTGAAGCAAGCTTCGTCTTGTCCGAGTTGATAGCTAACATTCGAAGTCTTTTACTGACGGTAATTTCATCAAGGAATGCTTAATGAAAGCTGGAGAAATTGTTTGTCCTGGAAATGTGAAGGTTTTTCAATCAATTTCATTGTCTCGAAATACACTTTCGGAAAGGGTTACTGATTTAGCCGCGAATTTAAGTGATCAGATCAAAGCAAAATCATCTAGTTTCGAAAGTTTCTCCATTGCCTGTGACGAGAGCACGGACATTAGTGGCAAAGCTCAATTAGCAGTGTTTCTTCGTTCTTGTGACAAGAATTTTAACATTTTTGAGGAATTACTGGAACTAATACCGATGCCTGGTACTACCACAGGAGAAGATATATTTACTTGTGTTTTTGGACTTTTGCAGAAAAACAATCTACCTTTGGCAAAATTAAATTCTGCAGCTACAGATGGCACTCCATTAATGACCGGGAAATACAAGGGCTTCGTAGCATTACTAAGAAAAAAACTTCGTGAAATTCACGGTTCAAACATTCATCATATGCATTGTATTATACATCAAGAAGTAGACATTCATCATATGCATTATATTATACATCAAGAAAGTAATAAATATGGAGAATGTTTTGTCATATATAAAAAAAGTTATAAATTTTATAAGATCTCGAGGTTTAAATCAGCGCCAATTCACTGCTTTCTTAAGTGAGTTAGATAGTGAATATTCGGGTTTCTCCTACTATACCGAGGTACGTTGGTTATCTTGCTCCAAGATTCTCAAACAATTCTGGGATTTGAAAGAAGAAATATGTCAGTTTTTAAAAATGAAAAATCAAGACGTAAGTTTGTTTTACGATCCAATATGGATACAAGATTTATCTTTCTTGGTTGATATAACCAAACATTTAACCGATTTAAATTTATCGTTACAAGGAAAAGATCATATCATTACGAACATGTTTGACATAATTAAAGCATTCAAATGTCAACTAGTTCTTTGGGAAAAACAACTTAAAAATGATTTCAATAATTAGCATAAAATTCTGTGTTAATGGCTAGTGGTACTGCTCACTAGCAGTAATGATTTTAACGAGAAATTCACACAGCAGTATAGAATATCATTTCAAAGAAGTTTGAATGTCAAAAGTAATTTTGTATACATAAAGAAGTACAACAACAGAACAAATCCAAAAATCCTTTGCCTAAAAGGAATAATGCCTACGAAATGAATAAATGAATGACAAATACGAACCTTTGTTTTCAGGCTTATAAAAGCGATAAAATTTCAATCTATTTATTTTACTACGAGTTCATGCCCATCAGCGGCCGAGCGATAAAAGTTGCTGAACACTGGTAGTTCAGTCAAACGTACGAATCCCAACGAAGGGAGTGACTGCATGGGCGTTTTCGTGATTTGCCCAGTGTGTAACGTTTATAGGAGCCAGTTTCCCTTAGAAAGTCCTCCACGAAGGCCTCCCTCCTCTTAAGCATATAACCCTTGAGTACTTTACCGTGATGACATAAGCCAATC
This sequence comes from Stegodyphus mimosarum, assembly GCA_000611955.2. Taxonomy (NCBI): domain Eukaryota; kingdom Metazoa; phylum Arthropoda; class Arachnida; order Araneae; family Eresidae; genus Stegodyphus; species Stegodyphus mimosarum. The sequence continues at coordinate 6,679 of KL820364.1, forward strand.
AAACCTATTACGAATTCCTATAAGTACTTGAAATTTCTGGGCTAACCTTTTAAATGAAATAGTATAGTGGATAAATGTTTTGTAAAGATGAATAAACTAAATGATAAAATGATAAACGCTAAAAATAAAAAATTTTAAGTATGTATAACAAAAGGAGATGGTTCACTTGTGGACAATTTTTGAAACTATTGTAATTTTAGCTTCAAGTAAAGGAAACACCAGACTGAAAAGATTTATGAAAAACAGATCGCAAAATCTTAGACAAACACGCACAATTGCTAAATTATATACTGTCCAGAAACGTTCTTCCTCGAAATAAAATCATAACCACATTCATAACAAAGAATTTATTATATTAGTCAGAAAGGGAAATTATTATATTATCCTATAGAGGTTGTGAAATTAGGTTGAAAATCACGAACTTTCACATTTAATAGTCAAATTCGGCAAAGTTTTGAATTCAGATTCTAGGAATTTATATTTATTTTAAATAACCAGTTAATTTTAATTTTAAGTTACTTTCCTATAAGCCTTCATTCCCGTAATTGTCAATGCCAGAATATTTGAACTTAGTAGAGCGCGTAAGAAATGCAAATTCTACCAATTGAAGAATAAGTTAAATGTCGATGTTCCAGTGGAAAAAGAGAGAGTCCCGGAAATTGTCGTGCGTGCTTATACGCAAACTTCTGTTTAGCGGTTACTGCTGGTTGACGTGGCTTGATCGCTATTATCTTGCTGCCACTAGACTTATTTGCGCGCTGTAGGCTACAGGATAATATGAGAAAATTCTACTATTTGTGAATATCTCTTATTTTAAGTGTGTGTCTACTGTTTCAGTTACCGCTCAAGTTGAAGCGTATTATGTTAGCGTCACGTTGACGCATTATAAATGAGTTAAAGAGTTTAATAAAGGGCAGCTTTAAACCTTCCTCTGTGCAATCACTATTTCTCAAGGTTCTACACAACAAGAGGACTGTAGAACTTCACATCTGGCGCCCGAACTTCTAACTCGAATCCAATGGCCAGTAATCAAGACAGACATCCTTGCAAGATACAGAAGTCGTACACCCGATGGTGACAAGCCCATTGGATGGATTTGGCTTTTTAATACACACAATGCGAGCAGCTATCAAGCCAGCAGTAGCATTCGACGGTAAAAACTCCGTCACTTCATTCCTTGAATCGCTTGAAACACACTTTCAGTTGTATCCGGTGCGCGAAAGGCAAAAAGTACCCATCGTCTCCAGTACCCTCCGAGGACAGGCGGAGTCTTGGTGGAAAGAGATCGGAAAATTCATACTCGGGGAAGTCGGAAGCCTCACCTACAATTTTGAGAATTTCAAAGTGGTACTCCTGAAGGCCTTCCCAATTGTGAAGGATCGTGCGAAGCTGGAAGCCGAACTCTATAGCTTTTATCAACGGAAAGTTGAACAACTTACCGAGTTTATCCTGCGTAAAGTCAAATTTGTGAGTATGTTATATGGAAGGAAGTTCGATACTGCAGTAAATGAAATTATACTACCACGATTATTACCCGCAGTACAAGATTTCGTGAAACTGAGAAACCCACGAACGCTGAAAGAATTATTCGAATTAGCCGTAAAGTTTCAGAACCGGCGGACAGCAAAAAATTCGAGATTTCCTACCCAGGGTTATTATCAGTACTCCTCCGACAACCGGCCGCAGAGAGAAATAAATACAATTGAGGAAAATGTTTTCTTACAGGCCGTCAACAAGGAAGAATGAAAACGGTAAAGCCAAAGACCGCCAGCGCACCCAGCAAACATCAGGAAAAAAAATTAATTTAAACGAATAAAGGAGCCTGAGAAATTCAGGGTTCTGACCCCGTGTGCATCGTAAAATCCCTCTAAGTTGCATGTAAATACCGTGGTAGTCAAGAATTCCCAACTACCGGTAATCCAGGTTTTTTTAAACGAAGTACCGGCAGAAGCACTTGTCGACACCGGCGCAGAAGGAAATTTTTTAAGCCACAACTTCTACTATCGGAATTTTCGAAGAATAAGATTGTTAAAAATTGTAGCACAAAAATTAGTGCCGCACAAAGGAAAGTTTGTGAATATGTCGGAAAGCTATCACTGAACGTTCGGGTAAAAAACGAAAATTTAAAGGTGTTATTTTTTGTTGCTAAAAATTTGCGAATCCATGTCATTTTAGGTACATAGTTCCTCAAGTCGCCGAACGCCACAATAAACTTTTCAAAAAACACTATTTTCTGGGATATGGTGCCAAAGTTGGTGGAAGAAGTAAATGTTCCAAACACTGATTTCTTCTAAAACGAGATGAAAAAGCCAAACTGGAGCAGCTCGTAAGTACTTTAGCACGTTATTTTCTATGAAGCCAGGGTATACACAAATTGTCACCCATGCGATAGAACTAAAATCAAGCGAACCCTACCGTTATGATAAGGAAAAAGAAGCAATAATAGAACACCACATAAGACAAATGTTGAGGGATAAAATAATTATTCCCTTCAATAGTGAATATGCTAGGCAAGTTGTGCTATGCAGAAAGCGAAATAACTTGCCTTCTTCGGATCCAAAAGCTTATCGTTTTGCGATCGATTACAGAAAACTTAATAGCATGACTAAATTCTCTGTTTACCCTTTACCGGTAATAGAAGAAATGATACGGAAAATTGGGGCTACAAAATATATGGCCAGTCTTGATCTTACTTCAGCCTACTTTCAAATAGCCATGAAACCAGAAAATGTGAATAAAGCCACGTTTATTACAAAATCGGGTACTTATGCATTTTTACGCATGCCGTTTGGAGTTTGCAGAGCCTCATCAACTTTTGAAAGCATTATGGACATAATTTTAAGTCCCGTTATAGAAAAATCCACTCTCATTTATCTCGATGACATCATAACTAGTGACACTATTGAAAAACACGTGGAGATCTTCACAAAGTTGTCTCATTATTAAAAGAAGCATGTTTAACTATTATTGCCGCAAAACGTAAATTCGCAACTAAGGAATTGCGATATTTAGGATACAAAATTTCCGCTAAAGGCATCCAAACTGAAGATTCTAAAATAAAAGCAATTAAAAATTATTCTCCAACAAATACTGCGAAAAACCTTTCATCCTTTATTGGCATGTGCTCATATCATCTTTTGTTTACGCAAAATTTTGCCGATATTGTTGAACCTTTGTTAGTGTTAAAACGAAAGAAATCCATGTTTGCATGGACAGCGGAGGCAAGTACTGCTTTCGAAAATTTGAAAACAGCTCTAATTAATGCCCCAGTGTTAAATTTCCGGAAAAGGACGATAATTTGGAGATGGCGGCAGATGCGTCAGATTACGCCGTGGGTGCAGTTTTAACTCAAAAAGGGTACCCCTTGGCATTTTTTAGCAAAACTCTAGGTCAGACTCAAAGGAACTACACAGCGACAGAAAGGGAAACGTTAGCAGTGTTAATGGCAGTTCAGAAGTTTATGGTATACTTCGAAAAAGCCCCAGTTACAATATATTCTGATCATGCGGCCGTAGGCAGATTATATTCTGGAAAGAATTTAACTCCTAGATTAATTAGATGAGCCTTAAAGTTACAAGGATACAACTTAATAATTAAGCACACTCCCGGCAAGGAAAAAACAGTGGCCGACGCCTTCTCAACAATTAAACAGGATGAACATTGGAATCAAATAAAATGTGCTGTGTTAACTTCTAAAGTTTTAGATTCTCGTGAAACAATTATGGCTGAATTGCCGAGGGATCCAGATTTCGGTGATATCTATGCTTATTTAAAGAACCCAGATAATTTTGAACATGTAAATCTTCCTGCAATTAGAAATAGGGTCCGAAATTACGAGACCATAGATAATCTGTTATTCTATACTAAATCAACAAATGAAAACCATGAACTGAAACCAGCCATCCCCGCCACACTACGGTTGAGTATTTTGCAGGCACTTCAGGATAGCCCCACAGCGGGACATTTAGGTATAAGGAAAGCGGTGCATAGAGTACGCGAGGCGGTGTATTTTCCGCAACTACAGAAGATAGTAACAGCGTATGTCAGGTCCTGTAAGTTATGTCAGTTAATTAACGACGTTAATTATAGCCCGGCCGGGTATCTAAATAGTATTCGGGCGACCTTTCCTAACGAGATCCTCGGAATAGACATTCTTGGCCCTTTTCTCCAAAGCGACTTAAATAAAAACCGATACCTTTTGGTAATTGCAGACCATTCATCTAAGTGGGTAGAAATAATTGCTTTAAAGCGAGCGTTAGCTAGAATAGTTGCAAATGCGTTCTTACATAAGTATATTTTAGAATACGGTGCACCGTCAAAAGTAATAAGCGATAATGGTGGGCAATTTGTTAGTCATATTTTGAGAACCTGTGTGAAGGACTTGACATAGGGCATATGAAAATGGTCCCGCATAGACCACAAGCAAATATCGCGGAGAGAGTTAATAAAACATTGCTAAAATAATTAGAAGTTATGTTAAAAATTATCATCAACATTGGGATGGCTGCGTTGATGAACTAGTCTATGCTTTAAGAACTGCCAAGCATGATACAACGGGTAAAACGTCTGCTGAATTATTTCTGGGTAGGAAGATGTTGACTTCTTTAGACAAACTGTTTTTTTGTTGAAGAGCAAGAACCAGAATTTAAACAGGCAAATATTCAAAAGCTGATTGATTAAGCTTTGAAAAATTCCGATGTAGCACAAAGCGGCACAAAATTTACTACGACAGGAAACGCCGAGAATCAGATTTTAAAGTGGGAGATAATGTGTTGAAAAGAAAATTCACTCTGTCTAGTGCACCTGAAAACGCCGTATCAAAATTCGCCCATAAATTTGAAGGACCTTATGTAGTACAACAGATCGTTGGAGCGGTAATCTACTTAAAAACAGATTCGGGAGAGAGAATAAAGGCTAGTCCGGATCAATTGAAAAGTACTATGATCGTAAAGATTTGGATGTCTTACATATTTTTCTTCCAGGCTTCCGATTTAGAAGAGGCGGCTTCCCCAGGGACAATTCTAACCGCACCACAAAGTCCACCACCCTCGAAAAAGCAAAGAACCAAAGAAACTACAAGTTCTCAAACCAACTGAAGAATTGCGGAGAAAAGAATCCCTCAACATGTGGAAGATCCAACCAAGAAAAAATTTAAGGGTGAAAAAACGTCCCGGCTGGAAACAAGCATCGCCGTGTCATGACAAGATCCGGAGCAGACTGCGCCAAGATACTTCAAGGAGGTGGCGGACTGAAAGGAAACCCCAAACAAGACCACCCGTCGAGAAAAGGAAGAAGAGGCCTGCCGAAGTTGAAGGCATAGATCAAAAATCGAAACAATGACTGTAGCATGAAAAACAGTAATATTCGGAAAAGCTGAGAAAGCTACGCTAAATAAAGGCTAGAACTTAATAAAAGATTGTATTGTGAGTTTTGCATGTTATTTAGAATCATGTATTCATAAGTGTTATTTCCAGATGGTTGGAAGGAGTTGACTGAACCCCAATTGAAGAATAACAAAGGATGCTCAGTAGAACTATGAAGATAAAATTTTCGTCTGTAATCATTTAAATTCTAGTATGTTGAATGGAAACGGGGCTCGGATCTTGTCAGTTGAAGAATTTATCAGTTTGTAACAGGTCTTTAAGGACCTTTACAAGTCTGTTAAATTCTGGCATAGACAAATGTAGGGATTTATATTTATTTTAAATAATCAGTTAATTTTAATTTTAAGTTAATTTCCTATAAGCTTTCATTCCCCTAAATTCAGTGCCAGAATATTTAAATTTAGTAGCACGCGCAAGAAATGCAAATTCTATTAGTGGAAGAATAAGTTAAATATTGACGTTCCAATAGAGGAAGGGAGAGTCCGGGAAATTGCCGTGCTTGCTTATACGCAAACTTCTGTTTAGCAGTTACTGCTGGTTGACGTGGCTTAAGAGCTGTTATCTTGCTGCCACTAGACTCATTTGCGTGCTGTAGGCTATAGGATTATATGAGCCCTGTAGAGAAATTCTACTACCTGTGAATATCTCTTATTTTAAGTTTGATTCTACTGTTTCAGTTACCGCCCAAGTTGAGGCGTAGTATGTTAGCATCAAGTTGACGCATTGTAAATAAGTTAAGGAGTTTAATAAAGGGCAGTTTTAACCCTTTGCCAGTGCAACCACTTTTTCTCAAGATTCTACACAACAGAAGGAGAGTAGAACGTTACAAGATAATGATACACTCTAACTTTCAGTGTTTAAATTTGCCAAATTCTGTTCTGTCTATTGAGCTGATTAACCATAAAAATGGGAAAAAAAGTGTATAAGCAGCAAATTTGTAAAAATGCATTTGTCTCAGACATTCTATGATATTTTACAGATTTTGATTAAAAAACTCCCTGTATTGTAAATGAGTACATTAGTTCTGTAGAAAATACATTTTCAACATAACAGAATAACCATAATTTTTGTTAAGTGTGATTTCTTTGATTATTAAAAGGAGAATATTGTCCTCATTTTAATTATCCTATTATGCTGCAAATCAAATTTCTAGTAATTATTTTCACTGGATTGTTTCATTAAGATAACTTATAAGGAAGTTTCTGTTTCCCATCTGCGTGCCTTCGTGGGGCAAATGGTCAACATGTCCGGTCGTAGTTCGAACCCCGAGGAGGGTAAAAATGATTTACTTACGTTTCCTGTTTCAAAAACATCCTAATAGCTCTGCAATCACGCTCTACTAAATGTTGTGTTGACGATAATTCATCACCATCCAAGACTGGATCTCATTATTTCTCTGTCCAATTGTATTTTAAGGAGAGCAGAATGGAAGAACTTTTCGTGTTATCCCGTTGCGTGCTCTCGTGATGTAACTGGTAGCAATCAAACGATCCGAAGTTGGAATCCCGCCGAGAGAATTTTCTGATCTTTCGTGTTTCCTCTCTGAAAAGCCTAATAACCTCACAAACTGAAATGCGTAATTTATAAATATCAGTATTCATAACATAAAATGAAGAATTTACACGTCGTATCTCTCGCTACCATGGCCATCCTAAATATCTGCATAATCCTAAATATCTGCATAATCCTAAATATCTGCACTATCCTAAATATATGCATACAGAAATTTTAAAAAAATCTCTTCAATCCATTTTTCTATACAATAACTAAAAAAAAACAGACACTAATTATATAAAATAAGAAATAATTTAAGAGGGATAAAAGCGTCTTAGCCATGTCTGTTTATGTAAGTGAATAATAATTATCATAATCCCGGGAAAGGTGTCTGGCTATTTTTCTTTTACGAGGATGCGGCTGTCTGCTACGCTCGAGTGTATGCAGCGTGGTCGTAAATTATTCAACGCTTCGTCCGTAGCGTCCACACTCATTTATAATGTATTTTAATGTAATAATATTTTCTGAGTATTCTATCAAACAATTAACTGGCCGAACTATCAAAAATGGCATATCATTTCATCTTCATATCAAATTTTATCAGCGGTATATCAAATATACAATGGTATATTATTTAAAATCGGCATATCAAATTTTATCCGTAAAGAAAGCGATAAGCAAACCAAAACAGATTATCATTCTTTATGTGGTTGCGTACATGTAAATCTTCTACATTCTCTCTCAATCAGGAAATTTCAGTGGCATTTTCATTCTTAAATCTAGCTCTGAACGTAAAAAACCGACAATACCAATGAAATAATGTTATTAGCTAAAAGTCAATCAATTTTCTATGATAAATAGCAGCCAAATAATTGTAATGAATATCAAAAGAGACCTGTGAGTGATGGCATGTGAATAGGCATTATTAAAACATAACGAGTTAAAGTTGAAAACGTCCTAAAATATTTTAGAAAAAGATATAGCTGGCAGTCGTAGTGAATATATATTAAAGCATAACGCATTAAAAGTTGAAGGCATTTTGCAATGATTTATAAAAAATGCAGGTAGCAGTCGCAGTGAATATACTATATTAAAATATAACAAACTAAAGTTGAAGACATTCTGAGATTATTTAGTAAACGTTACAGCTAGCAGTTATAGTGAATAGGATATCTTTTTAGTCATCTGCTTGCAATTTCACAACAAAATTTTTGTGCGTTAGGAAATCCAGATCTTAGTTTTGTATATACTTAATATTTACCTTAGATACGAGTCTTACCAAAGAATGAATACAATCAGTTAATAGCGTATTGAAGTCTTCAGTTTCTTTTCTAGTTATGATCCGTATACATTAACAAAATAGTGAATGATATATCTTTCTGCCTATTGCTAGCATATTTTTAAATGTAAGTTGTTCAATGATTAAAAAGATAACGAAATATAAGCACATAAAATCATATCGCCATCCCAAATAATTTTTGCGTAAGAAATGAGTCAAGTATTAATGGAAGTGTTAATGCAACAAGAATCAGAGTAACATTCATAAATTTGAAGGACTAGTTTTGAAAGTTTAAATACCGAAATTTCTTTTTTAGCTGAAGAGGTGCAAATGATAAAAGAGGAGCCTATGCTCAGATGATAACAATGAGAGGAGTTATGTAGTCAATGAGTCAAAGAGTGACGAGTTAAGTAGTCAAGATGGATTTATTTCTCATATGCTTTAAAGTATAAGAATTATGAAAACTTCAGACTGTGATTGTAAAATTGCTAACGATTTTCCTTGACTTAAGGACTAGAATCACGTAAGATATCTAGTATTTTAAATCAAATTCCTACCAAGAAAATTAAAAAAAGCATAGCAATACATTTTTGTAAAATGTTCTAAAAACTTATTAAACACTTTATTATAGTAGAAAAGGACATGCAAATACAAAAAGGGTACCATTTTGCGGCAGGAACTGAAGTAATTCAAGAAAAGCATTTATATTAATGTGCGTTAAAGATTTTATTATTTTAGGCAAGCAAAACAAAACGAAAAAAAAAAAAAAGCAAAACTTAGTTTGGTGTCGACCAGATTCTCAACCGATGGTACTCGTACCACTGGCGTACGCAAGAGAAAAATTGATGGTATGCAAAGAAACAAAGAATTTTAACTATTAAACTCAAAAATTAAGTTCCCCGACTTCCTGTTTAAGTTTTTTCTATAACACTCGTAAATTTATCCGATTTGAGTTTGTTCAAGGTCAATAGCCGTTCATAGACTTTAGGAAACTAATCCGTTTTTATTTTCACTATTCTTTTAACCATAGACATAATTGTCATAAAATGAAGTTTTTAAAAGGAGTAATAGAAATGGATTTTGTATTTAATAGGAAATAAAGATAAGTTAATATAAAAAGATAATAGTATCTCATTAATTCGTTTAGAGGTGATCGATTTACTTATTTTAGTCGTTTTATTTGTTTTAGTCGTAATATATTGTGCATGTAAATATTTGTGAAAATATAATAAATCTAACTTAGATTTTCAAAACAGAATAATGGCCAGGATTGATTAAGCGAGAAAGTGATGATTCACAGGTGGTTGAACCCGGACAATCTATTAGCACTAAGAATATTGAAAAGAAAAAAAAAAATGTTTATAAAAAATATAATGAAAGGGAACAGCTTGCGTATAACCCCATTTTTTCGCCAACGGTAAATATCGCCAAAACTCTCGCCAATCTGTAACACTGTGGTATGGCAACCTGATGCAAGCAGCAGAATTGGATTTTTACGTAGTTAAGCCACTCGGATTTAATTTTTATTATTATTAGATTTGCAGTGTTATTAAAATGGCAAGCAAACAATAAGATTTGATAACTGTAGCATTTTTATTGTAAGACTAGCATTTGATCAATGTTTAAAATGAGTATTTTGAATTTTTTATGTTTTAAATCAAAAAATTTGTTGATAATTTAGCTATTTCTTAATTTTTTTTATGAAATATAATTCAGACTTTTTTTTGGCTCTGAAGAGGAAGATGGAATTCCAATTAACTTATCTACATTTTTGGAATTATTGTTTTTTCAATTTGTTGCTCTGAAAGTATGGGAGAATGACTAACAAATTATTTGATTCAAATCCTTGAAATTATCTAACTTTATGCAATAACCATTCTTCAGATTGAAATTTCCATTCAATTTAATTCATTTAAATTTTTATACTCTTCTAATTATATGACAAATTTCCTGATTAGGCAAAATTATTTTTGAAGAACATCGAGTAAATTTCAGTATATTTTATCCTTGAGAAAGCACACATATGCACACAAAAAAAGACCACTTACCTTGATTTCCATCATAAAATTATTTCCTTAATGCAAATTTAGAAAACTTAAAATCATATATGTTAAAAATTTATTGATAAGATCATCACAATACTCACATATACACAAATACTTATTAATGATACTTTTGACTAACAAAGCAAAAGTCATTCAATTTCACGAACAATTTCTAAAAATTTTGTATGCATGTCCAATTTTTTTGCTGCACATTGTTTTGAGAACATGTATTCTGCTAAATACAATGCAAAGTCTCCATTTCTATTATATTGGGGTAGCTGTGTTTTAATATGCCGCCATGTACCTTCAATTGTATTAGTGTGTGCTCCTGTAATTTCATCCACAAAAGAAATGCTATGGTTTACAGTTAAGTGGTCAAATCCCAAGGTGTCTAAGCTTCGATAAGCCTTCCAGCAGTCTGATATTGTAGTTGTTCCTGGGCGAATCCACTCTTGTATAACACTGATAAGTGTTTGTGCTGTACGATCATGTACAGCCACAAAAAAAGAGTCTCCACTATCACGTTCAACATCTCCAAACACCCACTGCCCTTCAACGTGATGGCCCCGATGATACTTTCTTTTCCCGAATTTACTTTCATCAATTTCAACTGTTTTGCCAGGTCCGCCAATCATCTGGCTGTTCATTTCAATGTACTCCAGAATTGTCTCTCTTATACACTGGCTCCAGGAGGCCATTGTATTTGATCCAAACCCATATTCTTTTATTATCTTTGATGTACCAATTTTTTCGAGCACATCATATGTCAACACAAAGATTTCAGCTATGGTCAGTTTGCTTTTAGAAAACCATGATGATACTCGAATAGTCTTTGAAGCATAGCAAACACTGCTGTTATTTGTTTTTTTCCCACAGTACCATGTTATGCCATCTGATAGTTTGCGATCATTTTTTAGAACCATCGAGCAATTGCATTTAGGACACAGCATACTACTCTGAATCAGCTCAGCCTCCTTTAAAAATTCGACCAAAATTTCTTGCTTTGTGCACAAAAACACAAAGAACAGCCTAGTGGGGATACCATTTTTTCCCAAACAATTACCAATGGCTGGCAGCTGACAAGAACTGGCTATAATGGTTTGATATTTTTCTATTGTATTCTTTAGTGGTGCCATATTACTACAATATAAATTTCTTTAAATAGATTTTAATATAAAATTATTGTTATAAGGAAAAAAAGCAAAAGTTAAATAAAAAAACCTAATAATAACAAAAAACAAGAAGAGCTCTGGCACACGCACCACGTAAAGAAAAAACTACATAAAGAAGTAGATTCTCCCGCTCTTTCCGGCCCTCTGTAGAGTTTCTGGCCCGGCTACCATAATTGGCGCATTATCTGCCACTTGGCGAGTCAGAATAGAGTTGGCGAGAAAATGGGTTTATATGCAAGTTTAGCCGCAATTACTTTTCGATTCGATTTCATATATGTATTAATATATCACATTTCTACTCATATGATCTACATATGTATCGGATAACTAGACATATGTATCGGATAACTAGCTACTTTTGACTCTTATTTCTGGATGTGTATTATTTTACAACTTTTTCTACTTTGAAAACCCAAGTATTGAAACATTATGTGTATGCTTGTGAAAATATTATTTCAGATATTCTCGTATAACTAACTATACTATAATCTCATAGAATTCAGTTCTCATATAACTACGACAGAAATATGCTTCTATTATTTACTTAAAAATGCAGTATTTGATAGCCTTCCATATAGTAGCCATTCTAGAATTAGTTCCGTAATGTTATATAATGTTCATTAAATTGCCTTATGCATTATTTTGTCTAAATATTCATTTTCATAAAGAATATATAATCGATGTAGAGAATGTGAGTTCAATATATTTTAAAGATAGAGCTAATAAACAAAAAATAAAAGGGAGACTACACATGCAACCAGATAAAAGTGACCATATTCTAAACAAAGTTAATAAACTCAAAATGATGTGAAAGCCACAAAATTACCCATGCCAAAAATTCTCTCAAGTATTTATTGTCAAGTAACTGAGCTCCTTATTCGCTGAGTGGTAAAGCAGAAGGTAATATCTGAGTGAATTTTTTATATCTGAAATAAATTTTGTTATTAGTTGCTGATGAAAAAGTAAGAAAATATTTTTTATGGATAGAAATTTATGTAGCTGAGTATTGAAAGTCTGATACTTCACCGACACTCAAATAGCAATTTATATATTTTATGAAAGTAAAAAAAAGTCTTATTTTTAAAAATCTTCAGAAATCTGAATAATTTTCAGAACATATTTTTAAATTAAATTAAGAATATACTGCTTCTTAGAAGTTTTTTTTTTATAACTATATGCCTTATGTGCTCATCAAGCATGGCCAAACTGAGACTCAGAATTCATAATTCACGTTGTAATGGAGTAGTTTTGCTTTTGAAACATAATTGTCATTTGAAACAGAATTTGTGTGATAAGATGTCTTTTTAATGATTACTAATTTAATTTTTTGAAATCACATTGTATGTATAATAATTTCAAACTATGCCTTATTTGCTAATCTCTGATAAGTAAAAACAAAAGGCAAATAGTGCCATATCTGTAACTACATGTTGATATTACTCTTGAAATGTGTAGTGATTATCAACGTAGTAGAAAAGATAAATGTTTTGTACCCTAGTAACACCTGCATTCATAATGTACCTCAAATCTTACTGAATGCCCTATAAATATCTGTACTGTGATTTGTGTTAGGAAAAACAAAACATATCTAATGATCCAAATTTCCTATGAATTAGTTTTTATGTGATGCAGTAGTGAGGTTTGATCTCTATATTGGCCCCTAAATAGTGGGCTGAAGGTCCATGTAATAGAAAAAACTAACTATACTTTTCTTTAAGCCCAATAGTTTGACAGCTTACAGTCTCATCCCCCTCCTTTTTTCCATGCTTTTTACCATTACCATTACGAGATTGTATAGATTAAGAGTCAAGAAAAATCCATAGTTCTATATTTTCAAATTACTGCTTTATTTTTACATTACTGTAAACAGCAGTACGTCGCTTCTTTTATTTCCAGTTTACTGTTGTTAAAATCTGTTTTTAACTATGGCCGAAAAAAAAACTGAAAAATCTGAAGGAAAAGCTTTATTTAATACCTATAAAAAGTATAGAAAAGTTTACAATTTGTACATCCAAAGAATATGCTTCTTCGGATACTGAGCCAAAGCAGTAACAGTTATTTGGGTACTGTTCTGTTATCAGGACTGGATTCAGAAATGTATGAACGTATGTTTGTACATATGTGCTTATATGTGTATTGTATACACACATATATTTGTACTTATGCATGCAATGAACACATACATGCATACATAAACACATACATACATTTCTGAACCTGATCCTGATAACAGAACGGTACTGCTATTTCTTTATGCTTGTAAGTAAGCATTATTGTTGAAATAAGAATTATGGAACTGAAATTGGCAATTTACTTAAAATACTTCTTTCTTATTGAAAAGTTTTGCTAATTTTGACGTTTGCTAATTTTGACGTAAATTATTATTTGACGTTCTTTGTTTATGTCAAGAACAAAGGAGATACGCGAAGATCCCAAATCACGACAAATTGGCGATATTTGAGTTGATCTTCATTACTATAACAAACATAAATTTCTTGTTCTAATAACCCGGAACCAAACTTTTCATCTGAACTTCATGCGTGATTGATGTTCATTATATCCAATGAGAGGGTACTATTTGGTAGGAGGAACGAGAAGACAGTCTCTGAATAACGTGACCCCTTTACACTACAATTGCCAACGAGCGGCTAAAACCCGCCGGGAACTGAGGAAATTCTACCAATCAGAAAGGGCCGTTGCGTAGCGGCACTTTTGGCATTATTTTCTGTTATTCAAACGCAATTTTTGTGCAAAACTGGTATACGAGATAGACGAGTTTTACAGATAACTGAGACCCTGATAGAGGAAGTTTACCGATCACGTGACAAAAAGTGTACTTTTTCCCATGATGCCTTTCGAAATCGCTATAGCAACTTAAGGTTACCAGAATAAATTTTAGAGCCAAATGCATTGTTCAAAACCGCCAACTATTCACTAGTAGGTACTAGTATGTTTTACACAGATTCTCTCGAAAGCACTAATAGTTGTACAAAAGATATTAAAAGTAAGTATTTAAATATTTGTGATGTTTGTAAGAGGTTTACAAAAAGATTGCAATAAGAGTAAATGTAAATTAGTGGTTCCAAGTAAAATATCCAAGAACGTGTTAATTGTGTATGAAATCCTATTTGTGTAAGCAATCATTTTCCAGGCATAAAAGAAATTCTTGTAAGCTTGATTCTGATGAGACTGTAATAAATTTCATTTATAATAAATGTAACAAAAATTGTGAGACACATGGTAAGGTTTTTAATCATATAAAAGTTTGTAATGAGAACAATAAAGGTAGCTATGTTCCATGTATCTTTCCTGATTGTCAGACATCTTTTTGATTTTTTAGACAGTGTAATAAACATTTAGTTTATGCCCATGGTATAAATATACCTTTACAAGAGCATACTTTTAAATCGTTATATGGACTAAAATAACAAGGCTGTTTAGTGTAACATTTATTTACATGTTAGATAAGTGGAAAGTAAATATTACAAGATCAGCTCCACATTATTTATTATGCTACAAGCTACTACTTATGTTCTATACTACTGTTACAGTTATCATGCATTACAGTTACCATTATCATAAATACTAAATTATAATTACATATGTGACATTTAGCAGAAAAAATTTTAAGGTACCGTACCTGTAGATATCAAATGTCCTTCAAGAATTTCAATTTGTAAGGAAGCTAATTGCATTAAAGTTATTTTTCATTCGACTCATAATTATGAGTTGTGCATGGAAAATACAAAATTTCGGCAATTAAGTCAAAGTTGTCATAATCAGATTAAATCCTTTGCACATTTAGGTATCCCTGCTGAAAAGATTCAGGTTATTATTAGAGATAGGCCAGGTTTTTGGGAAAATAGAGATTGCTTGAATGTTAAAGAGGCATTTATAACACGAAAGTGCATAAATTATTATACAAAATCATTAGTTTTGTCATTGCATTTGCGTAGTAATGATTCAGTTTCCATTGTGATTGAAAAACTTGGGAAAGAATCATACAATTCTGTATCTTTATAAACCTCGGGGAGGGGGATTTGTTTTATATGGTCCTAAAGGTAGGATGAATTGCTTTTTGCTCATAAATCTGTGTTGGTAACATTCCCTTTACATTAACAGATATAAAGTCTTTAAATCCTTTTATTCCTAAACAAGAATTTTTATTATTAAAAATTGGAATTTCTAATTCTTTTCAACTTGGATGGCTAACTGATAATGTAATTGGTGCTTTCTTACATCATGTTCTTTTAAATTCAAATTCTTTAGCTGCTATGTGTATCCATTCAGTTTTATTTCAGTCAGACATTTTGTATCAAAATTTATGGCACATAAGCTGCTGTGTTCTAAGTTTGTTTTCATTCTAGCTCTTATTAATAATAACCATTGGGTTTTATTAGTTGTCTATATGCAAGAAAGGAAGTTCAAGTTTTATGATCCATTAGATGTACATTCTGGACAGAAATCTGTAACTGCATTAATTTCATTATAGAAGAATTTACTTAATAATATTGCCAGTGTAACTGATGAATAGACAATATCCTTTCCTAAGCATACAAGCCAAGATGATGATATGAGGTGTGTGTTTATTTGCTATTTTGCTTATCAGATTGTGAAGGGTTTAGATGTAAGTGCAAATTTCAATTCATATAATTTTAGAAAATTTATTTACGCAACTGTGGGAGAAATGGTTGATGAAAATTAGGGGGTGTTTGATTTCTAATACAGTCAAACCTGCTTGATAAAGACAAACAGTTTTGACCCTGAAAATATTATATATTAAGTGAGAAATTCTAGTAACTGAAGTTTATGGTACCAAAATTAAAAATATGTAACAAAATCCAGTAAATAAAACATAGAGTTTTAAAAATGTATTCAGAAAGTTTATGTTGAATTTATTTAAATAATTGTTATTGCTATGAATTGTTATAATTATTAAAATTGCTGTAATTATTTTTCTTAATTCTCAATGATCATAAACTTACATTTTATTATAGGTAATAATTGTAATTGAGTATCGTTGTTTTACATGCACATTAAAATTTAAATCATTGTACTGAAATAATGTAATTCCATTTTAGCATGCAAAAACGTTCTACCACAAATGCCATTATGTGAGTTTTTCTAATTTTTGAATTATTGCAAAATTTCATTAAGGTTAACCTTTCTAAAAAACATAAGAACATTTTTCCAGCAGTTTGTCCCTGATGGTTGGTCACAAATATGTAAAACTTGACCATTTTAATTTTTTATTTATTTTTTGGTTTGTTTAATTTTATTTATATAAGTAACTGTGAATTGTTGAATTTTTTTATGACTGTAGTTTACTGCTTATTCACAGTTTTTTTAAGGAATCTTGATAATGCGAGGATAGCTTTTTTATGGTGTTTTCATATATTCAGGTAATTTCAGTATAATTAATTTATTCATTAGTATGTAATAAAACGTTATCAAAAAATGTTTGTTGTGTGTATCTTCTTGCAAAAAAGAAAAAAAAATTTGAAACTTTTTTTCATGTAACAAATTAATTAGAATCTAATAAAGTCAATCAGCGGCTACAGAATACTTGTAGTTTAACCTAAATCGTCTTCTTAGGAATTGAAAAAATTGGTTGCATGAGGTTTTTGTGGTTTTCCCCATGTATAACATCCATAGAAAGTTTTGCATAAAAATGACCCTTTTAAAGTAGATCTAAAAGTTAGGTGGATAGAAAGGCCAATAGGTTCAAAGGCATAATTATTCCTTTTATGTAAAAGAGCTGCTCTAAGGCAAACTTTGAGAAAACCAAATTTAAGTTCAAAATACTTAGCAAAGGTAGTAAATTTAATGCAATGTCATATTTACTCTCATTATGCAAAAGGACTGCTTTAAGGAAAATTTTAAATGAATTATGCTATAAAATTAAGAATATCTTATTAATCTTCTTAATCCAGTTTTTCCATCAGACTTTCTTAATATTTAAATTAAACTTATATTTTTATTACACTAAGCTTTTATATATATTAATATCCTAAACCTGGTAAAAAGATAAACTTAAAAAATGTTACATAACACTTTTTAATGCCATTCGTTAGTAAAAGCAAAATTGTAACAAGTAAAGTTGAGAATGACTTAAAAACTTTTAAAATGTTCTGGTTATTGATCTATTTTATATTGTAAATCATATTATATTAAGATAATACATAGTGTAAAATCAAACAAAGAAAACAACCTTTAACTGGAATTTTAAATAAAACTCTCAGCTTTGAGCATTACTATGTGAAAAAAATTTTACTCATCTGTGTCAGATTCGTAGTAATTAATGGTTAGATTAGTTTTTTTAAACGAATAAATGGATCTTGGAAGAGTTAAGAAAATGATTTCATAATCCATAAGAATTTTCTTAATATTTAGCTCTTAGCCACGATAATAACTCGCTTTTAATGCAATGCGATTTCGGAGACATCGGACAAAATAAATGCAAATTTACTTTTTTATTAAGTACCTATTAGTTTTATAGAATAATAAATTTATTCATTACTTTCTGTAGTATAGGTTGTTAACAGACGTGAGTTCCATACTTGTCAACAAAATTTAGAGACAGCAATTTAGTTTCTGTTAAAGAAATTCCAATGCACAGCTAGTATCTCTTTTTAGCTGTAACAATATCTTAAATTTATAAAACAGAAGCAGCATTAACTCCTACACTACACTTGTTAGGTTATAACATCATAATAAATATAAATTTAAAAGCATTTAAAGATAAAAGCAAAATTTGTCGAATTTGAAATATTCGTATTAAATGTTTATAATCTTGAAGATTTTAAACCAAAAATTAGAGGCATGTAGGTGTTCTTTTGCATAATTCACGTATCTAAAAAAACAGATTTTGTGGTTTAGAAGTTCTGCTCTAAGTTTTCTGAATATGTAACTCTGGATGCTTTAGGTATTTTTCTTTTATTTTCATGCATTTAATATCATGTCTATAATGTCGTATAAATTGTGTTTTTAATTTATCTAAATTACTTGACGCTGTGTTCTAGGCAAACTCGTAATGCATTGTGATATTTCTGAGTCAGCTTTAACTGGCAAAAATTTGTTGTAACCATTTAAATCTAAATTTCATTTGATACTTTCTAATTATATAGTTATTAATGCCACCACTGCTATCATGTGTTTCATTCTCATTCTTCAATACTTTACCAGTTTCTACATCTACGCGATCATTCTCAATGATTTTGCTTCCAAAAATCGTGATGAGTGTTTTCCTCTAAAATATTTTTCAGAAGATTCTTATTTTCATTGTTTTCGCTGTCATATTTTTGCATTCATTTTGAAATAACGGTTTCAAAATCAGAACCAGTATATTCTTTTTTGAAAATTTGGAAAAGGCAGTCATGTGTACAGACATGCAAGAAATAAGGAAGCACCACATTCAGGCATTACAGAGAGCCACAAAAAGTTTAATTGGAAATATTTTGAAAGTATTTTTAGCTTAACGAATCGTACACGATTCCAACATTTCAGCTTTGGAAAACTGGAAAGATTGTTTATAAAACTGAAAAGGAATAAGTGAAATTCCTCGTTTGCATGAAATTTTTAGAAAATAGGGAATGGTCCGTTAGATCACACTGCCGTGGTTATATGAGTTAACTTGAAAGTAACTCGCAAATTCACTCAAAATATATTATTTATACCACTTTAATAATTACATATTTTTAAATATAAAATACACCTTTTTTCACGTGCATTTAAATTGTTTGAGATCCAAAATCAGTTAGCAGTTAATCTGAAGACATTTGCAGTTTCCGCTAGCATGTTTCAAGACTGGTGCATCTGAACGTAAGAACAAAAATAATTGATTCCTGATAAACTCTGATAGTAAAGGTTACTTCAGCAACAGAAATAAACTTTACAAAGCATAATACAAATGATGAATTTGTAAGAATAATGTAATGTGACAGAACAAGGTTTCATTAAATATGATACATTACATAATGTTTTGGCGCTCAGTTTTTAATTATTCATATATATATAATTTTTTTTCCTTTTTTGTCGGATACCTTCTTAAATTAGCATCTATCGCGGCGGCTACATTGAGCGTATGTTATTACGGTTCTGGAGTTACATAATTAATAGTATATTTTTCCAAGAATTTAGCTTAACGAATCGTAACCTCACTCCAGTTTGCCTTTTCCCTTACCTCGTACTCCGATAACTAAACGCAAAGTACAAATTTAAGCCTAAACACACTGGTTCACATTAGCTATTAAAACAGTGTCCACAGGATCACAGTTTAAACAGTGTCCACAGGTTTTAGATCAAACTGTGAGGAGAGTGAATTCTGTTAAACGTCCGGCTCTTAATTCACGACAGTTTACAATTATGTACAATAAAATAGATAATCAACCACAACAAGCTTGTTTTATACACTGAAATGTGGGTGTTGCCAAAGGGAAAAGTTTTAACCAGATTCTTTGAATTATATCCAGAGTCACAAGCCTTCCTGACAGAATCCAAATTTGAAATCTGGCATTGTTTTTCTGATAAACTCTGGCTATTCCGTTTAGCATATTTGTCGGATATTTTTAAAAAAGTGTATAGGGTATTCCCCCCCCCCTTCTTCGCATGCCTTCGTGGTGTAATGGTCAGACACGCTGGTCGCGTATTCCAGAGCGCCGTGGTTCGAGTCCGGCGAAAGCGTTGCTCATTTTTCATCTCACTTGCTTCCGAAATAAGCCTAATGTCTCTACAACTGCCACCCGAACTAAAAAAGGTGGAGATGATGATTCTTGACCACTAGGAGTTGGCGATTGGGGCCAATAATCCCCAGTCGCCCTTTAAAAGGGGAGTATATAAGATATTTCCCCGGCCTTCTTCGCATACCTTCGCGGTGTAATGGTCAGCACGCTGGGCACGTATTCCAGAGGTCCGTGGTAAAAAAAAAAAAAAAAAAAAAAAAAAAAAAAAAAAAAAAAAAAAACTAATGACTCTACAAGTATACGAACTGCATTATAATATACAAGAGTTCAATATAATTATCTTTACTGTAAATAACAAAATAAACGCAACTATGAAAAAACTGAAATATTTGTTTAAGACCTGAAAAGCAAGAAGGTTGCATGATTATCCACATTAGAAAAGTTCCTTCAGAAACATAATCCGTTTCTAGTTACCTGGGTTAGAGATCCGTTTTCTAGTTCGGGTGCTTTGCTACATAATATTTGAGTTCAAGAAAGGGGATCAGCTTTTAGATATTTCATGTGGCAGAAATCTCATTAATAAGTTCAAGGAGATAACTTATGCAATTTTTCTAAAAAAGATATATGTGAGATGAATGTTAGTGTATTTCCAACAAAGCAATAACATTTTAAAGCTAAAAAGCATTAAAATGACGCATGATATCTTTTCGAAACTGGATTTTCAACCGTACTTGTAATTAAAAATAAATATAAGACGGGATTGAAACCTGAATCTGATTTACGCATGAAGTTGATAAAGATAAAGCTCGACATATCGAAATTAGTTACAATGAAACAGGTTCATTCGTCGTAATAATTGTCCTCAATAATAAATATTAACATGTGCTATTCTGTACTATTAGACACTATTTACTACATGTATATCATGTTTACATTATATTATAATACAAAAACTTTATTTACGAATATACCTGAATAATATATATTTATTGTTATTATTATTATTACTATCAACACTCCATTTAGGGTGCATTTAATCTTAATGCGAAAATTCTTTTATATGATACATATAGTCTTTTATTTTTCTATGTGGTGCAAAATTTAAAGTTCTTGAGAACTTCTGCATTAGGCTATGTAACATCTTTCAGCTCATACAATTTGAAAAAATAAATAAATAAATAAATAATAATAAAAAAAACATTTAACCTTTGGTATAAAGGTTGGAATATTTGTGCATAATTGGTATGACTGAGTGCAACGGAATCTTAAATAAAATCGCATTTAGGAGATTCTTGTAAATCCTACCAAGTATGTAATCCTATATTCACACAAATTACTAATAATTTCATTTTAAAGTAAAATACGACTTATTATTTTTTACCGAAAATGATAAAGTACCCAGATGTGCGATATTTTTCAAGCAAATAGAAAAGTCTTTGCCCTGAAATGATAATATGCAGAACCATATAATACCTGCACTTGAAGATTAATAAATAGTAATTTTATGGTAAGCGTATTAAAGTATTTGTAATTTCCACCTATAAAACTTTCAAACAAAAACTTCTTTTTCATACTTGGTTATTGCTGTTGTGACTATTAAATTTCAATAAATCAGCAAATCAAAATTTTATGTAGTGTTAATTCCTCTTCTTTATCTCAAAAGATGCTTTTAATGATATGTTATAATTATATAAGATTCTTTCTGATTGAAATTAATCTCAAATGAAGGCTTGATTTTATCAGTTCAATCAATATGCATCTCTTCGAATAATTATTGTAAATATTTAGGATTTTTAATACAGCTGTTTAAAATCAAATCTTTAGTTGGCCGCGTCAGTGTCTCAATAGATAATCCTTATGTGCTTTGCTCTAAACCAGGGGTTCTCAACAGGGAAGAATTTTCCCCCTAAGGGGAATTTCGTAATTTCAGGAACGGAATGTGGTCAGCTTTTTCATACCTGTTAAGTACTTAGTTTCAGTATTAGAATATGAAAAGTACTTTTATTCATGTTTGAGCATTTATGAAAGCTTTCTATACCTTTATTTGTTTAATTTATAAAATACATAAAAAATAATCTAAATTTAAATGTATTTTTTGAGTTTGGGAAAAGAGGAGCGGAATGATCGTCTAGCAGTAGTGAAGGGGTGAATGGGACAAAAGAGGCTGAGAAATATTGCTGTAAACAAATAGTGCAATCTATTAAAACAATTTTTATTTTCTGTACAAGTGAATAATTGCTCAAGGTATAATCATCAGGATGGTAATCTGCGACTAAGTGTTGATAGGCGGTCTATCATTTAATACAATGGAAAATGTTGGTCAGTCTAATAAGCAGTGACAGCCGTTACCGGATGCATATAAGCAAAATGTACACTGCTAGGGCAACAGCTTGAATTTGGCCAATAGCAGTCCAGATGAGGGTCAGCATTAACTCCGCCCACATGAGTGATGTCACATTTCTGACGTTTGTTTACATTCTGTTGTTCGGCGTCATGAAAGTGCGTTCATTGAATGTACATTTAGTTTTTCCGGAATGAAAGTGTTTATATATATGCATATATATCTGTATATAACGATTTAATGTTTGTTTCG
>KK119873.1:0-17659 GCA_000611955.2 Stegodyphus mimosarum
AATAACAAACTAATTGATGCATTAATGAACAGATATAACACAGCTGTGCCTTGCTGCAGCTTACTTAACAATCTCCCACCTTGATTTACCAACTTTGAGGTAAATTAACAAAACTCTTAAGTTCAGAAACCCAGTCTCTCCGGCATCTTGATTATTCTACCGCTTCTCGATGTCCGTGAAGCTGCTGGAACATCATTCTGAATTAAACTGTCAGTCTGTGATGTTGCTGGTGGATTACTAACAGGATGTTGATCTGTTATAATTGGATCCCCAGAAGACTCAACTTCTAGAGAGTAAATCTTTTGAGGAACGAGGTGACCAAGTGGAGTTTTGACTTTGACGACTCTGACATGGCCATCTCTACCCGGATACAGTTCTTCAATCACTGCAAGTGGCCAATTAAGTCTCTTCTGATTTTCGGAGCCAACAAGTACCACTTCTCCAATTTTGAAAACTTGGTCTGATGTGCCAGCTTTTTGTACCAACTGGCCTAAGTATTCTTTCCGGAATCTCTGTCTGAATTTTTCACGCAGTTCTTGGCAATATCGTTCTCTTTTTATCAGTTTATTCAGTTTATTCCTATCTGAGTGATCCAGATCAGCTGTTCAAATCTCTTTAATATCTTGGAGAAAATTGGATGGTGTTAAAGGCCTCAATTCATCTGCATCGTTGGAGATGTAGGTTAATGGGCGGTTGTTCACAGTGGTTTCCACGTCACAAAGAACTGTGAGCAGTTCCTCATAGGTAACAGATGACTTACCAAGAACTCGAACAAGTAGATTCTTCACTATGCGAATTAGTCTCTCCCACCAACGCCCCACCAGGCTGCAGTTGGGGGAATGAATTTCCATTCAGTTGGATTTAGAGTTTCAAGAGCAGCTAGCTTTTGCCACTCAGTTTGGTTCAATGCACCAGAGGCACTGATAAAATTCGTGCCGTTGTCACTATAGATAACTGTTGGATGGCCTCGTCGAGCGATGAACCTTCTCAACGCGCGTGTACAGCAATCTGCACTTAAAGATGTCACAATCTCCAAATGGGCTGCTCTATAGACTGTGCATGTAAACAGCATCACCCAGGCTTTAGTCTTGTTCCTAAGAATAAGAGGACCACACAGGTCAATTCCGGTGACTTCGAAAGTTCGAGAGTCCTGTACTCTGTCCAAAGGTAGATGAACAGGCATTGTTGAAGGTGACTTTGCTGTGAATCTATTACATATAATGCATTTCTTAATTATAGATGTAATCGTCCGTCTGGCTGAAATAATCCAGTATTCTTCTCTAATCACGGACATGAGCATTTGAACACCGGCATGAAAGTTCCTTTTATGGTACTCGAGAACTAGACTATGCACAATGTGATGCTTTGACGGAAGCAAAATTGGATATTTAAATCCAAATTCATCATCTCTAGCGAGTATCTTTGTTTTCACTCTGATCAGTCCTATTTCATCTCTGACGACTGAGAGACCATTTATTACATCTCCAGTCTGAGAAAAACTCTCACGCTGAACAAGTAGACTCAAAGTGTCTTTTGAAGCTTTTAACTCGGCTGCAGACAAGAATTTTTCTCTATTTATAGATTTTGTCTGACAGCTTCTAACAAATCTTAGAGCCCATGCAAAATTCTTACAATTGCCGAAAATTTAGAATATTTTTCATACCACTTAGGGGTATGAGTACTTAAACCAACGTTTAATACTACAACCTTCTTCCTGATTTCTGAAGAAATTAATGCCTCGTTGAGTTTCATTTCGAGGTGCGGCCACCTATCCTTTGGATCTTTTAACCAGTTAGGACCCTCCCACCATGAATTCTTTAGAATTTGATGAGGGGTACAATCCCGAGATGGTATATCAGCTGGATTTAACTGGCTTGGCACATAAGACCACTGATTTGTCTCTGAAAGTGTGCAAATCTCTCTGACACGATTTCCCACGAAAGTTCCCCATTGATCATTACGTTTGATCCATGACAGAGCTGTGGTGGAATCAGACTAGTAATGTGTTTCAATTTTGTTCAAAGATAATGCTTTTACAATATACTTAGCTAGCCGTACTCCTAAAATACAAGCTAAAAGTTCAAGACGTGATGTTGTCATCTTTTTTAAAGGTGCAACACGAGATTTTGCGGCCAGAAAATTTACATAGATGTCACCATTGTTTTCGCAACGCAAGAAAATCATGGTCGCGTAAGCTCTCTGGCTCGAATCGCAAAAACCATGCAAAGTCCAAGTTTGTTTGTTTCCATATCCTATTCTGCGGGATATTTTCAAATCTGGCAGGATCTGTAACTCACTGTACCATTTCAAAAATTTCTGCTTAACCTCTTCTGACAGTGGAGAATCCCAATCCGCTTTAGTAGCCCAAACTTCTTGTATCAATAACTTAGCCGGTAATAACACAGGAGCTAAAAATCCCCTGTGTTAAAGACAAAATCTGTCTTTTTGACAGATCGTCTACATTCGGTACAGGCTTAAAATGAATACAAAGGCTATCCTCCCTTCTATCCCATAGAACACCCAAGACTGAAATAGGATTCTTAGAAATAAGTTCCAAATTATCATTGCTCGAAATTTTATTAACTTCATTTATAGGACCGAATGTCCACATCCTTAGATCCATCTTAGCTTCTGCTAGAATGTCTATTGCTTTTTCCATAAAATCCTTCAACTCTTCCTCTGTGTCAAGAGATGTGACACAATTATTGATATAAAAAGAATTTCGAAGTTTTTCTGCTACCTGACTTAGTTCGGCAGACACTCGATACAAATGGAACGAAATGACAGCACCTAAAAGATATGGGCTTGATCTAACCCCGAACACTACCCTTGTGTAGCGATACACTTTTACGAGGTTATCATTCTCCCACCAAAGGCACCTTAAAAATTCTCGATCCTCTTTCTTTAGTTCAATTTGTAAGAATGCACGTCTTATATCTGCCGTAACTCCTATACGTTTCTCTCTGAACCTTAATAATAAGGCAGGTATTTCTTCGATTAAATTTGGTCCCTTTACTAAGCAGTCATTAAGAGAAGGTGCTCGTCTAGATTTACATGATGCGTCAAATACCGGCCGTACCTTGGTGGTAAGACTATCCAGTTTAATGACAGGATGGTGAGGAAGATAATGTGATTTGGACTTAAGATCGTGCACTGGAACTTCCTCTATCACGTCTTCTGCAAGCCACTCCCTAAAGACGTTTCCATCTTCATTTTTGCTCAAGGAGCCTAAAAACTGTTCCCACGCAATATCTTCTTCCGCGCTCTTTGCAGAATTACTGCCGGAATCTGAAATTCCTATTGTTTCTAAATTCCAAAGATCGGATATGTTCAAGTCCTGAACCATCAGACTTACATTCAGAGTAGATATACCTCTACCTTGTGGCTCTGAACATTCCTTAAATCGACCACATACAGTCCATCTTAACGTAGTGTCAACTGCAGTCAAACCTCCATCAAGCTGTTTGACTTTCCCTGTAAGAATTGTACCATAAATGTCGCTGCCGATCAGCATCTCTATCTTCGGGTAACCTGGTCCTATGTCTGACAGCCATATCTTTTTACATTTAAGTTCTTTTAAAATAGGTCCCTTAGATACGCGTGCTATGTTTCCACATATAACTTCCTGATCCAAAAACTCAAATTCCATTTCTTGTCTCATGTAAGGATTGAGAGAGTGTATCCTGATTATATCCTGATCCTGATATACCTTTTATGAAGGTTTGGTTCAATTTTAGCCCCTCCAAAAAGAGTGTGAGCTACAGTTTCCTCCTCAATCGGAATTAATCCTAATTCCTGCACCATAGACTTCAAAATATAAGATTTTTGTGAGCCGCAATCGAGAAGCGCTCGTACTTCCTTCGTAGCTGTTTTTCCTAACACATTGACTTTAATTGTCATGAGAGCTACCTCTGTGGAACACATTTGTCTCGCTGTAGTTGTCTGAACGGTTTCTGGCGCTGTTGCCTTTTCCTGTGTTTCCTCTTTCTGCAGATCCGGGCAGAGAGAAATTGTATGTGCCTTACCACACGCATAACAACGTATAAATTGTTTACAAGACTTAGCAACATGTCCAAGTGAGAGGCACTTTAGACAACACCTCTTAAGCCTAATTTTATTCTTTTTCTCATCTAATGACAGAGAGCGTGCTTCGTAACAGTCTTTACTGTCATGTAGCTTATCACAAAAAATACAGTTATTATCTTTCATCGTAAGGAAACCTGCCGCCGTAGGGACATTTGTTAACTGTTTCGATTTGAATTTGACTTTTAAATCCCCTTTCGCTTTATTGCAATACTTGTCTTTCTGCCCCAAACTTTCAAATCCACTCCGCGTTAACTTAAGCCGTTCTTCCCCTTCAACTTCGCATCTTAAAAATTTCATCAAATTAGTTAGGCGAGAAATATCCGGACTTTCGTTTATCTCTCCAAAAAGGGGGCTTCTTTGCCAGGCTCTGAGGACTTCCTCTGAGAGGCATGATTCTACCATAGGATATAACCAACAAGTATTGTTGTCCGTTTTAATACCTAAAGATTCGAGAGCTCTTAGCTGTGCTTCAATCTTATCAAATAATTGCGCCAATGGTAATTTTTCCCTATTGCCTGCCTTAACATTTGTTACAATTAACTTTATAAGCTCTCTCACGTATACCTCAATTAACAAATCATGTCTACCAAAACGTTCCTTAAGAGCACTAATAGCTTTTGAATAATTTTTCGCAGACATTGGGTAACTGTCAATAAAGTCTCTAGCGCGCGTTCCTTGTTTCATGCTTTGCACAAGATACTGAAATTTGTCACTTTCGTGCAAATCAGGGTCCTCGTGTATTTTCTCAAACTGAGACCAAAACGGAAGCCAGTTCAGTAACTCTCCATCGAACTTCTTAAGCTCAATTTTCGGGAGCTTAAACGATCTAGTATTACGAGGCGAATTACTACCTTGCGACCGCGTTTCTAAATTCACCTGTTCTAAGGCACCTAACTTCTCACTAACTAAGCGAGAAATGGTAATAAATTCGTCTTTATAGATATCCCAGCCTTCCATTTCATTGTTAACTTTTTCAGGCGTTGCATCAGACGAAATTATAGAACTCAAAATTTGCTCGTTAAGTTCCTCAATATCTTTCTGTAACATTTGCAACTTTGTAAATTTATCTTTAATTATTCCTTCTGAAAAATCCTCCTTACCAATTTCGTTTTTCAAAACATTAACAGTCTTGGTAAAGGAAGAACGCAATCCCCCACGTTTTACAGTTAAAGTATCCATGATAAAACAAGCAATTATATCCGCTTTGATTCACAAAATACAATTCAATAAAATAATCCTAACAGTAACCTCACTGCTAACTTTAAACTAACTTTAAACAAAATAACCTTTAAGCACTAACATTAAATAATTCTAACAATAACCTCACTGCGTCTTGTCGCGGACGCCACTTGTTACGAAACCAAAACCAAAATTATCAGAACTACGCCGAAACTGCCCGTCAACAGTTGTTCTTTACAGGTTCTTAATATATACATATTTAAATCTTAATAATAACTAAACACAGTGAGTCTACTTATGTATAAACCTTAATAATTATAGGACACAGTGAGCATCTTTTATAGTCGTACCTTCAATATTTGGTAAAAAAGAAATAAATTTTATCTACCTGGGTGATGCACGTGCTTCTTGAGGAAAAGCCATTTTATTATACAGCAGAATACATCTTCATATACATCTTGAATAAGAGTACAACTATGAAACACTAGAAAATTATACACAATGCAAATTAGAATTAGTAGAATGCTAAAAATCAGCACAAGCAAAGTTAATGATCCATCACATACGCCCGAAAGCAGGCATATCCTCCATCTACAAGAAAAAATAGAAATAAAAATAGTAAAGTTATTTACAGTTCAAAGTCTAGTGGATAGCTGTCCCTGTTTATTGACAGCATTAAGTAGCAGTTCACTTCTGACTCACCAGTCAGGGTCAAGGTAATAACAAACTAATTGATGCATTAATGAACAGATATAAGGCAGCTGTGCCTTGCTGCAGCTTACTTAACAATTACTGAAGAAATAAAATTAGCAGTTTCTTCTATACAATCTAAAAACATATAGTTATTTTTGAATAACAGAAATCTGTAATTCAGTCTGAAAATTCTAATAGGAAGAGGAAACTTACTGGCGAAGAAATTGATTGCATATAGAGAAAGAAAAATTTTTTTCACAGGTATATTGTTGAAACAATAACAAGTTAATAGGCATATTGGTTTGTTTATTGAAACAAACTTAGAAAAGTTGCTAAAAAGGAAACTTACTTAAATTAGTTAAAATGTCTGAAAAATTTTCAAATTAAAAAGAGGCATAAATATTTTGTTGTACATGTTTTGTAGCTTTTAATATATAATTATCCTAATATTGTTTTAGAACCAGTGTCATAAGTTATATGTATCTGTCATTTCAACTGTAACTTTAAACTAACTTTAAACAAAATAACCTTTAAGCACTAACATTAAATAAAATAATTCTAACAATAACCTCACTGCGTCTTGTCGCGGACGCCACTTGTTACGAAACCAAAACCAAAATTATCAGAACTACGCCGAAACTGCCCGTCAACAGTTGTTCTTTACAGGTTCTTAATATATACATATTTAAATCTTAATAATAACTAAACACAGTGAGTCTACTTATGTATAAACCTTAATAATTATAGGACACAGTGAGCATCTTTTATAGTCGTACCTTCAATATTTGGTAAAAAAGAAATAAATTTTATCTACCTGGGTGATGCACGTGCTTCTTGAGGAAAAGCCATTTTATTATACAGCAGAATACATCTTCATATACATCTTGAATAAAAGCACAACTATGAAACACTAGAAAATTATACACAATGCAAATTAGAATTAGTAGAATGCTAAAAATCAGCACAAGCAAAGTTAATGATCCATCACATACGCCCGAAAGCAGGCATCTCCTCCATCTACAAGAAAAAATAGAAATAAAAATAGTAAAGTTATTTACAGTTCAAAGTCTAGTGGATAGCTGTCCCTGTTTATTGACAGCATTAAGTAGCAGTTCACTTCTGACTCACCAGTCAGGGTCAAGGTAATAACAAACTAATTGATGCATTAATGAACAGATATAAGGCAGCTGTGCCTTGCTGCAGCTTACTTAACAATTACTGAAGAAATAAAATTAGCAGTTTCTTCTATACAATCTAAAAACATATAGTTATTTTTGAATAACAGAAATCTGTAATTCAGTCTGAAAATTCTAATAGGAAGAGGAAACTTACTGGCGAAGAAATTGATTGCATATAGAGAAAGAAAAATTTTTTTCACAGGTATATTGTTGAAACAATAACAAGTTAATAGGCATATTGGTTTGTTTATTGAAACAAACTTAGAAAAGTTGCTAAAAAGGAAACTTACTTAAATTAGTTAAAATGTCTGAAAAATTTTCAAATTAAAAAGAGGCATAAATATTTTGTTGTACATGTTTTGTAGCTTTTAATATATAATTATCCTAATATTGTTTTAGAACCAGTGTCATAAGTTATATGTATCTGTCATTTCAACTGTAAAATGGTCTTATAAGGATTAGGATAGGACTAGTGCTTTTTTAATGAATCTTTTTAAAAAATAAAAATAAGTAATTTTTAGTAGTGACCATATAAATGATTAAGATTAATTGTCTGACTACCCAATTTAATTATTTGTGACTTACTGCCCACCTTTGGAAGTTACCTCTGCTTATTAAGGAGAGGTATTGCCTTTCCTTAATCCATACTGTGGACACAAGATACAACACAGAAAGGTAAAAATTAATGCAAAATTTTTGTGTTATATCTGCAGGAAGTCTACACTAACACAAAGCAACAACACTGATTGTGTCAGACAGACAAAGCATAATCAACTTTTAACACTTGCCAATCATCCCGAAGTCAGACATTCAGGTCTGTTCTGATTAGCGGGTCTTTTGCTCTCTAGGCAAGCAGCAGCAGTAGCAAAAGCCAGTCTTCTGTAATGAATCATGCTGATTATGATTTCACTTTTCATTTTACCCAGTGCCACTTGATTTTAAATCTACCTGCTACTTACTAAATCTCTGGGCTAGGCAAATACATGACAAAACAAAGCATAAAAGAAGAAATCAACTAACTCTTAGTAAAATATAAATAAAATGTCAATAATCTTCTATAAGGTATTTCTCCCGCCTTCTTCACATGCCTTTGTGGTGTAGTGGTCAGCACACTTGTAAAATAACACTTGTGAAATATGTAGGACTATTATAAGTGTAAAATATAAATGTTTCATGAAATCTTTTAATTTAATGCTAATTACTTAATAAGCTTTACAAAGTTGATTTTATTCTCGAGTTTGTTTTATAATTTTTAGTCCAAAGGGATTTAGTCCCGAAGGACTATTACTTTCGTTTTGCGATTTTGCGTCGGAAACACAAAAACGGCGTATCACTTTTCAAATTGTTGCCACTAAATGTTATCGCTCTGCATTAAATTTTAAGAAATGAAAAATCTGCATAAATGTATGCATGTTTTTTTTTTTTTTTTTGGCGTAGCTTTCTCTTCAAAAATCGTCTGCGTGCGTTGCACGGGAAAATAAAAAGGAATTTTAATTACAGTTCTAAATAAATAGCCAAATAAATGTGAAATTCGTAACAATATTCTCTAAAACTTTAACGAATTTTTCATTAACAAACTCAAAGATTTCAAAGCCAGCAATACCAACGTTGTACAGAAAAACATTATTATATCCAGCGCGTGAGAGCGTGTACCGAAATTTCTAAAGATATGCTCAATTTAAAATTATTTTGTGATATTGTTGTTGAACTGAATTTTATGGTTTAAGTGCGTAGAACATGGTATTTAACAAATAAAGGTAACACACAAAATGTTAAATAAACGTCCCTTTGGATGTAATTTAAAATCTGAAACATTTCAGATTTTTTTTCTTTTTATTGTTTATTTTTTATTGTTTTATAATTATGTTTAATAATAATGTAGTGTTTTTACAGATCTGTTTTATTCTTAGAGTAGTATGACAGGAGTGAAGTTGGGGTATAGATAGTTGCTTTAATGTATTTAATTCCTATTTGTTGATAGAATTCCTTATTTGTTTCCATTGATGGTCCTTAAGTATACTTAATTTCCATGTGCAGAAATGAGTACAAACCCTGTAAAAGTCCGATAACAGTCAAACCAATTTTAAGTATCATATATACAATGTATTGCTATAATCCCCTGTGTATACATATTTGTTGGCCTTTTTGAGCTCCACATGCACTTCAAGATTTGAACCACTTTTCTACATTTGCTTTGACTTTTTCTGAGATGAAATGTTCATAAACTTTTTTGAGTGTTTTCATTGCAAAATAACCTTCAATAGGATTACTGTGATGTTTTGGCAGAACACTAGGAACTCAAGATCTCACTCAGATGAGTTGCCATCTGAATATTTACCATAATCAGCTTGACATTAGCAGTAGATAACTCCATCTCGCAGATGATATATTCCACTATCATTTTGGCATTGGTCTAAAAAATACTATTTCTTCATAACTGAGTTATTTTGCTAGCTATTAATTGAATTTTCACTCTCATATCTGGATCTTCCATATTTGCTTTTCTTATTTTTTTGTTGTTCCAGGGATTATCAGTCTGATATTATGGAGACTTATTATATTTATCCTCAGCTTTTGAATAGTGTTTGATCTTTTCTGCACAAAGTCTTCTTGAGAGTGCATCAGCATTCCCTTGTGAACTTTCTTTGTGATTCTGAATTTTCATGTTGTATCCCAGTAGCCGCTGTATCCATCTAACTATTTGATCTTGTGGATTTTGACTATTTAGTAGCCAACTTTATGAGGCATGATTGGTATCCAACAGAAATTTGTGGCTGAACAGATAATGTAAGAAATATTCTATAGTACAGGTGACTGAGAGAGAGATTCTTGGTGGGTATCAGAGGTAGTAGGAATTGTCTCCGTCGCCCCCATTAGAAGTTCTCATTTGACAAATAATTTTGACATGGTCAGAGAGGGTCTGAAATTAT
The DNA here is from genome assembly GCA_000611955.2 of Stegodyphus mimosarum. Lineage (NCBI taxonomy): Eukaryota > Metazoa > Arthropoda > Arachnida > Araneae > Eresidae > Stegodyphus > Stegodyphus mimosarum. The sequence goes on from KK119873.1 coordinate 10,067, forward strand.
ATATGCGATACATTACAGATGATTTTTTCCACTACATAATCAACAGTTTGGCCAAGTCTTTTTCTTTTTTTGCTCTGTACTTAATTAAATCTTTACTAAAACAGATGTCCCACCAGTGGGCACATGGTTAAGACCACTAAACTGGTAGTTTGACCTGGCTTGGTTTCAGTCTCAGGTGAACAGGCTGACTGCCGACTGCCTGGTTGATTTTCATAGTGTTCTTCTTGTGTAATGTGAATACAAGCCAGTTTCCATTAGAAAGCCCTCCATAAAAACATCTGTCCCCTTAAGCAAATAGTTCTCGTGGCTTAGCCATATTCAAGTAAGCTAACCTAACCTGAAACAGCAACATGCTCTTAACTGTCAATTTCTTATGAAAGAACAGCTCCAGTACTTTATTGCTAGCATCTGTATTGTGAATATTTATATAAGTCTGTAAATTGTTTTGAGTTATTATTTTAGGGACATAACTGATTTTGGCTCTAAAGCAGAATTGTGATTCAAATCATGCTATCTTATTTCATTACTACTTACTTGTATGACTGATTTTTCTCTCCAAAACATGGTGAAGGAGGGGATGCTGCTGCACTTGTTGAATTGATGGGTATTTTAGCTACCAGCATACCAGTTGCCAGTTGTCTCCAGCCTTCACGGAGTGTAGATTGAGTTTAATGTGAACCCTTTCAAGGTGCCTTATCATCTCTATAATGCATTGTTTGTTAGAGCAGCGTTACGCGGTGAAGTTTTGCGTTAATCTGTGTAAAACTGCGAGTGAGACTAATGGCACGATCAAGACTGCTTATTGGAGTGGTGCCATGATCAAGTGTTTTTGAGTGGCAAACTGTTTCGGGAAGGAAGAAAGCATGTTGAAGATAAGCAATGGTCAGAATGGCCTTCAACAACAAAAAGTGACAAAAACTTAGGGAAAGTGCGAAATCTTTTGAACTCTGACCGTAGATTGAATGTGTGGATGATATCAGAACAATTAAACTTGCCAAAAACTATTGTGCATGAAATTGTGACCGAAAATTTTGGAATGAGAAAAGTTTGTGCAAAATTGGTGCCGAAGTTGTTAACCGGTGAACAAAAACGAAGGTGCCATGTGATTTGTCAAGAACTTCCTGATTGTGTTCGTGATGATCAAAATTTTCATGACAATTTTGTCATCAGAGACAAGTTGTGGCTTTTTGAGTATGCCCTTGCAACAAAATGCTGAAGCACTGAATGGCACAGCCCTGCCTCATCTTGCTCGAGGGAAGCCCGCATGATCAAGTCGAAGATGAAATTGATGTTGATCATCTTTTTTGGACTGCAAAGGAATGGTCACAGGTAGTTTGTGCTGCCTGGTCAGACTGTAAATGCTGCATTCTATGTGAAAGTACTTGAAAGACTCAAAAAAAAAAGAAAGAAAGAAAGAGTCTTCCACATCCTACCAACAAGATCATGGAGGCTCCATCATGACAGTGTACCGAGCCACCACCGTCTTTGCTGTCATGGACTTCTTGACCAAACATGGCATGACACAGCTTTCCCAGCCACCCTACAGCCCAGATGTCACTCCTTTAGACTTCTTCCCCCGACTGAAAAGGGTCATGAAAGGATAGTACCACGGCTTGGTCTAGGCCATTCAAGAGGCTGTAATGAGGGAGCTAAAGAGCATTCTAGATAGTTCCTGCCATCCAGGGACCCTTTAGTGATTGGCAGTGTCACAGGAAACGCTATACTGAAGGAGCATAGTTTGAAAAGTATTAAAGTCGATGTGTCAAAACTGTGAATAAATTTTTTTAACAAAATTCAGTCCTACTACTTACACATCGCCATAAAAATGTGTGCACCAAGAAAGAGTTGTCAGAATCGAATAAAATTGTATACAGATCAATGCAATTTTGATATAAGTAAATGATTACAAAGCAAAAGGATAGTTTTATTACAGAAAAAACTACAAATAAATGGAGGTTTTATACCTTGTTAGGTCACCTCTAGTATGAATACACAATGCAATATCGATGAACATTGAGGCATATACGAGGGTCAGTCAAAAAGTTAGTTGCACTGCTTAAGAAAACAAAACAGGATAGAAATTTTACAATAACTTTATTTGTATCTTAAAGTTGCATTCAAAATCTACTTTTCAACGTAATTGCCTCCATTATTTAAGCATTTGTCTAGGCGTGGTACAAGTTTTTCGATGCCTTCTGCAAAGAAATCGCGTTCAATATCCGATAACCATTGTTGGGCTGTAGCTTTCACTTCGGAATCCGAATGGTACCGTCTCTTTGAAAGTTCTTGTTTCAGGAGACCAAACACATGGAAGTCAGAAGGTGAAAGGTCTGGGCTATAAGGAGAGTGATTCCACACTTCCCACCTAAACTTTTTCAGAAGTTCGCACGTTTGTTTTGCTGCATGCGGTCTTGCATTGTCATGCAGGAGCACAATGCCTTTCGACAGTTTACCTGGCCGTCGATTTTTAAGTGATTTCCGCAATCGTTTTAGTGTTTCACAATAAGAAGATGCATTAATTGTGGCACCCTTCGGCATGAACTCTGTATGCACCACGCCTTCTCTATCGAAAAACAGCGTCATCATCACCTTTCCTGCAGATGGAACAGTTCGACACTTTTTTCGTGTCGGGGAACTGCAATGTTTCCATTCGAGCGAGCTGCGTTTCGTTTCAGGTGAGAAGTGGTGAATCCAAGTTTCATCTCCAGTCACAATTTTGTCCAAAAAGTCATTTCCTTCCGTTTGATAACGTTGCAGAAATGCAAATGCACTTTCAAAACGCTTTCCTTTATGTTCCTCCGTCAATAGACGTGGCACCCATCGAGCACAAACTTTACGAAATTCAAGGTGATCGGCGATAATTTTGTGCGCACTTCCATGAGAAATATCCAGTTCATTTGAGATTTTGTTTATCGTGATGCGTCTGTTTGCAAGAATGCATTAATTCACGCGAGCAGCGATTTCCGAATTTGTTACAGTTGCTGGTCTTCCCTCTCGCTCAGCGGCGTCAATATCTGTACGTCCATTCTCAAACATGTTGCACCATTTCGCGATAACTTGGCATGAAATTGCATTTTCACCATACACTTCATGCAACTGCCCATAAATTTCAGTGCAGTTGCAGCTTTTTGCCCACAAAAAACGAATCACTGCACGCATTTCCAATATGGACGCTATTTGCAGCTGTCGAGACATGTTTGAGACTGATTATCAGAAAAACTAAACTTGCCTCGTGGAAGCCGCTACGTCACGCGATACAGGTGCATGTCTGAAGTGTTGCCACAAAGTTTCATCAAAATAGCCTCTGACAGAAAATTTTTACGAAGGAGTGCAACTAACTTTCTGACTGACCTACGTATATTCCATATGGTTTCTTCATCATCTCATTCCATAGTCACTGTAAACACACCTCTAGTTCAACCAAATTCTTAGGGTGTCTATCTTGCCATCCCATGTGATCCAAGACATGCTGAATCGACGACAAATCTGGGAATCGGGTAGGCCAAGGAACCATGGTAATGTGACAGAGATATTTATATGTCATCCTTGTTATGTGAAACCAAACACTGTGCTGTTGAAAAATGTTTTCCGGGAACCTTGCGATCAGTGGCAACACATGTAGCTGAAGGATATCATGAACATTTTGCTGAGTTTGTCATTGTGCCATTGATCAGTATTAGATATGCCAGGTGCCATATGCGATGCAATCACACCAACTGTGGGAGTGGTGTGCCACTGTAAAGTGAAGGCAGGATTTGGGTGTTTGGGTAGGTTTTTATACATTACACATTTGAGTGGGTTTTCATACATGTAACATAGTTGCCATCACTGCCCAAATTGAATCTCATTTTGTTGCTGAAGACAGCATGGTCCCATTCGGTTGTTGTTCAATCCTGTCAAGCGTGACACCACTCATATGGAGGCAGTGGAGTGTGAGTGTCATTAGTAGTGTATATAATACTGCTTTAATTCCAAATGTTCTTCAGCCAAGAATCTCATAATATAGTATGGAGAGGCAGAAGGGTCCATGTTGAAAGTATTGCCTATGTCCATATTGCGGACAATGATGCACTTGTTGCATATTAATGTTGGGTCATGAGTATATATGTGTTGAGTATTGTCTTCTTGGATTATTGGTCTGCTAAGGGCATCCTGAGCTTGGCTGCTGTCTATGCAACTTTTCTCTTATCCATTGGTACCAACACCTTCTCGCTTTAAAGTCACAATGGCCCAAGTAGTTGGTTCGCCACGCCAACCACCTGGCTTCCATTGTCTCAATGATTCTTTCCTGCTTGAACTCTGACAGCTGATCATATTGTCTTTAATGGCAGTGCAATGGCATCCCTACTTTTCCCTCTCTAGAACAGAGGGATCCTTAAGCATCCCTCTGTAATAGATTAAAGTGCAAGCTAAATGCCTCTGTGTACCTTTTTTTATGCAATAGGGAGAAATCATCAAGCTCAGCATCATCAGGTGAAATTTTGCATTGTACAATCACGCTGTGTTTCAAATAATTTACATGTCTGCTTGACATGTAACTGCACAAAACAGGGGGGGGGGAGGGGATAGTTCTATATCTCCCATTCTACTGGGTTGATTTACAAAATTCAAATTGCGTTTTTCATGCATCTAAAGGATATGTATTAGATTTAGATATAGCATTGTTCTAATATAGGTATTTTGACACAAAATCGGACTTTTTCTGAAATAACATGCCAGTTTTTTTTTCCATATTTTGAATCTTCGACTCATATAATGCCAAACTACCAAATTTTGTAAAAATCGCACAAGTAGTTTTTAAACATTTAGCTCTCAAAATTTTAGTTCCTCATTGTTAATTGAATTTGATATATATTCATTAATATATCTTTTCTTTTTTATTGAACTTACTCGATTCCTTCTTTTACATTTCGAAATTAAGGTTCATTCCAAGTAAAATCCGCCCATTTTTTTACGATTTATTTTAAAATAATTTTTATAAATGTTTCCAAAAAAAGTTTTGAATTATAATCTATAAAATGTTTACCATCATCTTAAAGTAGATGTATTTCTAAGCATACTTGCAAAAAATTAGAGGTTTTATTCAAAATTTCCTAAGATATACGTGAATTTATATATTTGCGTGCTTTGAAATTTGGCATATTTCTTAAAAGCGATAATAACACGAATGTGGTTTACGCACTTTGTTAAAATTATTAGTCCAAAGGGATTTAGTCCCGAAGGACTATTACTTTCGTTTTGCGATTTTGCGTTGATTCACTCTGAATGCCCGATTCACTTTTCAAATTGTTGCCACTAAATGTTATCGCTCTGCATTAAAGTTTAAAAAATGAAAAATCTGCATAAATGTATGCATGTTTCTCCCATTGTGATAAAACCTAGAGCCATCGAATTTTGAATGACGTAATCCTACTGCGAATATGGGCATCTGGAAGCCCTAATTTTGAATTTGAAATTTGCTTTATTATCGATTTTATGTTTTGTAACATTTCAACGAATTTCTGATTAACAAACTAAATGATTTCAAAGCGAGCAATGGCAACACTGTACGGAAAAAAAAAAACATTTTTATCTCCAGCGCACGAGACTTACGGAAATTCTAAAGATATGTTCATTTTAAAATGATTTTGTGATATTGATTTTAGACTGAATTTTATGGTTTGAGTACGTAGTACATGATATTTAATAAAAAAAAGGTAGCACACGAAACGTTAAAAAAACGCGCCTTTGGACGTAATTTAAAATCTGAAATCTTTCAGATTTTTTTTTTTTAAAATTTTGCTTTGTTTGAAAGTATGAACGATAACTTTTTTCCCTCTTGTCGGCAATGAAAAAAAGAAAAGGAAAATAGGTTGCTATAAATTAAGAAGTTCGCTAAGTAAATTATTCTAGGCGGAAACTGAAAAAAATATGGCAAGACAAATTTTTGAATTTCTTCATACATTTCGTACCAAATTTTACAAAAATTTAATATTTAGGCATAATTTGAGTCGCAGAATTGAAATATGGGAAAAAATTGGCATGCCATTTCAGAAAAGTCCGATTTTGTGTCAAAAGACGCATGTTAGAATGATGTTGTATATAAATCTAATATATATCCTAAGTCGCGCTTTTGAGACATGAAAAACACAATTTGAATTTCGCCAATCGACCCTGTAGAATGGGGGATATAGAACTCCCCCCTTTTCTTTTTTTTTGCGTAATGTACCTTCATACCAAGTTTCATTTTAATTTGATGATTACTTTTTGTTGCATCAATTTTTATGGCTAACAATGTATATAAATACAAAAATAAAAATGTTAAACATACAAAAAAAGGTCCGTCTTTAATTTTTTTTCCTTGATTAAATTTTCTTTGCAGATATTGAAGGTTCACTGAAACCGGATCGGCATAAAATAACTGCAACAATAGGTCTTGTGGTTCATGCTGCAGGTGTAAATTTTATTATATCTTCTTGTATTAATGTTTTAAAATAGTCAATCCGTTTATATATTAGTTTTAGTTTAATTAGTTAAATGCTTTGTAGACTTTAATAAAATACTCTTCAAACTATTAGGTTAATAAATTATATTGCTTATAATTTTACGGATAAGAAAAATTTTTAAACGTTTTTTAAATTTTAAATCTACACCTCTTTAATTACAGTAGTCTATTATTAAAACTGAATATAGCTCATTTATACATTTGAAATATAACTATGATTGGTTTTAATAATAAAAAATTGTTTCTTATGCGTAATGAAGTAAGTGTAATTACTTTTAGCCTTAGCATTTTCTGTATATGTTTTATTCACTATGTAAAAAAAAGAAAGAAAAAAAGTTTTTTATTTTTTTTAGTTGGATAATTTTCTGATTTTTGATGCAAAATATTTATTTGTCCTGCTAAATGAATCATTGTTTGCAGGTTAAAAATTTTAACCTTTTAAGTCTTAAATTAAAAGGCTTTTAGAAATAGAAGCAAAAATATTTTTGCAAAATGATTTATAAGATTGCAAAAATATTTTAGTCATATAACTATGATTGGTATTAATAATAATAAAAAAATATTTCTTGGGCATAACTAAGCTAATACAATTTATTTTGAACCTTTCTATTTTTTGTATATGTTTTATTGACTTTGTAAAACTTAGGAAAGAAAAGTCTTCATTTTTTATTCACATTTCTTCTAGTCAGGTAATTCTCTGGTTTTTGATGCAAAACATTTCTGTGTTCTTTTTAAGTTTTTAATCTAAAAACAGGAACAAAAGTACTTTTTTTAAAATGGAAGGAACGACAACCATAGGTAAACTAAAAGCAGTAAGCAGAGCAAAAAGAGCATGAATGTAGTGCCATGTGTTGAGGAAAATAGTAGTAATATTGTTAAGGAATGTGCACAAACTCAATTAATACACTATAATTTAGTATGTTCATTGTAATGTAGATCTTTTATGGCAACAGTGATGTTTTGTTTTACATATGTTTAGAATGTTAAATAAATGTTAATTAAAAAGGTTTTGGTGAATCTTCGGATTATGGTAACTTGGCGGTTTTTTGGCGAAAATTTGGCGAGCAATCCTGCTACAGCAATCTGGGAGTTTTTTTTTTTTTTTTTTT
>KK119873.1:18008-42780 GCA_000611955.2 Stegodyphus mimosarum
TAAAAAGTATGTATACTATGCAAGCTTTTATATGTTCAGCTTGCATATACCCTTTCCAAGGATGAACATTTGCACGTATAAAATAAATAAAATATGCAAGAAATTACATTAATTTTCTTTTCCCTCTAAATTATCCATTATGAAAGTCACCTGCGAATTTATAAGGCAAACATTAAAAATGGTTGCAAATACTCAGCGTCAAATATTTAACTTATTTCCATGCAGGTTTACTTGTACTGAAATGGATTGCAAAATGCTACAAACGCATAATGCACAAAATGACTAGCATTTAATTAAAATATAAATAAATTAAAAAAAAACTAATTAAAAAAAATAAACATATACCTTAAATTAATAAAAATTAGCTTAAAATCTTAGTTACGCCTTACTAAAATGTCGCCAAACTATCTGTTACCATATTCCAAAGATTAGCCAAGGTTTTCTCTGCGAAATATATTTCCATTCGTCTGAAGTTATTAAAATATGTTAAAAAATTTATTAATTTCAAAGAACTGGTGTTCGCGACAGGACGGATGGGGTATTTGAAGAAAACGAAACTCCTATTAACAATTTCATATCTTGTGCATCTCTAACAGAATCACTGATTTTGATTTTATGTTCTCGAAGTGAGGATCATATATGTTTGAATTTCACTCTAGGAATGTATACCACAAATTTTTTTCTTTATCTAAAACAGATAAATTTGTATTTGAATGAATATTTGAATTTTTTTTCCATACCTTGTATTTCGATATCAAAAATACCATGGACCTGAAATTCAGTTTCTACTCTGCCAAACAGATTGTGGCTCAAAGTCTCTTGATCTAATGGGACTAAATCTAGTCTCTTTATTATGTCTAAGTAAAATCTTTGTGACCCACTGTCAAAAACCGTTGTCACAAGTTCTGTTCTTCCATTACAGACAATCTTCACCATAATAGTTTGGAGAAGAGTTGTTTGCAGTTTTTGGTTAGACAATAAAGTCTCACTCGTTTCATTAGCTACTTTAGATGCTTCCTTTTTGGAACTTCTAGAACCTTTTAGTTCTCTGCACATTATCGTTACATGACGTTTGTTGCAAAATAGGCATTTCACAGAACTTTTACACTTTTCGGCAGCATGGCCAATTTTTAGGCAGTAAAACAAGCTTTTTTCTTCCTTAGTAAATTTTTCTTATCTTCCAATGAAAAGCTGTGCAGCTTAAAGCATTCATGGGAATTATGTGTTTTCTTGTCACACCAAACACAAAAATCAATCTGTTTCTTCTTTGAATCTCCTGCATGAATACAACCTGCTGTGGCTGTAACCGAGTCAAATTTGTCTGGAGCAGAAAAACTTGTACGGGCCAACTGAAGACACTCTTCACTTTCAACTTCAATTCGGAGAAAATGCAATAAATTTTCCAAATTTTCAGTGTGTGCAACACTTTCCTTATGCTCGCGAGATCGCTCCCATGCCCTCCGGATTTCTTCAGATAGTGAAGACTACAAGGGTATACAGCATAGCTGCATAAATCTCACTTTTCGCACCCAGCATCTCCAAAGCTCCGAGTTTTGTCTCTAACTTATCATATAAGTTAGACAGAGTCATATTTCCTTTTTTGTCAGGTTGAGCCAAAACCAACTTTAATAATTCGCGAACATAGATTTCTACCAGTAATTTGTCATGCGTAAATCGATATTTTAGCTGCTTGATAGCTTCTTTATAAGTCGCACCTGAGGGAGGATAACTATCTATAGGGGATCCAACAACAGTTGCCTGCAATAGTACTGAAATTTATCATCGTCATCTATATTTACGTTTTCGTCGATCTCCTTAAACTGTCTCCAAAATCCTAACCAATTTTGGGTCTCTCCATTGAATTTTTGAAGCTCCAACTTTGGTGATTTAAAGTTCCTCTTTGTGGAATTTTCTAAAGTTCCAGGTGTAATTACAGGAGTGGAATTCACCATTTTATTTTCTACTTTTGTTCTTAAACTAATATATTTATCATAATATGTTTCATTCATGCCAAAATCAGCCAAATATTCACTTTCTTTTCCACTTTCCATGAAAAGTTTGAAAATTTGTGATTGAACTTCATCTAATGTGTTGAATTTACCTTCTAATTGATAGTTCAATATTTGGAGTTGATTAATCTCCGCCCCAGGCTTTAAAATTTCCGCTTCTAAAGCACTGGTAGTAATCATAAACGACTGCCTTAGAGGCTTACGCTTTTGCAATAGGATTTCCATGATTTTAAATTCAATATGTCCAACAATATAATCAAATAAATCATAAACTCACTTGATAAATTACAATATGAAACCAATGTTCTGTTTTCAAACCATTGTTTCGTTTTCTTCAAATACCCCATCCGTCCTGTCGCGGACACCAGTTCTTTGAAATTAATCAATTTTTTAACATATTTTAATAACTTCAGACGAATGGAAATATATTTCGCAGAGAAAACCTTTTTAATTAACATTCCGGACAGTTGATAACTAATAATATTATTCCAATTGACAAAAACCTTATTGCCATTGAAACAAAGCTGGGTTGGACCCTACAAGGCCTGGTGCAAAATCATAATACCTTCCTTGATACCATCAGACTTCGCTATTTGGATATCACAAAACTGTAGAATTTATAGACAATTGGCATAAAAGATCCAGCAAAGTAAAGACCAAGGAGAATTTAGACACTGGAATGATCAAATTTTTTCTAGAAAACATTAAAGTAATCAAGGGCAATAAGTATGAAATCTGTTTGCCTTGGAATGATAGTCATCGTATTCTAGGAGGTAATAAAGATAAAGCTGAAAAAAAATACTTTTCACCAATACATGAAGACTGCAGAAGAGGGGATATTTCAAGGAATATTATGGTATTATTAAAGGCTGGCATGAGGAAGGTATAGTTGAAATAGCACTGAATAATAGTGATACTGGTCACTATTTATCGCATCAAGCAGTAATCAAGGATTCCAGTCTGACTACGAAAGTGCAACCTGTATTTGATGCATCCTTGAAGGATGAAATTGGTAATTCCTTGAATGTTTGCCTCAAAAAGGGACCGACTTTAATAGAAATGCTTCCAAAACTTTTGATGCAATTCTGGCAGCATACAGTTGGCATTACTGCCAATATAAGGAAAGCTTTCTTACAAATCAAACCTGCAGACACTGTCATGTCATGTTCGACATTTCTTCTGAGTCCATTCCTGTTGGGAGCAATGATTTCCTACTATTTGGATAATGCTCCACAAGGTTTAAGAGGAATGACACTTAGATTGAAGAAATCCTTTTATGTCGACAATTGTATAGCCAGTTTTGAAACTAAAGGAAAGTAGTCAAGTTCAAAGAAGAGTCCCAAACTCTAATGTTTTCAGGAGGTTTTGACCTTAGAGGGTGGACTGTTGCACCATTCAAATGGAGAAGCATGACTTCGTATCAGAAGATCATTCCAATTCTGGGACTTTTCATGGGACACCGAGAATGATGAAATTTATTTCAATTTAACCCCTTTGACATTTTCTGAGAGTGCCCACACGAAAAGATCTCTGCTGTCAGTTTCACAGAGGATATTTGACCCCATTGGATTTACTAGTCCAATTACATTAATTCCGAAACTCATTCTGCAAAAAACATGGAAGATGAAACTTTCCTGGGATGAAAAGCTTCCACAAAGTATAAAAAGAAAATTTCAGACTTGTCTTAAAAGACTACACTTCTTAAATTATTGTAAAATTTCAAGAATACTTGAGATTGGACCCTTTGATGAATGCTCTATCACTCTATTTTGATTTAGTGATGCTAGTAAGGTATCTTATGCGGCATGCATTTTCTTACATGCATATTTTGAGGGCAAAACTTCAGTACAATTGGTATTATGTAAATCAAGAGTAGTGCCTGCTAAAGAAGTAACTATTCCTAGATTAGAGTTGCTTGTAGCTCTTATAGTTACTCAATTGTATCGTCAAGTCATTTATGCTCTCAAATTGACAAAGTGCCAAGTGTACCTTTGAAGTAACTCATCTGTAGTTCTGACATGGATCAAAAAAGATTGTCACTGGAATGTTTTTGTCAGAAACCACATAGCTGAAATAAGGAGATGCACAAATCCAGATCAAGATGCAGAGGATAGAAGATCCTCCCCATTACCAACAGCTCTGGATGGTCAGATTGATACATCAAGGATAGTTGAGCCTCTGACTGAGTCCCCTACAATAGGCAGACCCATAACCACTAGGGTCAGAAGACAAGTAAAAGTTCCTCATCAACTGAATCTCTGAACTAAGTAGAGAATATGTTGTAATTTCCTAAAATTGCAAGGTGGGAAGATGTTAAGGAACGTACACGAACTCAATTAATACACTATAATTTAATATGTTCATTATAATGTAGATCTTTTATGTTAACAGTCATGTTTTGTTTTACATATGTTTAAAAGGCTAAAATAAGTTCGTTGTTAATTAGAAAGGTTTTCTCTGCGAAATATATTTCCATTCGTCCAAAGTTATTAAAGTAAGTTAAGAAATTGATAATTTCAAACAGATATGTTAAAAACTAAGCTGTTAGAAATTTGAAGGCATTAGAAAGGACTAATCGGAATTAATATCATTAACTAAAGAAGATAAACTTTTGAGAATGTGAAAAACTTCAAGAAGATCATAAACTGAAGAAGATTTATGATTAATTTTTGCAGAACTAAAGTCAAAATTGTGATAAGTGTGTAACTATGATTGGCTATCAAATATTTGTCTATTTCTCTCTTTTGAAATTAAGATTTATGTTCCTTGATGCAAAATTTTCTTGCTCTTTTAGTCTAGATGATGTATGACAAACTACTCTGATAAGATATGCTATAAATTCCCCAAAATTCAAAATCAAAGATGGGAGCTTTAAGAATCGAGCAACATATTTTACTGATAGTTGAAAAAATTGATTTGAAAGTTGAATTTCTGGAGAATCTATGAAATCTTGTAAATGATAGAAAGATGAAACAGGGTATTAACTGCATAATATTATGGTTATTTTTGCCAGTGAAATTTTTTTTATGGTAAGATTAAAACTATTTTAAAGATTTATCATTGATTGTGGGATTCATGAGAGAGTAAAAATTCTAAATAAGAGCGTTCTTTGCAAAGCAAGTTGATCTGATTTAGTATATGGAGGCAAAAGGAAAAGTGGTTTACAATAAACAGTAGTGTTAAAATTAAATTCATTGTGGATAATTAAAGGCAAGAAAGGAAATTAGTATCTGCTTCAATTTCAGAAGTAAACTAGATGTACAACTCAAATTTATAAAAAGCAAAATCTTAATTAATTTTTTATTTATTACAATCAGAAGCGTGAATGTATCATGAACATAGCAAATCCAGAGCCTATAAGAGAGTTTTTTGAATAACTCAACATCAAAATAGTGTATGTAATTGCTAGCGAGAAGGGAGATGCTTATCTATAGATAGTCTTTCAGTTTGGTGGTAGCAGTTACTTTGAAAAATGAAGTAAGCTGGATTCGAAGAAACTTTAGTGAAATAAATTGACTGCTGAATTTAATTATGCTTGAAAGGGAATTCTCAGAGTTTGATTTCAAAGTATTTTAATACTTCCTCAGTAGGAACATTGGTAAACAGAGATTTAACATCAAAAGCAACCACAAGTGCTGGGAAGAAATATCTTTAAATTTATCAATGATGTCAAAAGAATTTTCTACCATGTAAATATTGAAAGTAGTGGGAAAAGTCTAGAAACCAGATGTTTGGCTAAAATGTATGATGATGTTTCTAAGCTGGAAACTAAAGGTGAAAAGGACTTAAATGCTTTAAAAGGTTTAAATAATTTTGTGAACTTTGGGAAGGGCACACTTAATGATAGCTTAAAACTTAGCATACTTAATGATAGGTAAAATGAGAAACTTTTTTGAACTAGCTGGGAGTATATATGAGAACTTAATGGCTGTTTTACATTCTGAGAAGTTAAAAGCTAAAAAAATTGAATAGTATGGACCTTTGTGTAGCTTGGATTCTTCAGTAGTTCAAATTTCAAGGCTTTTTTTTTTTTTTTTAATTTTTTAGTAAATCTTTGGCATTATTCTTAAAAATCCCATCTCAAATTTTAATTCTGGGGAATTTATAGCATATTTTGTTAGTATAATTTATCATACATTGGCCAAATTATAAGAACTTTAAAATTTTCCATCAAGGAACACAAATTTCACATTTAAAAAGGAGAAATATCAAATATTTGATAGTTAATCATAGTTGGGCACTTGATCATAGTTTTACTTTGGGACTGCAAATGTTATCCATAAAGCTTCTGCAGTCAATAAATATGATTTCCTTGTAGCTTTTCACATTCTAAACAATTTATCTCCTTTAATTAAGGATGTTAGTTCCAATGCATTTCTTCCTAAAGCTTTCAGAATTCTAATATTTTAATATTTCATTACTATTTTTCGTGGTAGATGGTATTATGTTTATGCTTACTTTGTTTTGTCTGTTGCTTTCAGTATAAAAACGATCATCACTCTTTCTCTTTTCAAAAGTTTTTTACATCTGAATAAGAATCCTTAAAATCTGTATCAAACTAAGATTGCTTTTTTGCCTCATTTTAAATTTTATATTTATTTCATTTGAGAGTAAAAACTTTATATACCTTTTATTCCTTATATTTTTATTTACCTTCCAAACATTTAAAATTTTATTTTCTTGATTGATATATGTATATTAATTCATGTATGCATCTTTTTTAAATCTAGCTGATGGTATAGCACTGGGAGCAGCAGTCACTACTTCACATACAGATATTGAAATGATAGTTTTTACAGCAATAATGTTACATAAGGTATAAAGCAAATGCTATTATGACAATAATATATACTAATCAAATGTTATTTTCTAAAATTAATTGCATTAATTTTAGAACTATTATGAAAAATGGAGGTTCGTATAAAAGGTTAAATCATAGGAATGAACTATATAAGCTTTTCAGAAACCATTTCTATTTATGAGTTAAAATTATTTCTGCCTGGTAAATAATTAGGTAATTTTTTTTTTGTATTATGCATATTTATAACATGTAGTCTTAAACAATTTCTAAATCTTTTAAATAATTTTTATGGTCTTCTAGTAATAGCCACTTTAAAACAAGGATTGTGCAAAGCAGAAAATTTTGCAGATTACAGCTTATGTATACTTGAGTTTTGTTTCTAGTTTTTCCCATTTTAAATTTTGCATTAAATTTGTATTGTTTGCACATAAATAACTAACAAAAAGAAACCTGTACTTTAAGAATTATTTAATTAAAATTTACTGAATACAAAACTATTGTAAAGAGTAAATGATGAGAAATTTTTTAATTTTACAAAAAAAAAAAAAAAAAGCACTTTGGGAAAACACATTGGAATATTTATGTAAAAAAAAAGGTTGTACATCCGTCAGTGAAACTGCTTTTAAAGTAATTTTTGTGCTTTTCATACAAAGGAGAAGAAATAAATACACTGGAAAAACTGTTTTTTCTTACTTGAACCTCAATGTTGATTCTATTTTTGTGTTCTTGTTGTCACATAAATTAGAAGAAAAGCCGTTTCACTTTTCTTGTGCACACTTTAACTTGTGGCCTTAAAACATCAATTAAATCAATAAGTTTGTTACCTAAACAAATGTTTTGCCTACATTTCATTCCTCTCTCTAAACTCATTTCTTCGTGGTGTTCAGATTTAATTTTCCATCAGTATCTATTTATTATTATAAATGTGTGTGTTTTTTAAAATTTATTTTCATATTATTGTAAAAAAAAATTGCCTTTAAATTTATCATGCTGATTTTTTTTTTTTTAAGTCAAATCATTCTCATCCAAAAATAGATTACAGGCATTTGCAGATTATGCTCTTGTGGATTATCAAAATTCTATTGCATCTTAATTGTATAGAAATATGATATTTATTTTAATCACATCTCCTTAAGTGAATTTTTATTTTAAAGACATAAAGAGAAGTTTTTTAAAGTAGCAAATCTCAAAGGGAAAGATTTGCATCTGTGAAAGTATTGTTTTACTGTTTAATTTGATTATGCCCTTTAGAAATAAGTCAAAAGATTATGTCATAATATATTTATTATTTTATAAATTAAAATTAAACTTTAAAAATGTAATGTATAGTTAATTAACCATTTACAAAGGCATAATCCCCTTGTTCTTTTGCACTGAAAGCCTGTAATAATATTTACAACCACTTACATACTTTTATTCTTTTCTAATAAAAGGTTTAAGATATTTTATTACATATCTTTGTCATAAGGTGCTTCTTCATTTCATAAATCTTAAAAATGAAAGCATGTGTAATTATTATGTATACCAATTGAAAAAAAAGAGAGAGAGAGAGAATTATTTAAAAAATTTTTGTCAGATTTTTTTCTACTAGTAATGGCAATTTCCATTTAAATGAGTAAAGATGTCCATTGTTATTATGAGGTGTTACAGTAATGAAAATAGTTTTGCTGTCACTTATTAAATGATAAGTATATGTGTATGCAGGCTGATTCAAAAGTATCTGATAAAAATATAAACACTTGTAGAAGAGACCAAAATAAGCAGATTTTGTAATGAAATGTGTGTGCAAAAATTGCACATTGAAGTGGTTTGGAGCATTGTTGAGCGGTAGGTAAAAACATTCTGCTAATATAAATCAACATTCCCCATGTAAATTTTTAGCAGTATACATTGCTACACAATGGGGAACTCACCGACACACATTGGGACTACAGCTAAAATGGAGTAATTTCTTATAGGAGCTACAACGAACAACAGAGTACTTCCTTTAAGCAGCAGCTACTCCATTTCCATCTGCAGCCTCATGTATAAAATGCATGTGATCGAGTTCTACATTTGTGTAGAGATATGTACTACTTAAAATTTGCAAAGAGAATGGTGATTAACACTGGCAAAACACTTATTTACTGCTCAACAGTACCCCATAATACCTTAATGTATTATTTTAGTTTATTAGTATTTAAGCACATGTATCTCATTACAAAAATCTCCTTATTTTGCCCCTCTACCTGTGTCTATGTTTTTATCAGATATTTTTAAAATTACCCTGTATACTGTATGCTTCAGACTGTTCAGCTGAATATATTTTGAATGTTTGAATGTAAACCCATGGCACTCCTTTTTAAATAAATGAATCAAGTAATCTGGTTTTCAAACTATGACAGTTTTTGTTATGAGACATTTTTCAGGAGGAGAAGTAGGAAATTCAATCTTCTAGGGGGTCCTCTACAAAGAAATCTCCAATTAGTAAACAATTTTTTATTATCATACTAAATATCTTCTAGAAAATTTAAAATTCGTTTTATGATATAGGGGGAAAATTACAAAATTGTATGATTTAAATCCCTTTGAAAAAAAAAAAAGGAATGGTAATTTAGAGATCATATCAAACTGAATTTTAGTAAATCTAGATAACTGTGAATCACTCTGCATTTTAATTTCGTTATTCTAAAATGCTAAATAACTGGAGATGCTACTTTAGTTTTTTAACATTTCTTTCACTGTATTTCAACATTTCATCTGAGAGCTTTATAGATTTGTATGTATCATAATTTCCAATATATGGTATTTGACATCCTACTTAAGTCACATTTTCAGCCTCTTAAATTTTAACCTGAATCATTTTTCTTTTGTCTTATACTGTATTTAGAAACAATTCACATGTACAAGTGTGTTCCTAGTGCACGGCATTTCACTCCAAAAAAAAAAAAAAAAAAGCAAAGACTATCCATTCAGCTGTAAAGAGAATAACTTAGTTTTTATGATGATTAGTGGAACCCATTTTGCCAGGAGAAAATAATTTTTCAAAACCCATTTAGAATGAGCATAGAATTATTTAGTTAATTTATATAATATTCTGATTATGAATCAAGTTAGATTGTTTTCAGTTTATGTGGTAATGATGCACTAATACTTATGTACTTTCCCATTGACCCTTTTTGACAAGCAAAACTGGCACCAAACATTGTGATTTAGTGCCAGTGATGGATAAGCTTCACATGATAACATACTCGTCTTCATTCTATGTTTTATGTAAGTATGATATAAATTAATTACTATTTCTCTTTTTTTTTTCTGTCGGATTTTGAAAAATGATTAGAACTTGAGACCTGCCTCTTATTTATTTAAGTCTTTTATTTGCTATGTCTGTAACTTATATCAGTTCATTATCTAAATGAAGATCTATTTCTTCAAAATTTCACTGGAATGGTGCAAGTTAGTAGGGTCTTCAGTAACTTTCATGGTTGATAGGAAAGTACGTAAGTACTAATGCTATCATTTCTGTGCAAATAATTCACTGTGTATTTTCTTTTAGTCCTTAAATATATTCTGAAAATAGTGTAATTGGCATAAAAAATTTATCTTTTTTATGCTTAGGTTTTTTAATGCAGAGCCTATTTAATTTTTTTTTACTACATAACTACATAAATTGAATTGTTCCCTTTTAGTATTATGCATGTTAACATTAAATTAAGTTTTAAAAAGCTTTTTTTTTAACATATATGGCAAGATTGGTTTCTTCTAATGTCATGTCTAAAAAATCTTTTTTGTATTGAATGTTGCTTAAATATAAATATTTTTGTTATATTTAATTATGCATAGGCTCCTGCTGCATTTGGATTAGTAACTTTTCTAATGCATGAAGGACTTGATCGTGTCAAAATAAGAAAGCATCTTTTAGTGTTTGCTCTTGCTGCTCCAGTTTTAGCTATTCTAACTTATTTTGGTATTAGTCAAGTAAGTAGTCTTTTAAAAATTACTGAGTAAACTTATTGTTAGAACCTAAACTATCTCCAACTACATACATGGTGATTTGCTACCATGTGTACAAACTTATGGAAGGGATAGGTTACTCAAAGATGAATCAGGATCAGATAATAATGCAGATCGGAAATACAATCGTAATACAATAGAAGGTGTTGTTGGAAAACTGGTAAATCATCTGTGCAAGAAAATAGTCATTCAACAACCACCCACAGAGGTAGAAGGATGGAAAGTTTCACAAATGTGAAGTTAGTATATATGCATCTAGCATATAGAGCTGCTGATTATAATAGGCAAGCTGCTTTTTGCCTGAACTGGGAGCCATACCCAATGAGCACATTCAAACTTCTAGACATTTGCAAGGCTGCATCAAAGATTATGTGAAATGGATTCCTCCAAGAGACCTGCCATTCATAGTAGATGAATGGTATTGGATCCTTGAAATTGAAGAGATGGTGTTTTGCCATGCAGAAAGTACTTTATAGGCCAATACGTGAGGACTTGCTTCTAGCTACAGTCTTCATCAAATCACTGTTTAGAAGAGGGGCTCAGCAACCTTTTTTATTAGGAGGGCATGTTTCAAAAATGCATCAGTTTGGCAGCCACCATAGGACAGTTACAATAATTATAATAATAAATATAAAATAATAATAATAAAATGTAATTATATCAAAATAGAGTTAATTTATGTAGATGATAAAAGCTGCAATGTTCTAAAAATTTATTTTATTATTGTAAATAATACTCTCATTAAAAAATATTGCTATAGTGTGTTGTTCATAAATGTTGCTAGTCAAGCAAGAGAACTGCAGATTTTTATGGTTGTGCAACTGAAATAAGTTGCAAACAACAATCATCTGAAATGAACTGATTTCCGTAGTGCCAACAATTGTGGATATCTTTTCATTGCCTTTTAATGTAAAGAGATGAAAGCATACTCTGCTTAAAACTCAACATATAAATTCATAAAATTACAAATTTATGTACAAACAGAAGCTATGGATGAAAGCTTAGCATACCCTGGTTAGACAGAGTATTTAAAGATACTGTGAGCAGAAAATATTTTACTATATGCAAAATAAGGTGCTTTATGCAGTTGAAAATTGATTCATTTAGTCATTTAATGTTATCTAGATTTTGCTGACATTCAGTTTTTGTCAATAGTTTCATTGTACATTTCATACAGTTGTTAAAATAATGAGCATAAAATAAGAGATTTACTAAAAATATACATTACAGTTATGAGTATTTGCTGTCCAAAATCTAAAATTTGGAATTTAGATATTTGAATGGAAAGTAATTTAAAATTGTTTTGTGTGCACCATATCCACTGACTCTTAATCTAAAAGGATCTGGAACTTAAACCCATACCTTAAATAGTGCATACAGCTACTGATGTAGAGTTTCATTTGTTCAGGGGTGTCCATAGAAAAGTACGGTTGATCCCCTCTTTCCAAGGAAAGAAATGAGGCATATTTCAAGGAAAAGTTGTCACAGTGCTCGTAATTTTCAGGTTGGATGGTCTGGCATTGTGGGGGAGATTACACAATGGGCCTATATCTTATGCCTGTTCGTTTAAATAGGCTGTGTTATAAGAATTTTCAGTTGTCTTGCCCAAAGACAACCTACAAACTCGGCAGTCGCTGTACTATGATATGTGGTTCCAGCATTACATGACCTCAGCCCATTTCAGCCAGTGGATCAAGTGTGATGGTCCCATTCATTGGCATGCATTATCACCAAACCTATTCCTCCTACAATTCTTCCCCCCCCCCTGAGGTCACATAGAAGCTCTGGTGTATGATACACCCATGAGCAATGAGGAGGATCTTGTTGCTTGCATCTGTGTAGCTGCCATAGCTGTTTGTGGAACACTCAGGGCATTTCAAAATGTCTGTGAATCTGCATGGAGCTGATATTGGTCTTATGTTGATTTTTTATTTCTCATTTTCTTTCCAAACATGTATACGATGATGGCATTTCCAATTCTGCATTTCTATCTGTTCCCAGTTTGCTTTTGAGTAGTTTACTCCTCACAGAAGTTTGTACACACAGTAGCAAATAATCCTATCTGTACATTTTAAAAATACTTTTTATTTAAGCAAGAAAATGTTTAAATTTCCATTAAAATGACTCCTTTTTATTCAGATTTGCAGTTATATTGTTTAAAATGTTATTAGTCAGTTAGGCAAGTTTGAAACATTTCTACTAGATCGAAACTTACAAGTCTTGTCTTAGTTTGAATGAGTTCCGTTTACAATTTTTTGAATTTTTTATTTAAATGGCATACTATTTAAATTTCTGTTATAATTATTTATTTTGGGGTAAATTTTCTCGATTTTTCACATTTATCAATTAGGTAATGTATGCTATTGAGAAGGTGTAGTGGAATTACTTTTAAGTTTGAAATTCTCTAAGAGAATTCAGAATTTTACATGAGGTTGTTTTCAATTTGTATTTTTAAGCTTGACAGTTGCAATCATTATACTGTTTTCAGTGGAAACAGTTATTATGTGTGAATTTCTCTAAAACAATCATTAGTAGTCATAAACTAAATATTTACAGTTACTTTTTAGATATATTATTAGGCAAATTGATGGCCAAAACTTTGTTAGTTTATCTTCATAGCTATGTCTAAAAGAAGCAACTGCGTAACAAAGAAGTCCCATATATCTTAACTGATTATGCATTAGATATCTGCAAACAATAGTTTATTAATATTTATCTCCAAACAGTTTTTTAGTTTACTCTGTTTTTGAAAGCAAATTAAAAGAACTGCAGCTTCAGGTTTCATCATATGAACTTAATAAGAAATCTGGAGTTTTCTGTCAAAACTGCATGTGTAAGATTTATTAAAGCATTTTTCTGTTATTTTGTTTTGGTTGTATATATCCTGAGTGATTTCTCAAATCAATTACAAATTTCATTTCATTCAAAACAAAAGTATTGAAAATAGCAACTTTAGTTTGTTAATAAATCATATCATCAGAATCAGAATAGCTTCAAAATAGTGCTTATAGATTTAAGTCAACATTACCATTAATACATTAGTATCCACTCTCTGTAAGAAAGAAGTGCGCTTTCTCTTGAACTTTTGTCATCATATTTGATAATATGACATCAACACTGTACTACTCTTATGAACTACAGAGCTCTTATGTACTGAGAATTTAAATTAAGTACATCCTTCCTTCTTAAATGAAACAAATGTAATGTAATTAAAATGTAACTTAATTTTCAATATATGGTTTTCAGAACTGTTGCGAGTTTTAGAAACTTAACCTGGGAGCGCACTTGCTTTTTCAGTCACATGAGCACGTGCCCTGGGTCCAAAAGACCCGACTCGTGTTGTTTGAAGAAAAAACTGTTATTCTTCAAGTAAAAGTGTTACACTTATGCCAAAGTTTTATGATTAAATTTAAAAAATATGCCAATTATAAAAATTAAAATTGTGACAGTGTAATATTTTTGGCAGTTATTCACAAAATTTTCAAAAACCTCTATTATAGGTGCAAATTTACCTGATTCTTTCCTGACAACGTAAGTTCCTATGTCATCAAAACGCAAACATCTTGAATCTTGATTTAAAAAAAAAAAGAAAGAAAATGCTTGTAGGGCATAGTATTGTGGAAAATTCCTAAGCCGGTTCCATCTGTTGCCCACAGATCCGCACATTTACATGAGATGACTTAATGAACAAACACCACAAAAATATAAAAAGACCTATAAAAGTGCAAATATCGATTAGAATTGTGTGACGAGCATATCTCTTTCTTTGAAAGTTCTCAGAAATAGATGCAATATAAATATTTGTACAAGGGACGACTTTCAGCAACCCTTGTTCACTTAGTAAACATTCCCACGATTCATTTGGAGTCTGCACATATTTTGTCTTACTGATGTTTCCAGACAATTTAGTAATAATGTTATGAGCAGGAGATCTAACATCAACTTTAGCCTTTTCTTTTGACCATTGGGTTTTTTGTCTTTTCTAATAAAGCAATAAATATCATTTTCGTTTTCAGAATCCATCTTGATTTTTGAATCAGTATCGTGAGAAATAAAAAATTCATTATCACTTTCATCATCAGTTTTTTCAATGGATTCTTCACCAGTTGATACATCTAATAATTTTTGCAAACGTAACGTTTCATCCTTGTGGGATAAATTTCGCATGTTTGCAGCTTTATGTGCTACCACAAATGAACTACATTACAGCAATGAGAATAATCACGTTGGGTCTGAAAGACCCGATCTGATCCAAACAAAACTTTGAATTAAATTTCTGGTGAAAAACTTTGGACACACAAAAAGGATGACCTCGGAGGAGACTACACTGAACCACAACCATTTGGGAAAAATAGGGGTGTTTTTAGAAAGGTTTCTTTAATCAGGCCAGTGGACCCAGCAATGCACGCTCACGGGTTAAGCAAATTTAATCTCAATTAACAGTGCACTAAAGTTATCAAGACTTTATATCTCTATAATTAAACTAATACACACTGATACAAAATAAAGTTAAATATAAATTCAAAATGGAGCTATACATAGTTAACATACAAAAAATTTATTGAAAAAAAATGATTATTTAAATGATGCTCTTAAAGTGCATTATCTTTTAATAATTCAAATTTGAAATAAATTAGATTTAGTATATATATTTATAAAACTTAATGAGAAAGACCAGGAAGTGACTGAAAGTCATACTTCGGAATTCTAAATAGGTATAGAGATTTAAATATGGAAAAATGAAACAAACTTTTGAACATAATGATTGTTCATGTCTTGCACCTGAAATTTTTCTATGTGCTATGCTATTTCTAACCCATTTTCTATATATATTAGTAACTAATGTATTTTAATGTAATTTAGAATATGTCTCATAACATCTATCTTTAAATGTTCAGATTTTAAATCCATGCAGTATTTCTAATTTTAATCAAGTTATTTTCAAGCAAGGGAAGAATATAGATGTGGTAATTCTGTAATAAAGCATTAATTAAAAGAGTATTCATAGAACTTCTATGAAATATTGACATTATATAACTCTGATCTATAATATAATACAGTGCAAAGTCTGAAATCTGGACGTTCAATATCCAGAATGATTTGGTGTCAGAAATGTTTTTTCCTTTTTCTTTTTAAGCCCAAAGGGGTGTTAGCCCAGAAGGGGTATTAGTTTTGAAATGGCATTTTGTGTTGTATCACTTTTCAAATTGTTGCCACCAAATATTATAGCCCTGTATTGCATTTAAAGAAATTAAATAATGAAGAATCTGCATGAATGTATGTGTGTTTCTTGCATTGTGAAAAAATGACAGTACCTAGAGCTATGACATTTTGAATAACGTAGTCCTGCACATGAATATGAACATCTAGAAGCCTGAATTTGAAATTTGTTGTATTGTGTGTTTCATATTTTATAAAACTTTAACGAATTTTTTGTTAACAAACTCAGCGATTCCAAGAGAGAAATGGCAACACTGTATGTGAAAAAAAAAGATATCTGATGTGTACATCACATGACTTCCTTGTACAGAATATTCAATTATATGCATTTTTTGCTGCCTTTTGTAGTGGCCCAGTTATTGCATGAGAAATAATTACTTTTTATTTCAAGTATTTTATATTTTTTCATGCATTTAATTATTTCATAAAATTAACTTTAACATTTTGTTAATATTCATATTTATATATCTTTTATGTTGAAGGCAACAAGTAGTCTATATTTATATTTCTTTATGCTGAATGGCAACAAGTTTTGATTCATGATTACTTTGGTTTTGGTTTCCCGAACTTTGTTATTCTAGTAGCGTCTCATTTGGATAGCTGAAAAATAAAAATCAATAAACTTAGCTATTTGTTTGTAACTCTTGCTGTTGCTAATCATAATTTAGTTTGAACATTAGTAGCTAAGGCCACATCTTGGTGACCCTGATTTATTTTTGAAATGTCAACAAATGACTCTTCTGAAACTACTGCGAAAGAATCGATTCAGTCACCAGAGCTTCATAAGGTGAGTGTTAAAATACCTTCTTTTTCGACTGATAAACCAGAAATATGGTTTTTTCAAGTTGAAGCATAGTTCAAAATTAGTAATATCGTTTCCAAAGAAACGAAATTTAATTATTTAGTTTCACAGCTTAAATCTGAATTCGTCAAAAATATTTGGGACATTGTAACGAACGAAAGTGCCACAAAATATTCGGATGTTAAAACTAGGCTATTACATTTATTCAAATGTACGGATTAAATGCTTGATTACTGGTATAGAGCTTGGAGACATGAAACCAAGCCAACTTTTGCAGAAGTTGAGATCAGTTGCTACTACAGATGTGTCTGAAAATTTGATCAAAACATTAGAAAACTAGTTGCTTGAGAAGCAACCTGACTCAATAAAAAATATATTATTAGTTAGTGATGAAGACGAAACTAAGTTACCGTCTATGGCAGATAAAATTAGTGATATGAATCAGAAACCAGATGTATTTAGTGGTAATGCCACTTCCGTTCCTGTAAATGATTTGTTGCAAAAAATTACCTCTCTTGAACAAAAAATTGATCAAATAACCATTTGCTTAAGACGAAGGGACTCAGATTCACATAATTCCTGTTCACGATCTCGAAGCCGATCTCGTAAACGGTATGATCCTACTTGCAAATTTTGTTTCTATCACTTTCAATTTGGAACAAAATGTATTCCAAAGAAGTGCTGGCCTCTGTGTGCATGGGTAAACAACAATTCCCAAAACCAGAAAAACTCGAATCTGCAATAGGTTCAGTAGCAAACGTTTCTGCAGAAAATAAGAAGGATTGTCGCAAATTTTGTTTATTTGTTCGTGACCGAAGATTAAATTTGCACTTTCTTGTTGATAGTGGAGCTGATGTAAGCATAATTCCTGCTACTTCACAGAATAAATGCAAAACTGAATACAAATTGTATGCAGCTAATGGCACAGATATTTCCACCTATGGCATAAAATCGCTAACTCTTGATTTGGGATTACGTCATGATTTTCAGTTTCCATTCAGAACTGCTGATGTCATGAAAGGTATTTTAGGAGCTGACTTTCTTCACAAATATAACTTGCTTATTGATATAAATAAGAAAAAAATAATTGATGACGTAACACAACTTAGTGTCCAGTGAAATGTCGCTGCTATTTCAAGTGATAACTCAGTAACTACATTAAATAAATCCATAAAAATTTTCTATTTACATTTGAAATGTCCCAAAATTTCTAAACCTAACCTTTTATTTTCCCTACACAAATTAAACATGGTGTTACACATTTTATTATGACTGATGGTCAACCCGTATATTTGAAGGCACGACAGCTCGATCCAAAACGCTTAGCTATAGCTAAAGAGGAATTTAAATTTATGCTTGACAATGGAAAATTAGTCCATGAAACTCCCAGTGATCAAGCCCTACGAAAAAAGACAGTTCATATCGGCCTTGCGGGGACTACCGTTGATTGAATGCACAGACGATATCTGCTCGATACCCAATTCCTTGGATTGAAGATTTTCATCATATTTTAAAAGGTACAAATATCTTTTCTAAAATTGATTTATATAAAGCTTATTTTCAAATTCCCATTGCGAAAGAAGACAAATGTAAAACGGCTCTCATCACTCCTTTCAGTTTGTACGAATTTAATGTAATGAGTTCCAGTTTAAAAAATGCTCCTGCAACGTTCCAACAATTTATTCAAGTCTTTAGAGGATTGGAATTCGTTTTTCCCTATTTAGACGATATACTCATTGCATCCAGTACCCATGAAGAACACGAAAATCACCTTAAATTAGTTTTCAAAAGACTAAATATATTTGGTTTAAGAATAAATATTTCAAAATCTGTATTTGCTATTCAACAAATCGAATATTTCAAAATCTGTATTTGCTATTCAACAAATCGAGTTTCTAGGCCACCTAATTACGCCTCAGGTTTCGTGTCCTTTTCCAGAAAGAGTTCATGCTATTACCATCTACAAACAACCAGAAACAATTCATGAACTTAGAACTTTTCTTGGAATACTTAACTTTTATCGTTGTTACCTAAAAGATGCAGTGAAGAATCAAACATTGTTACATGAGTATCTTAAGGGAGCTAAAAAGAGAGACAAACATAAAATCCAGTGCACTGAAGAAGTGGAAAAACAGTTTGAAAAGTGCAAGAACGACCTGGTGAACATGGCACTGTTGTCTTTTCCCAATTCTGAACTACCCCTGGCGTTATTTACAGATGCTTCAGATACGGCAATTGGCTCAGTGTTACAACAATATGAAAACTCATCTTGGAAACCTTTGGAACCTCCTTATGAAGGACTATTCCCTGTTATTGATCGTAAGGACAAATATTTTACTATTAGCATAAAAGGAAAACATGTTAATGTATCCTTGGATTACCATTAATTTAATTGGATTAATTCAGTCATTTGAAACCTGCCTATATTTTAGCTTTGGAAAATTCTCAGCTAACAAAACCCGACAACAGCTAATTGCAGAGACTGGACATAAATTCAGATGTGAATCAAAAATGTTCTCGCACAGGCAGAACTATATGTTTACCTGTTAGATTCAAGGACTGAATCTAAATTCTTCTGATAGTGCTAAACACTGCAATGCTGGTTTCTACCTGTTTCTCCACCTTCATAACGTAACTTAGTTACTGGTGGAGAAGTAATGTAATGGCCCAGTTATTGCATGAGAAATAATTGTTTTTTATTTCAAGTATTTTATATTTTTTCATGTGTTTAATTATTTCATAAAATTAACTTTAACATTTTGTTAATATTCATATTTATATATCTTATGTTGAAGGCAACAAGTAGTCTATATTTATATTTCTTTATGCTGAATGGCAACAAGTTTTGATTCATGATTACTTTGGTTTTGGTTTCCCGAACTTTGTTATTCTATTCGTGTCTCATTTGGATAGCTGAAAAATAAAAAGCAATAAACTTAGCTATTTGTTTGTAACTCTTGCTGTTCCTAATCATAATTTAGTTTGAACATTAGTAGCCAAGGCCATACTTTCATTTAAACTTATTTCCTTGAATTTCATTAGAGATATATTTCTCATTCCATTAATTCAGTTCTCACTCTGCGGCAAGGCAAAAGTACATAAAACCTCAAGGTATCTTTATTGAAAAGTGAAAAATATAACGCCAAATATAGATAAAACAATTTAAAAACAATTTTTACAATTAAAATTAGGGTTTCTATGCAAAAAGAAGCAATATGGCCAGCGGGTAAGAAGGCAGATTGTTTGATGCACAAAAGTGAAAGTTTACTTTTGGTCCCATTTGGCAAAAAAGACACTGAAGGTGCAGAAACTTATTTAATTAACAATTCTGCTAAATTTCAAATGGCAAATAATAAATATGGCTGCTATGGTAAAAAAATCAGGCTTGGCCACACTTAAGCAACTTTAAAATTATTGATAATTCTAACAACTATTGCAAGTAGATTAACTAAAGGCATAAAACCCTTAACTGGAAGATAAGAAAACATAATTCAGTCATTTTTAAAGCAGGAAAGGCACAATTTAGCAACACATAAGACTAAAAAAACTGAGCTCACGGAGCCGAGTAACAGAGTGGGTATATATATTTATATACTTTTTGCTGCATCCGATTGCAACCAGAAAGGACGGTTCACAACTACATGTTATAACAATCCAATATGCAAAATTTCAACATTCTGAGGATACATATTTTTGAGTTGTGCGAGATACATACATATGTACCTATGCACAGATGTCATGAAAATATCTCTTCTGAATCCATTTTAAATCCCTTTTTTTTTTTTTTTTTTTTTTTTTTTTTTGAACCCTTTTTTTTTTTTTTTTTCTGTTTTGGGAAAAAAAAGAGTCCTTTATTCTGTTCTTATGTACAGATGTCGTGAGAAAACATTGTTAAATTGCATTCAATAGTGGTCAAAATGGATATTTTCTTTGAAATATGTTACCCTACCGAAAATTTTCGTGATTACAATACTTCCTTTACTTTGTACAAGGAAGTAAAAAGAATTGTGTATCCAGTGTGCAAAACTGTCTTTGGAAATTTTAAAAATATGCTGCTTTTAAATATTTTTAACCCAAATGCTCTCGAAACGTGTATGTAAAACGTGTAATGTGTGTGTAAATGAATAATGCCCTTTCGGCCTAATATAAAATCTGAATGCTTTCAGTTTTCTTTTTTTCTGTCTATATATAAGAATTTTGTAATTTTTTCTTTTTTATAGTCCAAAAGGATAATTGCCCAGAAGGACTATTAATTTTGTTTTGGCATTTTGCATTTATTAACTAAAAGTGTTATTTCACTTTTCAAATTGTTGCCACCAATATTATCATCCTGTATTATATTTAAAGAAATTAAATAATGAAGAATCTGCATAAACATATATGTTTCTTGCATTGTGATAAAACAACGGTACCTAGAGCCATCAAAATTTGAATATTGAATGCTTCCACCTGAATATGGGCATTTGGAAGCCCAAATTTGGAATCTGTTTTATTATTGATTTCATATTTTGTAAAACTTTAATGAATTTTTGATTAGCAAACTCAAGGATTTGATGCCCCTTTGGACGTAATTTAAAATCTGAAAATTTTCAGACTTTTATTCTTCAGAATTCTGAGTGTGGCATATTATGCCTAATACTTTC
This sequence comes from Stegodyphus mimosarum, assembly GCA_000611955.2. Taxonomy (NCBI): domain Eukaryota; kingdom Metazoa; phylum Arthropoda; class Arachnida; order Araneae; family Eresidae; genus Stegodyphus; species Stegodyphus mimosarum. The sequence continues at coordinate 39,477 of KK119873.1, forward strand.
ACACATGCACAGTAGATGTTTTTCATTACAAAGCTGGTAAAGGGTCCTGATTCTTAATTTCACATCACTAAATAAAACATCTCCATCTTGAAGAAACGCAATAATTCATAAGCTTAAAACAGTGTGATCAATAATTTAGCTGCCTTATTTCTCAGCCTACATCTCAAACCAAAACATTCTGTAAAAGTTTGTAGCTGGTTTTATGGCTTTTGAGTATCATGTAACTCTTAACTAATCTGGGGAATCAGTTTTATTATTTTTTGCTTTCATCACCACATGACTGTCAATCAAGGCAGCTTGAGAAATGACTCGTGTAATGACATCTAAAACTATTTTTGTTTTAAATATTAGTAACTGAAAAGCAAACAGTGTGGTAACCTTTTGTGTTGGCATTATGCTTGGTGACAATTGCAAACTTAAAGCAATTGCATTGGGAAGTGTTAAGTGAATTGACAACGAGAAATTTAGCAGAAATTTCTAAAAATAGATTTTGTAAATGATATTTATAGGCCATTTATTGCTGTTTGTCATTGATCTGTTGTTCTGATAAGCTTTAAGGTTACTATTTCCTTCATGCTTCTGCCACACTTTTTGGCACCAGTTGCTTATCTCATGATACATTGCCAATAGTGTATAGTAGATGCTCACTAAGATTTATGATGGTAGCTCGAGTTTGAAAGTTTTTGGATATTTCAGACAGAAAGCAAAATTTTCCAATTAATAGAATTTTTGAAGAAATTTATAGTAGTAGTATAAATGAAGATGATATTTTAGTATTTCATTACGATGATAATGCCCTAGTAATCAACTAATGGGTGGCAAAATCTGTAGTATCGGGCCAAATCTGCTGCCAATAGTGAAGAAAGTGACAGAGAGATGGTTGAGAATGAAAACATTTTAATTGACACTTTAGTGGGAATTCTTGACATGGTTATTATGGAACTTGAAATTTATAACTGAAGAAATGCCTATCTATAAAATGTAAGTATTAGCACAAAACAGAAGCAACTTATGTTAAAAGAATATTTAATCAAGTAAACAATTTAATATTGAGCTTTTTTATTCTTTTGTAAATTTTAATTCTCATAAGGTCATAAATGCTTCATTACATTGCTTCATAAACAACTATTTTTGATTTTTAATTTGATAATTTCTACATGCTATCTTGTTAGATTTAAAATGATAACCTAAAATCTGGAAAATTCCAAAATCCTTAATCTCGCAAAGTTCCAACTAGTCCAGATCTCAGACTTTGTACTTATTAACACCATGCCCAAACCACAAATATGCAACAGCATATTTTCAAGAAAAATGGATTTAAAAATTGGTCTTGCTTGTTAAAAAATAATCAGTTATGATTTTTACCGAATACGTTTTGGTATTTCTGTATTAGCTGATACCCGATGATGTATCACCAAAAATGTCTTCCGACTGATTCCTGTGAGTATGTGATAGCTCTAAAAAGATATTTTGAATTTTTCTAGGGAGTTAAGGTTTTTATGTCTCTTCCCCTTGTCTTGTTAATGGCCTTCTCTACCCCCTTTTCCCTTGAGCTAAGGAAGGATGCAATGATTTCTTTTTTTATTTCATCAACTTCAGACCAATTAAAAATTAAAAGCACTATATGTCAGCATTGTGTCTTTCTTTTTTTTTTCCCTCTCTTGATCCTCTTCTTGTGAAAATTTCTTTGGAAACTTTCTTCTTTTGCTAATTTTCACTGCGTTTTGCATAATGCATATATTAGATTTGCTGAGAAATCCATTATGTGCAGTATTTTGCTAAAAATATCAAGATTGTTTCAGTTTTTATGTGGTGAAACTATATGTGATGGAAATATAATGTTAGCAACCAACAAAATGTTAGAATGAGAATTGGGAATTAGTTGCAAGATAAGTAATTTGTCTTCTTGTTTAGCAGAGTTCATGTGCAGCCAAAGACAAGTTGCAGAGAATAACAATGTAATTAGATTTTAAATGCTATTCCCATATAATATGCAACAGAAATTTAAAAAAAAAAATCTGAAAGCTTTCAGATTTTACATTACGCCCAAAAGTTTTTTTTTTTTAAATGTTTTATGTGTTACCTTTATTTATTAAATATCATGTTCTTCACACTTAAACCATAAAATTCAGTTCAACAGCAATATCAACAGCAATAAATTTTAAAACAATGACACATACCTTTAGAATGAGCATACCTTTAGAAATGAGTATGAAATAGATAATAAAAAAAAATTTCTAAATTTGGGTTTCCAGATGCTCATATTTGGGTGAAAAGATATGTTATTCAAAATTTGATAGTTTTAGGTATAGTTGTTTTATCGCAATGTGAGCAACATACATATATTTATGCAAATTCTTCATTATTTAATTTCTTTAAATATAATGCAAGGTTCTAATATTTGGTGGCAATGATTTGAAAAGTGAACCGACATTTATAGTGAATCAACACAAAATGCCAAAACGAAGCTAATAGTCCTTCTGGGCAAATTGCCCCTTTGGACTTAAGGAAAAAAAAAAAGAAAGAATGAAGAAAAACCTATTTAATTGATTTGCTGACATTGAAAATATATTTTACTAGCTGCTTGCAGAGCCAGCTGCCTAAAATAGTTACAAAAAGGAAAAATTTATAATGATTTTAATGAATCCATTTAGTAATTAATAATAATAGAGATGAAGAACTGGGTTTATTGCTTTTAAATCGCTTATATTGTTAATCAATAATAAAGAGATTAAGAGTTGAAAGAAGAATTTATTTTCTTACACTTTGCCAAATGTCAACATGTTGTGTGTAGAAGATCAAAAAAAGGGTATTTTGGGTATCACTCTAACAGGGGAAATGTAAATAAAGTAATTTTAATAACAATAGCAAAAAGAGAAACAGTAATTTATGGTGATTTCAGTTTTAGTACGCTAAAGCCTAACAAGTTATAAAAGTTTTATTATTATTACTAGCCGCTGCGCGGCCAGCCTTCGTCTGGCTTTTAAGTGTACCGGAAAAATGCCTAAAGAGAACACCAAACATTAAATTTGAAAACTGCACAGAATTTTACTCTGCAGAACAATTTTATCGAAAAAGAAACAAACAACAACGGAAAAAAAAAATCAGTTAAAAATGCATTACCTATAAAAAGCATACAATGAAATAAGCAATATCCCTTAATACAAATATTAATTATCCTAATAAATAAATTAACCAACTTCCCGCTGCCTTCTCTAGACAAACGTCCAGTATCCAAGAGAAACATTAAATTTAAAAATTGCACAGAATTATCGCCCTCATTTTTCCGGTTGGCAATAGTGCT
>KK119873.1:45286-56884 GCA_000611955.2 Stegodyphus mimosarum
TCAGAGGCCCTGGGTCTATTAGCTTACTTGCAACACGAACGAAAGACACGCACACACACACACACAGACTCTTTGTTTTATTATATGTAAAGATTATTATTATTTTACTTTTTTCCCTCTCTTTCTTTTAAGATCTTCTGTAATGCCACATTATTAATGAATAAATTATTCTCACATCAAAGCCATGTTCTTATCTATTAAATATTCCAACACATCTGCAATATATATCAAAAGAAAACAGTACTTGTTTAAGAAAGGAGAAAAATGTTAAATGTTGTTGAAGCATTTAATGTTTTGTATTATTAAATTTTTTTTAATATATAAAATCTTAGTTGTGCTTTTTTAATTTTCCAATTTCTCATATGTGTTATTTCCTTCAAATGTGCTCTAGGCATACAATATCAGAAAATAAGAAATACTCAATGTACAAAAGCTACTGTGCATTTAAGTATAATGAAGTATTGCAGCTTTTTCTAGAACAAATATTAGAAATATTTCCTCACATCTGCATATGCTTTTCACAAGCATATTCAGTATTTTTTGCAGTTTTGCGTTGTTAATTCTTTGAGCATCTAGCCATATTTTTAATCCACAAGAGTTGGATTTACATAGCGTATTCTTAGTTTTTATAACTTAATGTTTGTTAGAGTAGTGTCTGATAATTAAAGAAAGTAAGAAGCAAAACATTTTAAACAACAAGGTAATATATACAAAATGGCGAAAATATATTTGACCAGCTAAAAATAGTTAAGCCATTCAGACTTAATGGATGATTAACTTTGAAATTAAATCACTGTTCTTGTGTATTGTTTAGCGCATTTGCAAACTAATGTTGTTAATGAATGGAGAAGTCTCAGGTAAAAGAAGTACAGCTTTCTTCTGCCATACATTGCAGATGTGCTGGAATATTTAATAGCTGAGAACAGGGCTTTGATGTGAGAATAATTTGTTCATTAATAATGTGGCATTACAGAAGGTCTTCAGATAAATATATCCAGACATGTCTCCAGCCCTTTGGATGATGTTTCCAGCATCTGCTGTAAGAAAAATATAATAAACAGCAGTTCATAGAAGTTGTAATGAAAGTTATCCATTTATTAATTATTTGCTTTGTGCAAAATCTTTAAAAGCATGTCAAAGTATGTCCATTGATATTTTCAGTTTTGGAAGATTATTTCCAATGCTTCTCTTAATTGCTGTGGAACAAAGAACCTGCTATATTGTATTTTACTGCAGAGGTAATATGTGGAATAGCTATGTTTGTAAACATTCTAAAATGAAATTATTTTTCCACTATTAGTTATTGTCCGCCCTCAAAAAAAAATTATAACCACTTAAAAAACTAAGATAAACTTCATTTGGTGACTGTACTGATTTTATAAATGTGATCAGAATATAATAATCATCTATGTACAATGATGAAAAGTCAGTTGGCATTTGGTGGTTTTATATTGTAAACTGCATGTTAAAAGAAATCTGAGATTTGAAAAACAGGCACGTCAAGATGTGTATGAAATACTGTGCATATATTTTTGTATGTTATTGTTATTGTTTTGTTATTGTTCATACGTTTCTTTATTTTATTTGCAGTCTACAAAAGAAAGACTGTCTTCCTTGAATGCCACGGGTATTGCAATGCTGTTCAGTGCAGGGACATTTCTGTATGTGGCTACTGTTCATGTGCTTCCTGAAATTGCTGTGCAATCCCATAGGCATTCCTTAAATGGTGATAATTCACCAGACTCAAAAGGTTTTAAGAAAGTTGAACTTTTAGCTCTTGTTGTTGGTGCACTTCTACCTTTACTACTATCCATTGGCCATCATCACTGATAAAATCTCTATTTTATGAAGAAATAATGCTGTAATGATGTGTCACAGCATATAATTTAAATATTAAATTGTATGCTTATGAAATGATGTGATAAATGGAACAAAGTTGCATTTAATACTATATTTGAATCATGAATTTTTTCTTTTCACATTTCAGTAGCTACCTTAGAAGATTCCATTTCTTGTATTCAATCAGTGTGTACATTTTAATAACATTTCTATGTGTATACTGATTTTTTTTTTAAATAAAGGACATGGATGTTTCCTATATATTTATGTTAAATTTTAGGTACATTTAAAGGAAATCACTTTTGCATATATGTTTTTCAATCTTTAAACAGCCATCACACATAATACTTGAAGTATAATACTCATCAAAACTTTAATCTATGGAAAATATGATATTGATCGTACTTTTTTGATGCCTCATATTTATTTTCAAAACTTAGGTGTCTGTTTCCAAATTAAGCTTAAAAACAGGCATAATTCTTAATGAGAAAATCTTCATTTTGTTCCTCAGCTTATTTTTTGCCAAGTGCATCTACATTTTTCTGATACAAACACATGTATATATTTATAATTTATACAAAAAATAAAACCTGAATAAAGTGTTCACCTATGGTGCAGACAAAATTTGCCTACTTTATAATGCACGGCAAAATTTAAAAAAAGAAAAAATTCTTAAAATTGTAATAAATTCATCACATTTTAGACATTAAAATAAATTTTAATGATTAATAATAATTAAAATCAGTAACAGAAGAAATTTAAAATTAAAATATTTATGAATTTCCATATTTTACAATGTTTGTTAATATGAATATACTTTTAATATAGTAAGAAAATTATATGTATTTTTAAGTATTTATATGGACTGTCAATAACATGAAATTAGACTGTAAAAATACCATTTTTAATTGAAGGTCTTTAATTTTTTAACTATCATTTAAGGTGTTTTTTCAATTTTCTAAATGAATTCAACATATCTGGCTAATTATTAAAGCAAATAATTTCATTGTTCTGTACGTCGTTAATATTTCGGTATTAGAAGAGGTAGACAGGCATTTGTCTTTTTCTTAGGTAACTCAGTGTCACTTTCATAATGAAAATAATTTTTCCAAGTTTTCTTGACAAATCAAAGTGTTGTACAGTATGACATCATTATCAAACCTCAAAAGTCAATAACTTCCATCATTTAATTTCAATAATTTACCGAAGTTCATTAATAAAATCATTCATAAAATGCCACCAACATCAGAACTGCATGATGTAAAATACTTTTGTTGACTCATATGAAGGTTCTACTTGTAGATATGTAAAATAAAATTCTAACTTATAATATCGTTTAAGTCTCTGTTTTAATTTGGTTACTTCCACCTTCTGGCCTAAAAATGGTAATATATCCATAATAAATCTTTTTATGTGCATCATATTCAAATTAATTGCTGCCATAATCCTTATTCAGTGCATACTATTAATTATATCAGTCCAATAGAAATGTTACTTAGTTACATTTACTACTGGATAAAAGATTTCAGTTTCATTTTTGCCAAAAACAAAAGTAAAACTGAAATCTTTTAACTAAGCAGTATGCAAACCAAAACTTTTAATTAACTAACAGAAGTAAAGCAGACAAACCATAACTTTGCTGTTGTTAATCTACTATCAATACCTCTACTTCTGTATCCTACTAGGGATGTTGTTAACCACTGTTGTTCTGTCACTGATTACACTTCTGTTAATATGCAAAAAATGATTTGTGCCTCTAATGCTTCAGCATGTTTGTCTATGAATAATGCTTCAGTTAAGATAATCTGTGAAAATTTCATCGTGGACCTTCTTTACAGCATCTTCTACATCAGAGCCAAAAAATTTTCATGACAATTAAAAGTCAACAATTGTGAACTTGTGAAATATCTGCAAGTCTATGACCTTTGGTTCATCATAAAGTCAGTATGTATATAGGAAGTTCCTATTCAGAAGTATTTGCCTTCAAAGTTTGTAAGTGTATTAATCATGCATGCTGAAACTTCATTTGGTTTTGTAAGTTTAATGTATATTATTATAATTCATAACTGGTTTTGCTATCAATATATAGGAAAGAAAACTTCACAAGATGAAATGCATTAGCAGACTCTTACAAATTTTTTGTGTTGTAAGTGTAAATAAGTGTTTGCAGCTATCAGAACATTAAAGCTGAGCCATTATGGATGTTTATGCCTGAAATATGCTTTCGTTTCATCTTCATGAAATATTGAATGCAACAATATGTTACTTTCAATGTTCTGAATTATTATATTAATGTTCTAAATAACCAGGACTAGCAGAGGCAGGATAAACAGCCACCAAGGGCACTATTTTTGGAGGGAACCAGCTAAGTATTTCTCACATAAAACAACTAAATAAAGGTACATTATGCCTCCTTGAGTTAAATTAATATAGTTATTATATAAAGGGCACTAACCATATTGATTGCCTAGAGCTCCCAAAGTATTGGAGGTGGATCTGGTTTTGATGCTGAAAATTATAGTTATTTTTTGTCATTACTACCCACAGTGCTTAATAATGCTTAATAATAACAATGAAAAAAAAAACATTTAGTACAGTAGTTTGAATAGAGGATATGCTTTGTTGTAATGAAATATAACTTTTATCTGTATAGTTGTAGTATTCTATTCCTGTTAAAATATTCTGAAATTTCAAAGCATATCCAATGAGTAAAGTATTATTCATTGGCTGTTTTAGTGTTGTTAACTTCTCTTGGAATATGGATGACTGATGTTTAATTGTTGTTGTTGCTTATGCTCACTTGCCTGATGTAGTCAGCCCAAGTCCACGAAATTGCTCGTGGTGAGGAGCGCTAGATTACGCCTGCCGTTGGCAACAGCCTTGAGCACCTAACAGGTGACAGTGCGATTTGGCTCAGTTTTGCTCTCAATTTTGATAGAGAGCACCCCGAGGGGACAGGTTCGAAGGTCTCCCACCCCTCTCCCCTTCCACCAAGCTACACGAGAGGACTTTTCGCTTGCCGCATATTTAGAGTGCCACCATGTGCACCGACACTATACAATTACAAACAGCCATGCCTTCTCCGGCATTCGAGCCCAGGCCCTTCGGCACGGCAGTCAGCGATGCTAACCACTATACCGGTTGGGCGGCTTGATGTTTAATTAAATGTTGCAATTCGCTGTTGTAATTTTCTGTGTGTATAATCAGATTGTATTATTTTAGGAACTAGATTTTAAAATGTGCAGTTTATTAAACAGACTTTATTTTAATTGTGTGAAATCTGACAGCTTTTGCTTGTGTTCTGAATTTGGAATTTTTGAGATATTATTTAAACTTTGAAAAGTCTGTCTGGAGTGATATTTTCATTTTTTACATTTCAAGACCACCATATTTTGTCAACTTCAAAGTAGGCAGTTCAAGGTCCTCCCCTCATTTGTGATTGTTATGTGGGTCCTCATCATCATACAGAAGAGTTTGGACAATTCAACGATCTTTCACAGCAGTGTATTGTTGTGTTGTACTTATCTCACTTGTCTGACCGTAACATCAGAACAAGCCCACGAAATGCAAGGACAGCAAGATTGTACCTCTCGTTAGCAAGAGCTTTGAGCACCGTACAAGTGTCAGTATGGCTTTGCTCAGGTCCGCCCCCAATTTTGATAGAAAGCACCCCTGGGAGATTGGTTCGAGGGACTTCCACCCCTTTCCCCTATCACCAACCTGTTGAGAGGACTTTTGATTTGCTCTATATTTAGAGCGCCTCCATGTCGCAAAACTAAGATACATTTACAAACATCCATGCTGTGGTGATCCACGGTTAGATTCGTGCACTAACCTAGTGCTTCGCATTAGAAAGTAAAGAGCATTTTTGTTACAAAAATATACTTTTATGTACACAGCAAACGCGCAGCAACATGCTTAACGAAAAACTCATTCTCCTCTAGCATACTTTCTTCTACACAATTACATTGACAATTACCAAAAAAGCTTGGCAGATACTACTATCTGTTGGATAAACTATTTGCGACATATTCCTCCCACCTGAATTTACTGGAAGGTAAATTCACACATTTGTTAAATATAACATATGCATAATAGTAGAGTATATAATATTTTCGAACGAATACTTGAGATTACAATACTGAAATGTAAAATTATGCCTACCAAGATGTTCTAACTAAATTGAAATACAAATTACCTGGATTCCATAATTTTCTAGACATGCTAAAAGATAATATTAAACCTAGAAAAATAAAAAAACAAATCAAATTATTATAAAGTATTCAAACAAATACAAAACATTTCACAGACGTATCACTGGTTTTACAGTTCTACCACTGCTGGTAGTCATAGGAATATTTTCAGTCATATCCTTTTGGACTGGATTATCCAGCTCAAGTCTGTACAGTATTTGTACTGGTCTTAGAAACTCAGAAGTCTCTGTTTTTATGAGAGCGAGTCTTAGTTGTCCATCACGACCAGGTATCAGCTTTATGACACGCGCCAGGTTCCAAAAGGCTTGTTTCTTGTTGTTATCTTCCAGTAGAACAATTTCGCCTACCTGGACAGGTTTAGCTGTAGAGTTTTTAATGGACTGTTGACGCAACTGTCTTAAATATTCCACGCGGAATCTTGCTCTGAGTTGTTCTCTCACCTTTTGTCGATACTTAGCTCGTTACTCAGTATTTCCTTATCCACTAAATCGATATCAGGTACTCCTGCTCTCTAAATCTCCCGCAGAAACATCTCCGGAGTTAATGGGGATGAATCTTCAATGTCTTCCGACACGTAGGTAAGCAGCCTAGTATTGATTACTCTCTCACAGTCACACAGTACTGTAAGCAATTCCTCATAATCCAGGGCAGCACGACCTAGAACTTTTCTCAGAATCTGTTTCACCATTTGAACTAAACGCTCCCACCAACCGCCCCACTAGGGTGCGGAGGAAGAAATAAATTTACACTGAATTCTTTGCTCAGCGGCCTTTGAACGCAGACTCTCCCAATCAAGTGTATGTAGAAGGCTCTCCGCTTCTTTAAAATTACTGCAATTGTCTGAGTATATTGTAGATGGTTTTCCGCGACGAGAAATGAAACGTCTCAATGACTGGAAAAAAGCTTCAGTTGTCAAGGATGTTACTGACTCCAGATGAATGGCCCTATAGACCGCACATGTGTAAAGGATAATATAAGCTTTTCGACCATCTTTAAAGTAGAGAGGTCCTGCCAGGTCGACCCCCATAATCTCAAAAATATTTGCATCACGTACTCTATCTTTCGGCAAAATTCCTGGAGTTACGTCACAACTTTTGGATTTAAATCTTTGACATTTCACACATTTTCTAATGCAATTTCGTACTGTCTTACAAGCCTTGAAGATCCAATACTTTTCTCGCAAATGAGACATCACCATAGAAGTACCAGTATGCAGCAGCTCATTATGTGCATTCATTATCAGTAATTTTACTACTGCATGATCAGATGGCAAAATGACGGGAAACTTAAAGTCATCAGTATCGTCGCGATAAGAAATGTTGGTTTTAGCTCTGATCAAACCATCACGATCAACTATAGGTCTGAGGTCTTTAATTTTATCATCGTTCATACCCTTAAATGATTCTCTTTGAATCAATAACATAAAAGTTATCTCAGCTTTTTCAATTTCCGAAACTGACAAATTTTTGGAGATTTCGTTTGTAATTCTTTGTAATTTAAAGTAAAACCTAAGAATCCAACCTAACCATGCGTACAATTTTCTTTATAGATGAAAAGTACCTGTAATACCAATTGTCAGGTTTAGAATCATTGTTAAGAGTTGTCAATACTGATTTACGCCTTTCTGAATTTATGATCTCTTCGTCCGGCAAATCGGTGCCTTTTGACAATGACGATTCTGGTTCTAACAGCCATGATGAGCCCTCCCACCATTTCGACAGCAAAAACTGTTTAACTGAACAGCCTCTAGAAGGCAGATCGGCGGCATTCAGCCCCGAAGGGGTGTAATGCCAATCTTCTATTTTTAAAAGTGTTCTGATTTCTTGGACACGATTCCAAACAAAAGTTCCCCATCGTACGTCTCGCTGGATCCAGTGCAAAGCAGTTGTTGAATCAGTCCAGAAGAATGCTCTTAAATTTGGCATGTTCAAGTCTGCAAAGAAGATACGTCCCAAGCGTGCTCCGATTAAGCAGGATAATAATTCCAAATGAGGGATGGATGTATTCTTTAAAGGTGCAACTCTAGTGTGTGCTTGCAGAAAACTTAGGTAAACCTTGTTTTCGGTCTTCACTCTTAAGAAAGTACAGGTAGCATAGCATGATTGCTGGCATCGCTGAAACTATGAAGACACATCTTCGTTAACCGATCTGTCAATATTAAGCCATCTAGGAATTTTGACATCAGACATCAGTTCCAGTTCTTTTACCCATTTCATGGGGCAATTTTTTATCGCAATTTAATCGTAATTTCCAGCACTCTTGCAATATCAACTTTGGGAACAGAGTAACGGGAGAAAGGAAGCCTACTGGGTCAAATAACTTACGTGCGTAAGAAAGGAGTGTTCGTTTACTCGCGATAATCTCCTCTTTCTTTAGTGACTCAATTTTACAGGAAAGAGTATCATCCTTCAAATCCCAATTTAACCCTAAAACGCAAACGGGTGTACCTAATTTAGAGTCGGGAATTATTTCGGATTCACAATTCGACTGCCATCCTCTAAGATTAAACTTTGCCAGTGACAATAACATTCTCGATTCTAGTACAAATCTATTCAATTTTTCAGCATTCTTAAAACTAGTCAGGCAATTATCAACATAGAAGGACTCCTTCAAAATATTGGCTGTAGTTGCAAACTGATCTGGGGCACAATTTAAATGACAGTTCAACGTAGCGGCTAACAAAAACGGACTACAGTTAAGTCCAAAAACCACTCGACAAAGTCTTTAAATTTTCATATTCTGTCCTTCTGTACCTTTCCACAAGAAACGTACATAATCTCTATCATTCTCTCGTATACCAGTCTGCAAGCTTTCTCAATGTCTGAAATTATTGCAATAGGATATTTCCGAAAACGATTCAATAATGTTGGAATTATTTGTATTAGGTTGGGACCTTTCTCAAGACAGTCATTTAAGGAAAGCTCTCCTTTGGCGTGTGCTGAAGCATCAAAAACCGGCCTTACTCGCGTAGTTTCTCTAGATTCCTTAAAAACAGGCCTATTAGGCAAATAGTGCTCTGTACATACTTCACCTTTTGTTACGTTTTCAATAATTCGTTCCTTCAACCAAATATCAAATACTTCCTGATAAACTTTAATTTGGTCCGAATTTAACAATTTCCTTCGCTTAGTCAGGCGTTTTTCTGCCAACGTTTTATTACTAGATAATCGAGCGGGGTCCAGTACCCAAGGTAATGCAGTTTCATATCTCAAATCTGAATCCAAATTCAAATTTTCCTCAAAATCGTGCATGGTCTCCTCATGAATTTCAGCTTTCTTTTTAGACTCAACTGAGTCATTTATACCAATAACGTCCAACTTCCACAAGTTTTCTGCTGATCTTTCGTTTAGGAATAAGGAAACACATGCAAAAGAATCATTTATAGCCGAAGATCCCTTCGCTGGAATTTTACCCATTAAAACCCATCCCAAACGTGTTTCCATCGCGACCGAACCACTTTGTAAACATTTAATATTTCCGGTGAATAATTTTCCAGCAATATCAGAACCTATTAACAATTTAATGTCACTTTCGTTTTCGGGAGTATTACCCTCTGTGTCTGACACCTGAACATTTAATTTACGAAGTTCTTTCAACCAAGGACATTTAGGTATTTTCTTTACATCAGAACAGATAACGGATTCACTTAAACAATGCACACCGCATACATATTTATTATCAAAGCTACTCAAATGAACTATATATTTAGAATGCAATTTTTCTCTTGTTTCTACACCTCCGAATAACTTATGAACTAATTTCACTTCACCAACACTATTACATTTCAAGGAGGCTATAATATCTTCCGTTAAATAACTCCTCTCACAACCCGTGTCTATAATCCCTCTCACTATCCTTTCCCTGTTGCCATTTTTTACCCTTACGATTAATGTTTGTAATAACACATCGGAGCTCTCAGATCTGCTAGCCAAAACAATGACCTCGTTTTTCGCCACGGCCTCTATTCGTTTAGTCTCTTTAAATTGAGAAGGAACTTGTTGACACATTACTGCTAAATGCCTTTTCTAGCAGATTAAACACCTAACCTTAGACGAGAAATGTGATTTTTTTTCAAACATAATAAACACGCACCCTTCTTAAATATTAAATCTTTTTTATCCTGATACGTAAGCGTGCTAGCTTCAAAACATTTTTCTGTTAAATGTGGTTTATCGCAAAATAAACAAGATTCCTTAACCTTCTTAATAGGAGCATTTCCTTTAAATTTGTCTCCCGTATACAAATCATTACAAGTAGGAATATTAGATTCATCATTAATGCAACTTTTAAATTTACTACTTTTATCAAAAGAAAAACGCGCTAATTTAATTCTCTTTTCAGATATCACTTCATTTTTCAAAAACATAAGAATAGATTCAAAATCGCTCTTACCTTGTTGTGACGAGCTCTCCCGTTCCCTCTCCCACACGCGTAAGATGTCGGGGGGCAAGCAAGATTCAACTAACGGAAAAATAACACTAGAGTATTTACCCTCCGTCACGCCGAGAGATTCCAGAGCTCGCAGTTTGGTTTCCAAACTGTCGTACAACGATGATAGCGTAAAGTCTTTTTTGGTAACACTATTATTTATCAACACAAGATTTAATAAATCGCAAACGTACACTTGTATAAGAATATCTTCACGTCCAAAACGGTTCTTTGAATGTTCGATGACTTTCGGATAATTTTCTTTAGTTGTCGGGAAACTCTGCACTATTTCTCGCGCTTTCGATTTGGCAGCAGTAGCCTGTATCAGATGCACGAATTTCAAATGATCATCTAGAACTGGATCTTCGTGTATCTTACTAAAAGTATTCCAGATATTCAACCATTGTCGTGGATCATCTGTAAATTCAATCAAATTTATTTTCGGAAGTTTCAAATTCGTCGCCGTAGCTCTTGGATCAACTGTTCTGGCTTCGTTTGCATGAGTCAGCAAAGTTTTCTCTATTTTCACCATAGACCTGTTATATACTAGATCGAGTATGGCCATTCAAAACCGGGTGAAAAGCGACACAGGAATGAGCTGCAGGAGTTAAGGCATGAAATGAAACAGAACCTAGACTTTGGCGTACTATCGCCACGGCTAGCGATTTTTTTTCGTTAAAAGGGAATAAAATGAAATAAAAAAAAGGGGAAATAGTGATGATTTCATCAGGAGGGTAGCATCACTATAAGGCTGTTTCTATACTGCACAAATTAAATTTGCAAAATGCAGTCTACCCTCGACAGCCAGACAAATAATCATACTTAGCTTAGCAGCACAAAGGCAGACAAAGAGAAAAAAAGGAAAAAACAGAATGAGACGAAGCAGTGTACAATAAATACAACATATCAGAAAAATGGTAATAGAATAAATAAAGTCAAATGAAATAAAAATAAAAAGAGTTTTTTCATTTAAAAACAAATAAATAAATAAATAAATAAAAAGTGATTTAGGCAAAGTATATAATACATTCTAAAAATAGTGGATGAAAAATAAAATAATTACAAAATTTAAAAAAATAAATAAAATTCATATATATATTTATTATAATGCAATAAA
>KK119873.1:57408-70710 GCA_000611955.2 Stegodyphus mimosarum
AAAAAAAAAATCATAATTTTATGCAGTTCTTACACAGTGTATTGTATCGACGTTACCAAGTATTAAATACATACATTACTACTTCGTACATGTCCGCATAAGCAAACGCATACAAAGAATATATAACTAAACGCATTTGAAGCAAAGTCTGTTGGCGTACAAAAAATGTCGCCAAAGCAGAATACTAATTAAAATTATATCATATTATTAAAATTTTAACATTTTTTTTCAGAACGCAGTTATTAAAAACATATACATATATTAAGATACTTTTATTTAAATGTTATTTCAAGTATGCATACATTATATAAAATTAGAAAATCTATTTTTATTAGAAAACGGCAAGTAGAGTGGCTAAAATACCTCTACATTTTATAAAAAGTAGGTTTTAAAACTTGGGAAAAAGCTCATCTGTGAAATGTTACTCCTCCAGCTTTCACGTATCTGGAATTACATCCGTATGCGGAGCACGAAAGAGCCATTTTTAAAGTCCGAAACAATGCGCGTACTCGCAAAACACTTGCTTCTCACAAATTCTCCATAGAGCTGTAATGGTAAGGAAGATTCGCGGAAAATACGATCCGGGAAATGTTCCATATGTCACGTGGTTCGCATTCCTGTTCCCCTTCAGAGTTGCCATTTCTCTCTCTAGTACATTACAGCTCTATGGGGGGACCAGCCCCCTTTAGCTACGCTACTGAGTCTCACATCACTTGAATTAAAGAAAGGAAGATGAAATTTTCGTATATAATTAAAAGCCTTAATTAACTTTATAAGAAAAATATAAAGAAAATGGAAGCAAATTATTTGAATAAAAATATGTGTCTGTAAATTGTAAGACATGTGAATATATTGTAAATTTAGTTTTTGATTTCTGCATTTCAGCTCTTATAAGCGCTTGGAAGTAGGTCTTACTATTTTTTCTTGAATAGGAAAATTAAAACTCAATTCTTTTGAGAATAGGAAACGTTGCTAAGCCACGTGCTATGATACCTATGATAAGGAACTCGCTGACCAATTATCTATTGATATGCAATATGCATCAACTTATGTACCATAAAGAATATAAATAGCAGTGTGGAAGTTTGGAACATAGGAAGCGTTAAACGTCGTTCTGACTCCAAGAAGATTATAATGTTTATTTACATTTTTTTGGATATAGAATAATACAGACAGAAAATCAGTCAATGTTCTTTTCCTTGTCGAAGGCTTACTGTTGCCACTCTGGTGAAAAGAAAAACGCATGAGAGAAGTTTCGCTGATGGCGCTTCATCAACGCGAATGATGTCGCCACACACCCCCTTGCCAGTGATAGCGTTATAACTTGTAATCTTTCAGGTATGCAGGAAATCTCACCCTTCGTCCAGCTTTTGTGTTTCTAGGATGAATATCTTTGGAAGAATCATTGTCTCTAGGAAGTGGAGGTGAGATTTTGGAGTTATCAGCTTCGTGTGTCTGGAGATTTGCTGTTATTTTATTCTTGAGGCTGAAACATGGTTTCAGTCTATCTATCGATATCCTTTTAATTTTACCTGAAACTTACACATCGAAAAATTTTTCGAAACGTTTCTTAACTAAATATGGTCCTAGATAGGCTGGTTGAAGAGAAGATGAAATCATGTTATTATAGATGAATACATGTGAACAATTTGCTAAGTCCTTGTGTACGAAAATTGTTTTTTTTTCATGGCTGGTTGTCGGTGTTGGTTTTAGGTTTTGGATGTGACTTTGCAATTTTTGTATAAAATCTGAATGCGTAACAGTGGGGACATAACTGAAAAATTCTCCAGGCAAACAGATTGGTGCACCGTACACAAGTTCAGCAGAAGAACAATGCAAATCCTCTTTAATGGCGGATCGAATGCCAAGAAGAATCAAAGGTAGAACGTCAGTCCAAGAATTTGACGTTTGCAGGTGGGATTTTAGCCTGTTTTTCAAGGTTCGATGTTGTCGTTCAATTAAACCATTAGACTGTGGGTGATAAGCCGTGGTGCTATTAGCCTTGAAGCCTAAGTATTTGCTCAAGGATCTGAGGAGTTGGCTGTCAAATTGTCGACCTTGGTCAGACGTTAACTTCTCTGGGATTCCAAATCTCGAAATCCAAGTCGTGATGAGGGCATGGGCGACGGACTCTGCGGTTTGGTCTTCCAGAGGTACAGCTTCGATCCACCGAGTGAATCTATCGATGATGGTAACCAGGTACCTAAAACATTTACAAGATGGTAAAGGGCCAAAAATATCGATATTAAGGTGCTTGAAACGTTGACTGGGGACTTTGAATTCAGCAGCTGGAGCATGGGTATGTTTGTGTATTTTGGCTCGTTGGCATTGCAGACATGCTCTAGACCACAGCTGACAGTCTTTGTTTATGCCAAGCCAGATGAATCTTTTTGTCACCAGCTTCATTGTTGCACGAATTCCAGGATGGGATAAGTTATGTATAGAGAAAAATAATTGTTTTCGAAATTCTTTAGGAATATATGGCCTGTTAAAATTAGTGGAGGTATCACAATAAATTTTTTTATTGCTATCCGGAATAAGAATTTGTACTATTTTGAAACTGGAATTTGATTTAAGAATCCTGAGGTCTTCATTCTCCTGGCAATCTGCAATAACTGTATAATCAACTGGAGCTGGGATAGCGATGGTGTCGATTCTCAATAGCCTGTCAGCTACAATGTTTTCTTCTCCAGAAATGTAGCGTATGTCTGTAGTGAATTCGGCAATGTAGTTCAACTGCCGTACTTGTCTTGGAGAAGCTTTATCTAAATTTTGGTGGAAAGCGAAAGTGATAGGTTTATGATCAGTGAGGACAGTAAATGATCGTCCTTCCAGAATGTGTTTAAAATGCTTTATCGCTAGGTAGATTGCAAGTAGTTCTCGATCGTATGCACTGTAATTTCTCTGTGTTTGTGAGAGAGATCGGGAGAAAAAACTTAGCGGTTGTTTGTCATTATTGGATAGTTGATGAATCACGGCACCCACGGCAGAATCAGATGCATCTGTAGTTAGGGTGATCTGCGCCGCTTGATTGGGATGAACTAACATTACAGAGTTGCACAGTGCGCTTTTGATATCAGTGAAAGCCTTCAGCGCATCTTCGGTCCAAATTAAAGCTTTTTTGCTGTTTTTCTTCACTCCTTTCAGTAAGATTGTCAGGGGTTGTTGTAGTTTGGCGCAGTTTGGAATGAAACGATGGTAAAAGTTCACCATGCCCAAAAATCTGCGTAAGCTTGTAAAGGATTGTGGTTTAGGATATTCTTTAATTGTATTGACTTTCGATGAAAGAGGCTTGATTCCTTCCTTTGATATTTCATATCCTAAAAATTCAACTTTGCTCAGACCAAATTTGCATTTTGCAATGTTTATGCACAGTCCATAGTTATTGAGTCTTTGGAATATTAATTCAAGATGTTTTTTGTGTGTTTCAGTGTCTGGCGAGGCGATGAGGATATCGTCGAGATAGCAAAATACAAAGTCTAGGCCGCTAAGCACTGTATTCATAAACCTTTGGAAGGTTTGTGCAGCGTTGCGTAAGCCAAATGTCATATAAGGAAATTCAAAAAGTCCGAAAGGTGTTATGATGGCTGTCTTCGGAATGTCAGCTTCATGCACAGGAATCTGTTGGTAGGCTCTTAGCAAATCTATTGTTGAAAAAATTGTTTTTCGATACAGAATATGAGTACAGTCCGTTAGAAATGGTAGTGGGTAACGGTCTGGAACAGTATTTGCATTAAGGCCACGGTAATCGCCACATGGTCTCCAGTCACCGGATTTTTTTAAAGTGAGGTGTAATGGACTTGACCAGCTGCTTTTGGATGGTCTGCAGAGACCTTTCTGCAGCATATAATCGAATTCCTTTTTCGCGGCAATCAACTTTTCTTGAGAAAGTCTTCTGACTTTAAAGGATACAGGGTTACCTTTGCTTTCGATGCAATGTTGCACATCATGTTC
Organism: Stegodyphus mimosarum; assembly: GCA_000611955.2. Classification (NCBI taxonomy): domain Eukaryota; kingdom Metazoa; phylum Arthropoda; class Arachnida; order Araneae; family Eresidae; genus Stegodyphus; species Stegodyphus mimosarum. The sequence goes on from KK119873.1 coordinate 61,363, forward strand.
TTTAACTTTATTGTTTTTTATGTTGGGTTTAAGTAAGTTAGAAAATTTGTTTAGGATGTCTCTATATGGGTTGTGAAAAGTATTAACAATGAATTTAGGAGTGACGCTATTGTTACACAAAGCACCTGTAGTTGCTAATGAGGTGGTGCCATCAATTAATTTTCTGTTTTTACTATCAACTAACAAATTAAAATGTGAAAGAAAGTCTATTCCGACGATAGGTTTATTAACATCCGCAATGATAAAAGGCCAGTTGAAAGATCTGCGTAGCCCTAAATCTAGCTCTAATAATTTTTGACCATATGTTTTGATTGTTGTACCGTTAGCTGCCAATAACTCAAGCTTAGCCACAGTTCTTTTTCCGATGGTGTTGGGGGAATAACCGATATTTCCGCTCCGGTGTCAATTAAAAAATGGGTTGCTGATGCGTTGTCACGAATATATAGACGACTCAGCTGTACCCCTTGACTTTCTGTCGTCATCGAAGGCCGGGGATTCAGTTTTCCTGTTTCGAGGCCTGATATTTACATGGTGGAGTGCACTTGTACGCTCTCTCACCAAAGCGTTGATGAAAATAACAATTATTTGGGTTATTGTTATTTTTGAAACTATTTCTAGAATTCGACCTGTATCGTCGTCTTTCTGGACTGGGGTTATTGTTATTTTTGAAACTATTTCTAGAATTCGACTTGTATCGTCGTCTTTCTGGACTGGGGTTTCTACGCCTATTCATTTCTGCTACCTGCAGTGTTAAGTTTGATATCTGTTTCTGTAGATCTTCGGCGGTAATGTTATCAGATGGGGAAGAAACAATGCGAGCTACCTGTGGTGGATTGGGATTTAATTCCCATATTTTGTCAGCCATTGTAGACAATTTGGACAAATCATCACTGCTTACACATAAAATGCTCCGCATATTAAGTGGTAGTCGTTGCATCCACAATGTTTTCAAAAATTCATCTGGCACGTTCTCAGCCGCCAAGTTACGCATTTCGCAGAGAAGTTGGAATGGTTTCTTATCACCCAGTTCTAATTCGGTCAGAAGTTTCTGGGTTTTCTGTGTTTCAGAGTCGGCAAAAATTTCAATCAGCCTGTTTTTAATGGCCAGATATTTGCCGTTGTTTGGTGGTTTAGTGAGAATATCAGAGATTTGTGACAATGTCCCTGTTTCAATAGAACTGACTACATAATCATATTTTGTTTGATCAGCAGTTATTTCAGTATTGCGAAATTGGGCTTCAATCTGAAGAAACCATATTTTGGGGTCAGATTTCCAAAAAGAGGGAATCTTGATGCTGACCTTGGCGACAGTCGCAGGTGTGGCATTAGTTTCAGTTTCTTTACTTTCATCTCCTTCAGCCATAGTAGAATTAGGCTTAACGGAAGTGCAGCTACCTTTATCCAACTTTTTATTTTTTTAAACCTTAAGCTTTTCTGCTTAAAGTTTGCTTAGTAAAAACTAGTTGATTTATTCTTAACACATTTGATGCATTCAGAGAATTCTAATTGCATACATTACATCTGAAGGCATATTGCAATATATAACAAGAATTTTCAAAACTGACTTATCATTTTAAGAGTATTTCAGTCTCGTTATATTACAAAAACATTGTACGTTCTTTTTCCATCTTACACTTCATAAGTTGAATTGGATCGCATCCGGGTAAACCAGTGTGGAAGTTTGGAACATAGGAAACGTTAAACGTCGTTCTGACTCCAAGAAGATTAATGTTTATTTACATTTTTTTGGATATAGAATAATACAGACAGAAAATCAGTAAATGTTCTTTTCCTTGTCGAAGGCTTACTGTTGCCACTTTGGTGAAAAGAAAAACGCATGAGAGAAGTTTCGCTGATGGAGCTTCATCAATGCGAATGATGTCGCCACAGCAGTGTTGCAAATCATGCATTATCTTCAATTTTTTAACAGTATTCAAACTATTGTTCAGATCCAACAGCGGCTTCTGTAATTTTGCTATAAACAGCTAGATCAACTATAGTTCATATCCCGGCAAATGGGTTGTCTATATGAGAGTTTTTCGTGGTTCCCCTCCCCAAGAAAAGATGTATACTTTTATAGCTTATAACGTGTAAAAATGCAACCAGGATCTCTCGTAGCGAAGCTGGTAACATTAGCAAAATTGGACTGCTTTAATGGATGAAAAAAAAAGGGGGGGGATTAAAAAATGTATGATATTATGTTTCGTATATGATACTTTTTGGAAGTATAAATGAGAAAACTCATTTGCAAAATCGTCCGGAAATTTCCCCAGGTGTCTAGAATTTTTACATTTTCAACTTTTCGGCAACCAACTTCAGTTATTGCATCGACTTCTCCACTATTAGATAAATCTCCGATTTCTCTGCATGAAACAATCTTTTTTCATGATTGACCTTAAGTATGTTTGTTTTTTACATACTCTCGCGCGTAGCGTTGAGTGTGCGTGCGTGGATATACGCATGCCTAAAATCCGCAAACCGGATAATGTGCACGTGCATAATCAAGAGAGTACTGTATATATTTTAATAATTTTTTCGTTGAATCTTGAATGCGATTTGAAAGCTAGTTTTTAAATTATTTGAGCGATCATTTAACTCGTGAAACAAAATATAATTAACCTTTAAAAAATTAATTAAGGATTTTTTATCTTTCATACAGCCAATGCACAATAATCTTTTAGTAATATAAGCTACCTCAGATTTCCTTTACCCAATATTTTATATAGAATAATTGAACAGACTTGAAAAATAAAGTATCGGAAAAGACATTGAAAATTACAATTTTTGTGAGATTACTAGTTAGAATCAAATTATAAAAAAATATTTTAAAGTTTATTTACCCATTTGTTTTATTTCCCGTATTATTATCCAAAATACTATTCCTAGAAGCACAACCTGAAAATCTGTTCTGATGCCAATCCACCATTTTTCATAAAGCTGCGGCAACTTTATAACGATTTATCTAAAAGTGCAGATACTTATCCAAAGTCCCCGTTTTTCATAAAGATTCCGAAGATTTATATAATACCTTGTTTTAATAAATGAATCAGTAGCTGAAATGAAAATCGAACTTGCATAAGGATGCCGATAATCAGTTTCAAGGAAGAAACTGATTTTCAGTTTGTGTACGTTACCTCCTGTTGCGGCTGAAGGCAGCCTAATTTGATTGCATCCTCGTCTCATGATAAAGTTCATTGAATTACCTCAAAAAAATTATAGTTAAGCGTTCTAATCGTTACATAGCGTGGGATTGTTCCCGTCACTGAAGAAACTTTAAATATATTTCCCCAAAAGCTCATTCTTCGAAAAATAGCGAGCTATTTTTTTACGTTTTCAAAAATTTATTATGTTTTAATTGACAATGATTTATGCAGGTTTTATCCTGTTAAATAAAATGAATTTTAAAATAAGCATTTCATGTGATAGCAAAAAAACGTGTAGAAGTATGAGACGCAAATTTTCAAATTTTTTCATGGTATGCACCTTAAAATATATTATTAATTTAACAGTAAATAAGAAATACTGTACTCAGAAAAAAAAAATATGAAAACTTACAGACCCATGAGTAGCCGAAAGATTAAACCGCTGATATACTGGGAGTTCGATCCCAGGCGAATGGGTTAACTGCAAGGTTGGTTTTCAGGGTTTTCCTCTTCTGTTAGGTGGATACAAGCCACTTCCTCTTAGAAAGCCCTCCACAAAGGCATCTCTCCTACTAGGCAGATAGCATTTGCGTGCTTTTCTATAACTGTAAAACCTAACCTGAAAACTAGCAACAAAAGAGAATATAGTATGATATCTCCTTGTATAAGGTTGTATATTGTAATATTTGTGTCAAGGTTTTACATCCTTTTCTTAGAATTTCCAAGAATATATTTTTCTCTGACTCGGTTTCGAAACCTGTCTGTATACACAGTTTCCGTTCAGTTCCGTGGGCTACAGTGGTTCACTGAAGGACCTAAACGTTGGTTCCTCCCCCAAAAGAGTTTTATCGAAAACCCCAAAGATCTGCAAACGGTTCCCACAAAATCAATATATTCGATAGTTTTTGAATGAGATGCAAATGTATCATGCATAATCATGTTTGAAGAGTTGGCTTTTTCAAATGATCATAAATATAACAATCATGTTTGCAACAGAAATGCTAAAACATAAATTCTTGATATCCCAAAAAAGAATCGCTTCAGGTTCCAAAAGAAACATAAAAGCTTTCCATGTTAAAGAGAATTCCAAAAAATATCCTACCTGCTATGAAGAGTCCTTTATCGAGAATTTTCAAGAGCTGATCTGAACAGAAATTCCAACTGTTTATATAAATAGGCAATTCCTTTCGAAAGTGAAACTGGTAAACTGAAACCGACTGGAAACATTTTTATCAGAGAAAGATTTTAACAAAGAAGAAAAAAGAAGAAATAAGAAGAAAAATTTTTAAAAAAAACTTTTTGTTAATTTTTATAATGTTTTTAGACATTATAAAAATTAACTGTGCGGTTCAAGGACATACCCTTGTTTACAAACATGTTAAAGGTAGTTTACAAACATGTTAGAACATATTCAAGGTCATACCCTTGTTTACAAACACGTTTACAAGCTAGTTCCATAGGCTAACATTGAATAACAGTTATTTTTATAATGTCTAAAGACAATATAAAAATTAATAAAAAGTTTTTTTTCTTTTTATTTTTTATATTATTTTCTTCTTTAAGATTTTTCTCTGATAAAAATTCTTTCAGTCGGTTTCAGTTTACCAGTTTCACTTTCGAAAGGAGTTCCGTATCTATATAAACAGTTGGCGTTTCCGTTCAGATCAGCGTGTGCTCTTGAAGGTGCTACATCTCTGACTTGGAAACAATACAACTGTTCAAAAAAATATTTTGTCTCTTAAAAAATATTTTGTATCGTCTCTTAAAAACATTTTGGATCTTAAAAAAATATTTTGCATCGTAACCGCTGTTTTGAAATCTTAAAATTATTTTGGATCTTAAAAAATATTTTGTATAGTAAGAGATACTTGTCGCCTGTTCTCATCCAACCCAGAAGAATGGATCTGAATGGGGTTCCGGTGTGTAAATACTTTTGTGACCGACAGTCTGATGATAAAACCGAAATCTTTAAAAAGATTCGATTTGGCTTTGTATGGGCGTCTTATTTGGCCGAATCTACCTACCCAGGGTGAAAAAAATCTTCCCTTCCTGGATCCCAGAAAAGATTTTGTGTTAAGCTTTTACATCCTTTTCTTAGAATTTCCAAAAATATATTTTTCTCTGACTCGGTTTCGAAAGCTCTCTGTATAGACAGTTTCCGTTCAGATCAGCGTTGGAAGATATTTGGGGTTTCCGATAAAACTCTTTTGGGGGAGGGACCAACTTTTAGGTCCTTCAGTGAACCACAATAGCCCACCGCCATCCTTCAAAACGTTTCTTGAGAAAAATGGAATGCCTTTGGTCGGGAAGAAATTTCTAAAAGAACTTTGAAAACTCAAATGTAAGATACGTATTAATTCTAATATCTTGAATGGATTCATTATATTTAAACTTGTAAATCTTATGTAAAATAACTAGAAAGACGCGTATTATTATTTCATCTCTTACAAAAATATCTTTTAAAGTTTCTAAGGATTCTATAAATTTTATAATTAAACCTAGTGATGGATTTGAAAAAAACGGTTCCGTGGAAATCGTTGCTAAAATATATTTCCATGTTGTTTCAATTGCTTTGTTCGGACGGTTCAAACAACGCTCAGGCTATTAAAATAATCTCATGTATTTTCAATCATTTCAGAATCCATTGCAGATATTAGAATTAATACGTTTGTCTATTTAAGAAATGCTAAGTTCTTTTAGAAATTTCTTCCCGACCAAAAGCATTCCATTTTTCTGAAGAAACGTTTTGAAGGAGGGCGGTGGGCTACAGTGGTTCACTGAAGGACCTAAAAGGTGGTCCCTCCCCCAAAAGAGTTTTATGGAAAACCCCAAAGATCTTCAAACAGTTCCCACAAAAACAATATACTCAATAGTTTTTGAAAAAGATCCAAAAGTATCATACATAATCATGTTTGAAGAGTTGGGTTTTTCAAAAGGATCATAAGTATAACAATCATGTTTGCAACAAAAATGCTAAAACATAAATTCTTGATATCCCGAAAAAGAATCCCTTCAGGTTCCAAAAGAAACATAAAAACTTTCCATGTTAAAGAGCATTCCAAAAAATATCCTATCTGCTATGAAGAGTCCTTTATCGAGAATTTTCAAGAGATGATCTGAACAGAAATTCCAACTGTTTATATAAATAGGCAATTCCTTTCGAAAGTGAAATTGATAAACTGAAACCGACTGGAAACATTTTTATCAGAGAAAGATTTTAACAAAGAAGAAAAAAGAAGAAATAGGAATAAAAATTAAAAAAAAACCTTTTGATAATTTTTGTAATGTCTTTAGACAGTATAAAAATTAACTGTGTGGTTCAAGGACATACTCTTGTTTACAAACATGCTCAAGGTTGTTTGCAAAGATGTTGGAACCTGTTCAAGGTTGTTTACAAACATGTTAGAACATGTTCAAGGTCATACCCTTGTTTACAAACATGTTCACAAGCTAGTTCCATAGGTTAACATTGAATAACAATTATTTTTATAATGTCTAAAGACATTATAAAAATTAATAAAAAGTTTTCTTTTTCCTTTTTATTTTTTGTATTATTTTCTTCTTTCATCTTTCTCTGATAAAAATTTTTCCATTCGGTTTCAGTTTACCAGTTTCACTTTCGAAAGGAATTCCCTATCTATATAAACAGTTGGCCTTTCCGTTCAGAGCAGCGTGTGCTTTTGAAGATGCAACATCTCTGTATTGAAAACAATACTACTGATCAAAAAATATTTTAGCTCTTAAAAAATATTTTGTATCGTCTCTTAATCTTAATTTTGCATCTTAAAGAAATATTTTGTATGGTAACGGCTGTTTTCGAATGTTAAAATTATTTTGGATCTTAAAAAATATTTTGTATAGTAACAGATAGCTGTCGCCTGTTCTCATCCAACCCAGAAGAATGGATCTGAATGGGGTTCCGGTGTGTAAATACTTTTGTGACCGACAGTCTGATTATAAACCCGAAATCTTTAAAAAGATTCGATTTGGCTTTGTATGGACGTCTTATTTGGCCGAATCTACCTTCCCAGGGTGAAAAAAATCTTCCCTTTCTGGATCCCAGAAAAGATTTTGTGTTAAGGTTTTGCATCCTTTTCTTAGAATTTCCAAGAATATATTTTTCTCTGACTCGGTTTCGAAACCTGTCTGTATACACAGTTTCCGTTCAGTTCCGTGGGCTACAGTGGTTCACTGAAGGACCTAAACGTTGGTTCCTCCCCCAAAAGAGTTTTATCGAAAACCCCAAAGATCTTCAAACGGTTCCCACAAAATCAGTATATTCGATATTTTTTGAATGAGATTCAAATGTATCATGCATAATCATGTTTGAAGAGTTGGGTTTTTCAAATGATCATAAATATAACAATCATGTTTGCAACAGAAATGCTAAAACATAAATTCTTGATATCCCAAAAAAGAATCGCTTCAGGTTCCAAAAGAAACATAAAAGCTTTCCATGTTAAAGAGAATTCCAAAAAATATCCTACCTGCTATGTAGAGTCCTTTATCGAGAATTTTCAAGAGCTGATCTGAACAGAAATTCCAACTGTTTATATAAATAGGCAATTCCTTTCGAAAGTGAAACTGGTAAACTGAAACCGACTGGAAACATTTTTATCAGAGAAAGATTTTAACAAAGAAGAGAAAAGAAGAAATAAGAATAAAAATTAAAAAAAAAACTTTTTGTTAATTTTTATAATGTTTTTAGACATTATAAAAATTAACTGTGTGGTTCAAGGACATACCCTTGTTTACAAACATGTTAAATGTAGTTTACAAATACGTTAGAACATGTTCAAGGTCATACCCTTGTTGACAAACATGTTTACAAGCTAGTTCCATAGGTTAACATTAAAAAACAGTTATTTTTATAATGTCTAAAGACATTATAAAAATTAATAAAACGGCTTGTTTTTTATTTTTATTTTTTATATTATTTTCTTCTTTAAGATCTTTCTCTGATAAAAATTTTTTCCAGTCGGTTTCAGTTTACCAGTTTCACTTTCGAAAGGAGTTGCGTATCTATATAAACAGTTGGCGTTTCCGTTCAGATCAGCGTGTGCTCTTGAAAATGCTACATCTCTGACTTATAAACAATACTACTGATCAAAAAAATATTTTGTATCGTCTCTTAAAAACATTTTGGATCTTAAAAAAATATTTTGCATCGTAACGGCTGTTTTGAAATCTTAAAATTATTTTGGATCTTAAAAAATATTTTGTATAGTAATAGATCCTTGTCGCCTGTTATCATCTAACCCAAAAAATGGATCTAAATGGGGTTACGGTGTGTAAATACTTTTGTGACCGGCAGTCTGATGATAGCCCCGAAATCTTAAAAGAGATTTGATTTGGCTTTGTATCGAAGTCTTATTTGGTCGAATCTAACTTCTCAGGGTGAAAAAACATCTTCCGCTTCGTGGATCCCAGAAAAGCGTTTCTGATAAGGTTTTACATCCTTTTCTTAGAATTTCCAAGAATATATTTTTCTCTGACTCGATTTCGAAACCTATCTGTATAAACAGTTTCCGTTCAGTTCCGTGGGCTACAGTGGTTCACTGAAGGACCTAAAAGGTGGTTCGTCCCCCAAAAGAGTTTTATCGAAAACCTCAAAGATCTTCAAACAGTTCCCACAAAAACAATATACACAATAGGTTTTGAAAAAGATCCAAAAATATCATACATAATCATGTTTGAAGTGTTGGATTTTTAAAAAGGATCATAAATGTACACATTCATGTTTGAAATAGAAATGCTAAAACATAAATTCGTGATATCCCAAAAAAGAATCGCTTCAGTTTCCAAAAGAAACATAAAAGCTATCCATGTTAAACAGAATTCCAAAAAATATTGTTGCGTTTTACGGGTTCGTGGATTTGAGAGTATCCGATGAAAACACGATGCAGAACAATAAAAAGCACAATTTATTTACAAGAATCACTATTTACAGCACAGTTCCAAAATTACCTTTAAAAGCGTCGAAAATCTACGATAAATACGCTGAAACAATCAGCAACACAGCTTCAGGCTGTAACTGTAAAGGTAGCTTCACGGCAACACTAAACTTATAATAAAACACCGTGGAACAATCACCAATACACTGTCAAGCTATACTGTAAAGATAGCTTCACGGCAAAGCACTATCTGGATTGCTTTCCGTTCACAAAACTGTCGCGTAGCTTAGCACTCACAGTAAGCAGCTATT
>KK119873.1:70820-141868 GCA_000611955.2 Stegodyphus mimosarum
GAAATATCTCGACAGGAAGTTATTCTAGAAGCTTCCCGATTGGACCATGGGATATCGCCTATTTGGTCTCCAAATGGGCGATAACGTCGCCAATCTGGCAACCCTACCATACACTATTTTATGGCAACCCTAGTGCTATGCCGGAAAGCTTACATACAGGCGCAACCGCCGAATTTTTCGCAACAATATGCTACCTGCTATGAAGAGCCCTTTATCGAGAATTTTCAAGAGGTGATCTGAACAGAAATTCCAACTGTTTATATAAATAGGCAATTCCTTTCGAAAGTGAAACTGGTAAACTGAAACCGACTGGAAACATTTTTATCAGAGAAAGATTTTAACAAAGAAGAAAAAAGTAGAAATAATAATAAAAATTAAAAAAAAACTTTTTGTTAATTTTTGTAATGTCTTTAGACACTATAAAAATTAACTGTGTGGTTCAAGGACATACTCTTGTTTACAAACATGTTGGAACCTGTTTAAGGTTGTTTACAAACATGTTAGAACATGTTCAAGGTCATACCCTTGTTTACAAACATGTTTAGAAGCTAGTAGTATGGGTTAACATTGAATAACAGTTATTTTTATAATGTCTGAAGACATTATAAAAATTAATAAAAAGTTTTCTTTCTTCTTTTTATTTTTTATATTATTTTCTTCTTTAAGATCTTTCTCTGATAAAAATTTTTCCAGTCGGTTTCAGTTTACCAGTTTCACTTTCGAAAGGAATTTCCTATCTATATAAACAGTTGGCCTTTCCGTTCAGATCAGCGTGTGTTTTTGAAGATGCAACATCTCTGTCTTGGAAGCAATGCTACTGGTGATAAAAATATTTTGGCTCTTAAGAAATATTTTGTATCGTCTCTTAAAAAAGTTTTGCATCTTAATAAATATTTTGTATCGTAACGGCTGTTTTGGAATGTTAAAATTATTTTGGATGTTAAAAAATATTTTGTATAGTAACAGATCCTTGTCGCCTGTTCTCATCCATCCCAGAAGAATGGATCTGAATGGGGTTCCGGTGTGTAAATACTTTTGTGACAAAATTCCGGTGTGTAAATACTTTTGTGGATCTGAATGGGGTTCCGGTGAGTAATAATTTTCTGATGATAAACCTGAAATCTTTAAAAAGATTCGATTTGGCTTTGTATGGACGTCTTATTTGGCCGAATTTACCTTCCGAGGGTGAAAAAAAATCTTCCCTTCCTGGATCCCAGAAAAGAGTTTCTTTTAAGGTTTTACTTCCTTTTCTTAGAATTTCCAAGAATATATTTTTCTCTGACTCGGTTTCGAAACCTGTCTCTATAGACAGTTTCCGTTCAGATCAGCGTTGGAAGATATTTGGGGTTTCCAATAAAACTCTTTTGGGGGAGGGACCAACTTTTAGGTCCTTCAGTGAACCACAGTAGCCCACCCCCATCCTTCAAAACGTTTCTTCAGAAAAATGGAATGCCTTTGGTCGGAAAGAAATTTCTAAAAGAACTTTGAAAACCCAAATGTAAGATACGTATTAATTCTAATATCTTGAATGGATTCATTATTTTTGAACTTGTAAATCTTATGTAAAATAACTTGAAAGACGCGTATTATTATTTCGTCTCTTACAAAAATATCTTTTAAAGTTTCTAAGGATTCTATAAATTTTATAATTAAACCTAGTGACGGGTTTGAAAAAAAACGGTTCCGTGGAAATCGTTGCTAAAATATATTTCCATGCTGTTTCAATCGCTTTGTTCGGACGTTTCAAACAACGCTCAGGCTATTAAAATAATCGAATGTAGTTACAATCTTTTCAGAATCCATTGCAGATATTAGAATTAATACGTTTGTCTATTTAAGAAATGCTAAGTTCTTTTAGAAATTTCTTCCCGACCAAAAGCATTCTATTTTTCTGAAGAAACGTTTTGAAGGAGGGCGGTGGGCTGCAGTGGTTCACTGAAGGACCTAAAAGGTTGTGCCCCCCAAAAGAGTTTTATCGAAAACCCCAAAGATCTTCAAACAGTTCCCACAAAAACAATATACTCAATAGTTTTTGAAAAAGATCCAAAAGTATCATACATAATGATGTTTGAAGTGTTGTATTTTTAAAAAGGATCATAAATGTACACATTCGTGTTTGAAATAGAAATGCTAAAACATAAATTCGTGATATCCCAAAAAAGAATCGCTTCAGGTTCCAAAAGAAACATAAAAGCTATCCATGTTAAAAAGAACTCCAAAAAATATGCTACCTGCTATGAAGAGCCCTTTATCGAGAATCTTCAGGAGCTGAGCTCAACAGAAATTCCAACTGTTTATATAAATAGGCAATTCCTTTCGAAAGTGAAACTGGTAAACTGAAACCGACTGGAAAACTTTTTATAAGAGAAAGATCTTAAGAAAGAAAAAAAATAAGTAATAAAAAAAACTTTTTGGTAATTTTTTATAATGTTTTTAGACATTATAAAAATTAACTGTGTGGTTCAAGGACATACCCATGTTTACAAACATGTTAAAGGTAGTTTACAAACATGTTAGAACATACTCAAGGTCATAGCCTTGTTTAGAAACATGTTTACAAGCTAGTTCCATAGGTTAACATTGAAAAACAGTTATTGTTAAGTTAGAATGCAGCGCCACCTATTGGATAAGGAGAAAAACTTCCACTTGGCCATCTGGATTCGGCTAAGCAACATGCCAGAGCATGTATTAGATCTAAATAGTTAATTACTGTCAATAAATCAGTTAGTTCTTTTGCTATACAGTCCACTCATATGTTCCATATGTTGTGTCTTTAAACTAATGAGTGGACTGTATAGCAAAAGAACTAACTAATTTATTGTCAGTAATTAACTGTTTAGATCTAATACATGCTCTGGCATGTTGCCATATAGGTATTAAGGGGAACGAAGTGGCAGACGTTACTGCAAATACTGCTGTGGGGTTCTCTGCTAGGTTTGTTCCAGTTAGAGATATCGACATGACCATAAAGACCAAGATCTTAAGTAAATGGTAGCAACTTTGGAACCTTCAAGTAAGTAACAAGTTACGAAGCATCAAGAAGAAGTCGAGTATTGAGAGGCTGCTAGAAACTGGAGGGAGGAGGTAATTTTAACTAGCCTTATAATTGGTCACTGTCGAGTTACCCATAATCATCTTTTAAAAGGTGAAATTGAACCTATATGTTGCCACTGTAATGTTGTTCCATCAGGATGTCATTTTTAACTCAGTCTTCTTATCTTAGCAGATTTCGTATGAAGCATTTTAATAACTGTGACTTACCTCTTGACCTATTTCGTTACCTGCAAGAGTCGGGTTTTCACTATTTAATTGAATTATGTTTTAGAATATATTATTGTATTTCAACACTGTGTGTCATGCTAGTCGGGATAGCAGAGACGGGACTCAATAAGTTATTGGAAATTTTAATCCTTTATTATAAAAGCACGACTTTTATATACAATATTTACATGGAGTTGATATTATTCTATTATTAAAGAAAATAACTCGGAAGAAACACAGGTGTTCAATACCTTACAAATGAAATCAGCCACACTGGCTAAAACCAAAACTCTTAACTCAGACGTACAAGCCCTACCACGCTTTCACCAGACAACTCTCGTCTGTCTCACTTGCTGGAATCTTACCGCGAGGTAGGCAGCTGATTGGCTCACCGCAGCCAGATACATGACACCCCCCTGGTAAGATTGTGCTACGCCAAAGCGAAGCAGAATCTGAAAACTGAACCAGCAAATGTTGACAAACTTAAACACTGTATACTCTACAAAACAATACTTAATAATTAACACACTTATTAATATTTAAATCGTCTCACATTGAAATAAACAATTAAGCACTTAAATAACATATATAAACACTTTTACAAATGTAGTACCAATACTTGCTTAGTATTTTCATTATACATTTTTTCTCAACCAACTAAATTCAAAATATGACATATAACATAATTTGAAATAAGTGCAAAAAACTGTCATCTCACAAGAGAGGAACAGACGCCTTGATACAATGCAAAGTTTTAAACTTATCAGTTCATACTTAGTTCACACCTACTTCATTCCGCAACAAGTCTTGAAAGACCATTTGCATTTTTTAATTGTGCACCAGGGCAATGAGACATGAATATCATAACGCTGAAGTGCCATAGCCCATCTCTGTAATTTGGCAGAATGCGGTGCCGACTTATGCACGTATAATAATGGATTATGGTCTGTGATCAACTCGATATTCGATCCAAACACCCAATACTCGAACTTTTTTAATGCCCACACAACGGCATAAGCCTCGCGTTCAATTGCTGACCAGTTCTGCTGAGGTTTGGAAAGTTTTTGACTGACAAAGCTGATAGGATGCAAACTGCCTCGGCTGTCTCGTTGTGACAAACAAGCCCCAACACCATATGCACTAGCATCACACTGTATGGTATAAGGTTTTTTTGGTTCTGGAGTGTAAAGTTTTGGTGCTTCACACAGTCGACGTTTCAGATCTTCAAATGCTGATTCCTCAACGTCAGTCCATGGAATTATCTCAATAATTTTCTTTTTCGTAAACTCCGTCAATGAGCGAACTACTTCTGAATAATTCTTTATGTAATTACGATAATAGTTAAATAAGCCTAATGCACTCTTTAGAGCAGTCTTCGTTTTAGGACTTTCTATAATTTCGATAGCTCGTAATTTTCCAGGATCGGGTTGATGTCTTCCAGCTCCTATTATATGTCCTAAATACTTTATCTCCGAACGTGCAAAAACACATTTGTTTACGTTCACCGTAAATCTGAGATCACTTAATGTAGTTAGCACAGCATCTAAATGCTTTAGATGTGAATTCCAATCTGGTGAAAAGATAGCAATATCATCAATATAGGCTTTGCAAAAATCACTGTATTTTCTTAAGGCGTGATTCATCACTCGCTGAAAAGTAGAAGCTGCATTTTTTAATCCAAAAGGCATCAGTTTCCAACGGTATTGGGAACAATGTGTCTTGAATGATGTTAAATCACGACTTTCTTCTTCCAAAGGTATTTCCCAGTAACCTTTCAAAACATCTAAACAAGTGATAATATTCGCGCGTCCAATTTTATTGATTAGATCAGTCACGTTCTCCATAGGAAAATCAACAGGCTTGGTTACTTGGTTCAACAATCTGAAGTCGATACATAAACGCATACTTCCGTCTTTCTTGGCAACACATACGACTGGGTATGCTAATTCAGCTTCGCTTGCCTCAATAAGACCTAAGCTCTCTAATTCTTCAACCTGTTTATCTACTGCGGGTTTCAACGATTCTGGAATCTTATAGACATATGGCTTTTTCCTTTCAACTCCAGGTAACAACCGAATTCTATGTTCACCAACACTAGCCATTTGGATCTTACCAGAAAATAACGCGATGTGCTTCAGTAAAAGCTTGTTTAATTCTTCTTGTTTATTGGCATCTAAATGAATAATATCCACCTTGATGTCACTTCTAGGTGCTACACAATCCCCTTTATTTGGAGTTGGATGAATTTCCCCAAACTCAAAATCATCTTCAAATATTACGCCCACAGTTTGTGCTCGAACATGAAATTTTCTTATTTTGTTTACATGAACATGTCTCACACTTCCATCTGGTAATTTAACCTTATAAGAATAAGGATTCACTCTTTCAACAATTTCACCTGGACCTGTCCACCTAGCATACAACTTGTTGCTAGATTCTGGTATAAGTAAATATACTAGATCACCGTTTTTAAATTCTTTCATACTTTTGCGATGGTTAAAATAATATGCGTAAGCTTCTCGTTTCTGCGCAGTAGATAAAGAAGCGAGATCAGCGGCTTTCTCTAAATTTATTTTTAATTCTTGTAGATAATCAACCGCTGATTAAGAGGTAATCCACTCAGATTAAGAGGTACTAGTATTTCACCGGACCACGATAATTTTAACACAGCTAAGGGACTTCTAGCTTCATGACCGTACATAAGCTTAAGTGGAGATACACCTGTAGTGCAATTTGGAACTTCACGATACGCATAAAGTAAATAAGGTATATGCTTGTCCCAATTAACAGGATCTGTGCGAATTACATGATGTACCATTTGTTTAAATACACGATTCCATTTTTCCACTAAGCCATTTGATGTTGGGTAACCAGGTGTCGAAAAACGAGGATGAGTCCCTAACCTTTTTTCGAATTCTTGAGTTAATTGTGAGGTAAAATTAGTGCCTTGATCACTACAAATAATTTCTGGAATACCGGTTCTCATAAAGATATCTAAAAGAGCATCACAAGTAGCTTTAGCGGAAAGACTTTTTAAAGGTATTACTTCCGGCCATTTTGAATGATTATCTATCAAACATAGACAATATTCATGTTTCCTTCCTGAAGGCGGTGAAATTTCACCAATAATATCTATATTTACTGTATGAAAAGGATATGGCCCACGAACAATAGGAGTAATCGGAATTTTATCCGATTGTCTTTCCGGACTTTTTAACTGACATTTTTCGCATGTTCTACAATAATTTTCTACATCTTTGGATATGTTCGGCCAATAAAATGAAAGCTTAATTCTTTCTTTAGTTTTCCGCATACCTAAATGATTTCCGAATATGGAATCATGAGCTAATTGAAGGACTTTACTTCGATATTTCTCGGGCAAAACTAACTGTTGTAGGTTTTCCCCACAAATTTTTTCTTTGTGAAATAATAGTTCGTCCTGCAAAAAGAAATTATTCTTCCCTAATTCTGCGTCCTTAAAAGAATTTATTAATGTTTGACAGTTTTTCTGATCCACCTTAAATTTATTCGATTCCGAATAATTGTTTCGCCTTTCTTCATCCTGATTCGCAACTGAGCTATATAAAAGATTTACATTTGGCAGTTCAACGGCGCCAACCTCAAGTTGTTTTTCTTTGTGAGTTTCCAGTTTCTTCTCAGAGGAGACTGTTGATTCATTCTCACCTTCGGCCCATCAGCGGTCGAGCGGTAAAGACGCTGAACACTGGTAGTTCGGTCCGATGTTCGAATCCCGCGAACGGGCTGGCTGGATGGGCGTTTTCGTGGTTTTCCCCATGTGTAGCGTGTACACGAGCCAGTTCCCTTAGAAAGTCCTCCACGAAAGCATCCCTCCCTTTAGGCAGATAGCCCTCGTGTGCTTTGCCATAATTGATTAACCCTAACCCTAACCCTAACCATTCTCCCCTTCAAATATGCAATTCCACACATCTGGTGTAATTAAACATTGAACATTGAGCTTATCTGTCAATGCGAAAAGAGATTCTACACGTGAATATAGACAACTATTTAGTTTTTTGTAATAAATGGGAATAGTTGCTAACGTGGCTTCTATGACGTCGCCAAATGCAGAACTTAAATGATTTTACCCTTACTTTCTACTTTTAAATCAGGAATTAAGGTAGTGTTTAAAATTGGTATTTCCGTACCCGAATCTTTTATAGCTTCCACTTGCTTCCCTGCAATGTAAATTGTAATCTTTTCCAAAGTATAAAAATTAATTTTTCCATCCGAACATTCGCGTTTTTGTAAATGGTTAGAATTTACATTTGTTTAACAACCGCATTGTCCTTCGGTTTACTTGAAGTGTTAACTTTCGGTTTTACCGGAAAATTATCGTTCTGTTTATTTGACCTATCAAATTTATTTCGCCTGTTCTGGCAATCTTTAGCCAAATGTGAACTGCTACTACACACGTAACATTCTCGCAGTTTAAACGAATGTTTTTGTTCATTTATCACTGAATCTTTTCTTAACGCTGGTTGGATATATTTAGAGTTTTTGGTGCATAAATCACGAAAATTAGCCCGTTTTCCACCTCTTATGTCATCAAAAGATTTACCTTTTGCGATGAAATAAGTGTCGCATTCCTTCGCTAGTTCTTCCGGACGTAGCCAACTTTCACCTTGTCGAACTGCAACATGGCAAGCTAAATCAGTATCCAATGTTTGAAAAGGTTTGTCAGAAATGATTAAGTCAATTAAAGTCTCGAAATCATTTACATTTCTACTTTTACAATAATGCATCCAACCTGATCTTAAACGAGAAGCGAACTGCAAATGAGTTTCCCCCATCAACCTTTTAGCTTGGCGAAAATTTTCTAAACATATAATTGGCGATGGTTCATATTCCTTTAAGATTAAAGATTTAATTTTCTCATAGTCTTTCAAATCATCATCTTTAATATATACTAGAATATTAGAAGATTTATCACCTATCAGTTTAAGTAAAATTTCAGATTTAAACTCATTTGGTACGTTCTTATGCTTAAAAGCCCTTTCTATTGAATCAAAAAATAAATTCCATGCTTCCCCCTTTTTAGGTACTGAAATAGATAATGCCTGTACAGCTTTCAAAAGCTTATCTAATGAAAGTGTATTTTCTACATTGTTACTTGATTCGTTGTTACTTTCAATTTATATCAAGCGTAATTTTGCAATTTCCTCTGATTTTTTCTTTCTTCAACTGTAGTATTAAGGAATTCGATTACAAAATCTTTGTCTTTAACATATTCCTTAGAGCTTAAAAGCTTATCTTTTAATTCTACAGCTTTTAAACTGGAATCGGCTTCTTCACCACGCTCCTTCAACACAGAAATCAAATCACTTTTAATAACTCCCTTAAACATATTTATAAGAAATTATCTTAAAGATTATAACAAAAATATCTCACCTTTTCGTAAATCCAGTCATCTTCAAACAGCTCTGGTTCTCGTAAGCGAGCGTGCTGTCATGCTTGTCGGGATGGCAGAGACTGGACTCAATAAGTTATTGGAAAATTTAGTCCTTTATTATAAAAGCACGACTTTTATATGCAATATTTACATGGAGTTGATATTATTATATAATTAAAGAAAATAACTCGAAAGAAACAGGGGTGTTCAATACCTTACAAATGAAATCAGCCACACTAGCTAAAACCAAAATTCTTAGCTCAGGCGTACACGCCCTACCACGCTTTCACCAGACAACTCTCGTCTGTCTCACTTGCTGGAATCTTACCGCGAGGCAGGCAGCTGATTGGCTCACCGCAGCCAGATACATGACACTGTGTATATTAATGTATCTTATGTTCAAATCTGTAGTCTTCTCATTTTTATGTACATTTCACTTCAATGTCTTTTGTCCTGGTTTTAAACTTGCGTTTGGAAATATCTGACACATGTCTGGCGCAAATAACCTTTTAGGTTGTGTTCCAAAAACCCTATCAATCAACCAACCCACCATCTTTTGATCAAATAATCCTTAGTCTTTAAGTACTACCCAGCAGACTAATTAACCACATAATAGAATACTGGACAGTCACATTTGGATCTCAACTGGTTCTCTTTTTTCACGCTCTACGTTTTAAGGCTCAGCGCAGAAAGGAGGGGAAAATTGTTTTTAAAATCCTTTAATGCTTGAATTCTGAACTTTTCATTCGACTGCTAGGTGCTGCTTAAGGGGTCAGGTACCTTTTGAATGGTAAAATATGTCAAAAAA
The DNA here is from genome assembly GCA_000611955.2 of Stegodyphus mimosarum. Taxonomy (NCBI): domain Eukaryota; kingdom Metazoa; phylum Arthropoda; class Arachnida; order Araneae; family Eresidae; genus Stegodyphus; species Stegodyphus mimosarum. Next base: position 80,300 of record KK119873.1, read on the forward strand.
TTACTCAAATTACAAGTGATGTATCTCCAAAACTAATAGTCCCATAAAAATGAAATTTCAACACATATTGTGGTACTCTTAGTTATTTGTTTAAGAATACTAAATAAGTCATGTGCATTAGTAAAACTTTTAAATAAATGTTTTAATGCAGAGCCTTTTTTTTACAGCTAATATTTTGAAATTCACTACGCGCAGCATTGGAACTATATAAAACATAAGAGGAACCCAATTTTTTTTCATATGGTAGAAAAATAATGTATCTTTAAAATGACGAAGATTTATTTTATTTAAATGTTCCTTTCCTACAAAAATAATTTTTTAAAAACAAAATTTTAATTTTTATCAAATTGTTTAGGCGTAAATTAGCTACAATTTTAAAAGTTTTTACATAAGAAACATTCTGGTTCGTCATATTAAGCATTCATATAAGATTTTGATCACTTTAGATTAGCCTTTTAAGAGAAATGCTGCGCGCAGGGAGTAAAATCATAGTTTTGAGAAAATTGACTTTAAAGATAAAAGTATGTTTTGATCAAACAAATATGCATTATTTAAGAAAAATAAGTGTTCATATTAAATCAAATACATGATATAATTATTTGTATATGGATACTTAAGTATAAAAACATCTAAAAAGAAAATAAGTTCACACAATCGTGAAACTATGAAACGAAAACTTTAACTCACTGACCAAAAAACTTACAATTTTTACACGAATTCAATTTTTTCCAGGCTAGTCATTTGGAGTTTAATGTTTTCATACTGAGTGGTAATTGAATAAAATTACTTAAAATTCTCTAAAATTATATAATGCAGGTTGTAAAAATGGACAATATAAGTTAGTTTCCAAAAACAAAGAAAAAGTAATGCGTATATATTTAAAATGCACCAGGTGAATATGTTTTGCCTTTATGTAACATGCTTTCGAGTGTGGATATTACCAGCGAATTTTCTCTTCTTATTTCTACTGCCAGATGATCGTTTTGGCGTCACTCTACCTTCTATCCTATTCATTTTAATCTTAGGAATGAATTTTCGATACAAATATTTAATTATATTATTAAATGAAGGAAAATATATCGAGAAATCTCTCACAGAACAGAGCACACGCTGTATAATTCTGTAGCAATCTTGCTTTTACGCAAGAAGAAAGGAGATAAGGACTTTGGCAAACGCCGTTTCCTTCAGTCCTGACTGACTGAAGAACTTATGGCCGAAGTGCAGACCTGAGGTCCGCTTGTCCGGCTCAGTCAAAATTTAGCCCTTTGGCACATCACATAGATAAATCTTAAAGTACGCACGTGATAGGAGGTTAGGAGGAGCGGGGGGCCAACATCACATCCCAGAGAAGCGCGCAGGCAGGCATGGACAAAAACGAGACGTATAATCATCAGCTAAAAATAAAAACACATTACAATACAGATTAAAATACAAAAATGTTACAATACAATAGAAAATACTACAATACAATACACAATAATAAATATATGTAAGAAAATACGCAATATATACAAACCTAAATTTAAGTGGGAAAATTAGAGTCGCAGGTGAGGTGAGCTGCAAGTGGTCTAATCTCTGCATCTTCTTCTAATACAATATAACTGAATGTGTCAAGTTTTCTTAAATGTTCACAATCCAAGGCCTTTCTATAGAACTTACGATTAAGCTTGTGCAGATGTTCAGGTATTGTTTCCAGCTTTATGTCACTGTGTAGTGTGGCGTTGCTCACAAAATAGTGAGCATTAGTAATTATCCTTAACACTCTATTTTGAATCACTTGCAGGCGATGCAAATCTTTATTCTTAATTGTAGCTCACGCAGGGGACGCATAAAAAAGGATAAGTCGAATTGTGGAGGTATAAACTAACTTTTTTCTTCTCAGATCCAGGTTAGAGAACTTTCCAATAAGCGGCATTAGGCTATTAATAACCCCAGAGGCTTTTTTTCCTAACTGCATTGGTGTTATCTGTCCAAGTGAGGCTGTCGTTGATCATTACTCCGAGATACTTGGCTTTATTTACTATGGGTATTTCCTCGTCGAATAGAAATAATTTTTGTCTTATTGGGGTGTTTCGTTTTTTTCTGCAGATGATGAGCAGCTGGGATTTTTGTGCGTTTATTGAAATCCTCTAGGCAGAGCACCAGGTTTCCAATTCAGTCATGAAATCTTGCAACTTAGCAATAGCATGATTGGGGTTAGCAGACTTAACGGCAAGCGCCGTGTCGTCGGGAAGTCGGCTTTCGTCCTCGGGAAGTCGGCTACGTATAATAAGTAGAGAATGGGTCCTAAAATGGACCCCTGCGGGATTCCAGCATTAATAACTTTTGGGCTAGAATAGTCTTTACCAATATTCACAGAAAACGTACGGTTTGTAATAAAAGACACAATCAGTTGTATTAATTCTCTGTTGAGCCCTTGCTTGATCAATTTGCAGATAAGACCCTCATGCCAGACGCGGTCGAAAGCATGAGGATCGCCACATTCTGTTTTTTATGCAGAGCATCTCCACAAAATTCTATGAGACGGACAAGTTGTTTTGTCGTAGAAAGTTTCCTTCTGAACCCAAACTGTTCTGGGGGCAGAACACTGAGATGAGGTTTGAGCCTATTTAGAATTATCCTTTCATAAATTTTACCAAGACCAGACAAAAGGCTGATAGGCCTATAGCCGTCTGGTTTGGTAGCATCTTTACCCGGCTTTGGTAATAATATAACTTTTGCGTGCTTCCATTTGGTTGGAAAGTAGCTTAAGTGTAAACACGCGTTAATAATACTAGTGAACTTGACGATACAGCTTATAGGAAGTTTTTTAAGTGCCTGGTTGTTTATAGCATCGTGGCCTGGTGCTTTCTTGACCTTTAAGTGCTTAATTAGATCATTTACTTCAGCCGGTGAGGCGAGCTGGGTCAAATTTGCTGCGGTAGGTGCATTTAGCCAATCACGTACCTCGTAACATACTTCATAAACGAATTTCAGGTTTCTTGGTATCCTGTTCGGCATAAATTGCTGCTCCAGATGTTCCGCCAACACTGTTGCTTTGTTTTTATCTGTAATGGCAACACTATTTTCCGTAAAGATGGGTCTGCTATTACTTGTTTTGCGTTTAACGTTTCTAATAAAGGCCCATAAGGAGCCGTCACCTGGGTTGAGACTGAGAATTTTCTCTTTCCAGACTTCGTTTCTAAATTCTGAGATCTCTTTCTTGATAACTCTGTTTAGTTGGTTAATTTCTCTTTTTACATTAGGAATCCAGGTTAAGTGGAAGCGTTTTCTTAATCTGTTGCGCTCTGTAATAAGTTCTCTAATTTTTAGTGGTAGTCTGCCAGCGTTATCTTTTTTTATGAATTTTACGAGTCGCCTGGTTCAACGCCTGCGAAATAGTGGCTGTGAAATTTTCAATTTCACAATCAATTTCTGTTCTGCTTTTCAATCCATTAATATTAAACGGGTCACTTTTAAGTAGGCCATGGAAAAGATTCCAGTCAGTAATATTTATCTTATGTTTTGACATCAATTTGGTCGTGCCTAATGTAACCAGAATCGGCAGATGATCCGATGTAAGCTCATGCAAAACACCCAGCGTCATCGAAAATGATGTGTTCGTGAGAAGAATGTCCAAGATTTCCGATCTGGCCGGATCTTTCGGTCTGTAAGTGTACTCACTAGGTACTTCTAAGTCAATGGGGTGGTTGTTTATAAATTGGCAAAGCGACTTGCCATTCTTATTTGTCTGATGACAACCCCATATTTTATTCTTGGCGTTGAAGTCACCAGTAACTATAAACTGCTTATCCTCAGGGCATACAGTTGCTAATACGTCTTCCGTGAGCTCCGTAACTGGTGAGTTGTAAAAAGCCGAGAAATATACAATACCATAAAATGGAAGGTGAACTGCCACTGTAACGCATTCTTGCGAGTTATTGCGTATAGTATCAATCAGACACGATTGCAGAGAGCGGCGAACATAAATAGCAACTCCCCCTCCCCTGTGACTCAGCCTATCACATCTATATACAGAACAATTAGGCACATTAATATTGCAACCTGGTGTTGCAAATGTCTCAAAAATTAACATAATATCAATGTCATGATTTATAATGAAGTTTGTAAGCTCCAAGAGCTTGTTGTGGACGCAAAAAGCGTTCCAGTTCACTGTTCTAATGGGAGCCTTACTACTGCTGTGTGTGGCCATTCTGGTCGCCGGAATTTGCATTAGCCTTCACAGAATTATGTACCTCTCTTAATTATGTTGTTAACAGAAAGCCGGAGCTTTTATTTACTGAGACAAGCTCAGCCAAATCCTGAAAAACCTTTTTTGCGTCACTTATAACATCGGTATTAAGCCCCGTAGATAAGACCTGAGCAAATGTCTTGTTTTCAATTATTCGACTGGAGTAGATTTTAGGTTTGTTTTGAGCTTTTTTCGGAAACTTTTCATACCCTCGAAAGTTCGAGGTGTGTTCCTTGTCACAGTTTACACATTTAGGAGGAATTTCTTTGTCTTTTTGCGGACGAGAAATGATCCCCTGCGCAACGTACGCATTTAGGAGAGTAGCAACAACCTATTTGGGTATGTAGGAGCCCCTGGCAAAGATAACATTGCAGGGACCCAACCCTACCCCGATAATCCTCAATTTGAACACTAAGCCCTCCTATGTTTGTGATGTTGTGGATATCCTTCGATTTTTCTATCTTTGGGAGTGCTATCAAGAAGAGTGCAAATTAATTACGTCCCCATTCCGTCGTCCAGTTAACTGCTTAACTGATAGTATAGTAAAATTTTTACATTCTAATTCTTCCCTTATGTCATTGGTGTCTGTGTCATCATACAGTCCCCTGATCACTACTTTTAAATCTCTATCTTGGGGCAGTGTGTAAGAATGGTGTTCAATTTTTTCTTCCTTTAATATCCGAACACACATACGGTAGTCTTCTGGTTTTTTAGTAAAAATTTTTGTTCCTACAGGGATATTTTGTGCCCTAAACTCTATATTATTTTGTAACAATCTACCATTAATTCTCTTCCAGATAGCGCTATTCGCCTTAACTGTTGTCGGCGGCAATTTGTTATTCTTTTCAAACGTGCTATCTGTTATTGAATTAGTGTCATTTTTATCACTAATGTCCTCATTTTTTGCTTGCTTTTCATCAGCAAAAAGAACTGTGTCCATTTGTGTTTCACTTACTGTCTTATCATTATAAGATTTATTTGCTGTGTCATAATTTTTGTTGCCTTTTTCGACTGGTTTATCATTTTCTGTTACAACAATCAAGTTAGATTTAGATGTTGTCTGTAGTTTATCGTGTGATTGCGAGTACAATTTAATCCTCAATTTTTTCGCTGGGGCTTTAATTCGACTCCTAACTGTGTGATGACCTCTCCTTTTATTAGTAAGTTCCTCATCAGAACTTATGTCTTTATCGAGGGTGATTTCCTCCTCCGAACTCGATGTAAGATTTTCATGAAGCTTAATTGAGCTTCTAGACCTTTCTGTGTCACTTTGTGTAGATTTTATGTTTCCTACACTAGTCTGATTCATTGAGTTTTTCGTACTTACCTGCGGTTCTTCAATCGTATTATTTAGGTAGTCATCGCAACATTTCAGCATCTGCTGAAAAAATTTATAATCCCGCTCCTTGTTAAAATCAAGAGAGCCAGCAAAAGCACGTTCATCGTCAAGTTCAGCAATCAGTTGCTGAAAGACAATCCTAACCCTGTCCATGCCTGCGAAAGTAAGGAGAACGCAGCGCCCAAAAAACGCAAACGGAACCTGCGGCCTGGAAAGGGGCCCACTCGACGGTGTCCCCGCAGACAGATCAGCAGGCAAAACTCTTGCAGGCGCCTGACAGCAGAAGCTTGGACGGAACTAGCAAGAGGAGCAATCCAGCAGAAAAATCTTAAACCGAAATTAAATCGGCAAAATAACTAAAATAAAATAACGTGCAATTAAAAATATGCGGTCAGCAATCAGATCACTTGGCAAGACACGCGGTCATAAAGCGCATAAATTAATAATTTTCTGCCAAAACGTATCTTAAAAAATAAAAATCAGTAATAAAATAATATGATTGTAACAAGACAATCGTAATTACATTACCATACCAGCATTAAAACGTGCTATTTTAATATGCATTAATAGAGACAGTACGTGTCTGCAAATGGCGCAGCACGTGGCGATGCGCACTCAACCGAAGATAATTAGCGAGAGCGATGGTCACTCACGTCCTTCTCACACGAAGGTTCCCCATCTGGAGCCGAAGTCCTCCAGTATCTATCTATCTATCTCCTATCCTTCTTGAGAGGTATACGGCCCTAAAAAGGGCCTTTACCAATAAAAATACTTATCCTCTAAAGGAACCTGATAAAGCAATTGAAGTCCAGTTCTGGAATCCTGCGCAAGCGATTCTTGCTTCGTACTTGAATGGCATATGAAGAAGTCGAAGTTGAATGGCATAATATGAAGGCATAATCCGATGAATGGCATAAAATTCGTGAGATGAATGGCATAAAGTGAAGATTGAGGCATAATTGGTGGTATGACATAACTAGAATTAGCGAAATGATAAGCATTACGCAAGTCCTCCAGTCCGTGAGGACACGCTGTATAAATCGCAAGCAAAACAAACTGAATGAATGAATGAAAGTTAATATATTACTTTCTTGAAGCAAGCATGAAGAAAAAGCAGTGAGAAATAAATAATTATTAAATATATTTATTTCCAAGCCATTAAAAGCAAAAAATATTAGATTGCTTTTATAGACGAAGTTTATAACCACTCTTCACGAGCGCAGCTATAAATATCCAGCTGTCAAAAAAAGGTAAACAAACACCTTGATCCTGACTTTTGAAAATTGGGCTGCGATTCTTCCTCGACAACTTTCGTTCTAGTGGGAATTTTTTTATGCGGTTTGTTTTAAAATGTTCCTATTACTTATATCTTTAATATAAAACAATAAAAAGAATTTGATTTATTTTACCCTCAAAGGGTACTGACCCCTTAAAACTTCAATATTTTAGCTGAATGATTGTCGAATCTGTACTGTTACAAAAGGTGGCAACACATTGTCTTTTCATGTTATGCCAAAGACTATTCATAGACGATCGTTTCATAAACGGTTGTGTCGAGTACAAGTGTTTTATTAACTGTTGTGTTTCGATTTTTGTTTTGGTGTAGTTTTGGTAAATATAGGAAAAACATGTATGATCCGGAAGATGGTAAGTGATGGTGTATTGTTATATTTGTTAATTTCGAGACCTTTCAATTAGTTAAAAGTTCATGAAGTAACATACTAGCCTGTCTCAATTTGGGGTATGGATGTTTTATTTGTTTTGTAATTGATGAGTTTTTAATGTCTCAAATTATGCGAAATATACGTTCGAAAGTATTATTATGTCATTTGAGCATGAAGAGTGTAAAGAATTTCCTACCTCCGGTGTTTCAGATTTTTCTTTATTATTTAGTGCAGTATGCGTATAAAATGCCAGTACAAGATTACATTTCTTAGGATTCTACGACTAATCTAGTAAGTTGGTATTCTGCAAATTTCAATGATGTGCGACTTAACATAGGTCTGTTTTTTTTTTTTTTAAATAATTTCGTGTACAGACAGAAAATATTTTAATGTATATTTGCTTTTAATGGAAAACGTGAATACTTTATTTGCTGCTTCGCGGATGGCAAGTTTAATTTATGAAGAAGTATCCGATGTTATGATTGAGATTTAATTAATTCATTATAATTAATTTATGTATTCTCAGCTTATTATTTTTAAATTGTGGTAATGTAATGATTTTAATAAGATGATTTTTGCTTGAAAATATGCACTTAGGTTTAATTTGCATAATTAATTAAATATTTAATACTTTTAATTTTAATCATTTTTTTTCTCTCGTTGATTTTAATTATATATTCCACATTATAGAAGTATCCATGTAGAATTCTATTGTATCACTCAGTTTTCCATCTGTAATATCAAAATATCCGTATTTTTGTGCCATCAATGTTTTTTAATAACAAAATTTGCTGATTGTGTCATGTGTTTCCTAATTTTAATTTATCGTGAAAAGAAAAATTACTTGCCGCTATTATAGGTATGTTTTAATTTAAACTCTATGATAATTCTATTTTACCTTCTATTCCTTGGGTTTGAATTAAATATGTAGTGTAACCCTAAAATAAGATTTCCTCAATTTAGCAAGTTTTAAAAATATTTTCTGACTTCTTTGTAAATTACTGAGGCTCTTTAGAATCTGTTGAAAAACATAATTGTAACAAAAATGTTTCAGACATTACAAAGCTACTTTGAGAATCCTGCCTTCATTGCTATAACAGCAGTTTTTACTAAGAATTGCTGTGATCATTTAGAAATATTATAAAGAGGTGCTATCGTATTAGTACCATCTCCAAGAAAAGGCTGTTTTGTTCACAGAAAAAGTTGTTAAATGTTATTTCAATTTTTATATAGATTCAGCTGAAAGAAAAACTGCCAATAATAGCTAAACAATTTTGCATTTAGGATATTTTGAAGAAATAAACATGTGTTTAATATCTTTGAATTTGCCATAGTGAACTTCAAAGAACTGAAAATCTGGTTGACGATATTTTATATGTGTATCTTGTGGTAGCTGTAGCTGATCTTGCTAGAAAAATTTATTTTCTCACAGAATAATGTAAAAATTGATGGATGAATCACAAAACATTACCATTGTCACATCTCTCAAAAAGTTAATAACTCTGATTTAAAAAAATCACATGAAGAATTAATAGATATTGATTTACTCACCTTATCATCAGTATGGAATGCTGTACCTTTAGCTTGCCGTGTAGATGAATTTTTGACACAGAAAAGTTTTTCAGTATGATGAAGAGAATTTAATAAAAGAATACTTTAAGTCTCTTCTTTCTGAAAAGTATAAAAAATGAAGCTAATGTCATCATTTGTTTGTCATATCCAGTATCCATTGGGAAAGTATTCATTTATCCCAAGGTATATGTGGTTACAAAGCAAAAGTACAGTTAGGGCCATCAGCAGAACTAGTGGGCAACTGCAGTGGGCACAGAATTTAGGGGTGATAAAAATTTTAGAATTAAGTAAAGCATTGAGCAAACATATTTAGGGATGGCAAAATGTTTTAGAATTTAGGGCATGCACTGCCCAGCAGAATTTTTATAATTTATAGAAGCCCTGGGTAGCAGAATTTAGGACTTGCAAAGATTGTACTGAGTGGCAAAATGCATAGTGCTGGCCATGAATGCAATAACCCTTATAAAGAGCACCTTTAAAAAAATTTAAAGCATACAAAATTCCACATTCAGAGGACAGAACTTGGACAGTATTTCAAATACGGAAGCAAAACAAACTGATAAGGATAAAAAATTTCCATTCTCTAGAAATTGATGTGTAAAATTCCAAGCTCATAAGAATGTATTCACTGCATCGTCTTTTCCTCAATACCAAAAGTTTCAAAATTTCCATCATAGCAACAGCTTCAACAGAGCTGTGCATGGCAGCTCTTCCAAAGAACTTGAATGGAATCAAAGAACTTTTGCTCAATGCATGACACAATATGATCAAATAATCCTTAGCTTATTTCAGTGGCTGTTCCAAGAATCAGTTACATGTCTCACTTTGCCTAGTCATCGTCATAAGTGGCCACAGGCCATGAGAACTGAGTTCCTGGGTCAAAGCCCTATCCCAGAATAATGAAGTACTTTGTTCATATTAGTAGATAGCATATCTTGAAATATAGTAGTATTGTTGATTTTAACAATAGTAATATTTTGAATTCAACAGTAGCAATATTTTATTGATAATATTGAGGAGGTAAAGTTCTATGAAGAAAATCGATCAAAGTCAGCTAAGGACCAAGACAATTGTGTACATTAGGTACAAGGTCAAAGCTGAAATTATCTGTCAGAGAGCTTCAGTGAAGTTGAATGGCATAGTCCACATGAGGAAGGAAAAGCAGAAGATGATAGTTCAAAGCTAAATGGTTGGTGATAAGAAAAAGAGTTAGTATCATAGAAGACAGGCTTTGTTGGGAAGAAGAAGGAAAATTTGTAATTCTAAACTCTAAATAGTAGCATAAGAAACTAAAATAAATAAAAATATGTAGATAAATGAGCTTAGATTTTTTTAAAACAGCTGCAGGCTCGTACCTAATTCTGACATGATTTGGAACTTAATTCAACATTGGAATTTTTTGGCGGAAACTTGTGATGAGTTTACTTCTTTGTCAATTGGTATGATTGTATGAAACTGTCCTGCTCGTTAGATCTGTCATAGAGTTGTTACTGTGAAAGACTGAAATCTGGAGAATGTCAACATTCACATAGTCACTTTGTGTATGTTTGAAATGGCAAATATTGATATTCACCATGTACTGGATGTTGAATAAATATGTTTTAGTTATGTTTTTTAATCATACTTTATTGTTAAAAAAATGTTATGATATATGTCAAAATAGGAGAAGGTTTAAGTAACAACACGTGTAAAATAAACTGTTGAACTTAACGAATAGTACATTCTAAATGAGAAAAGAAAATGACACCAATAATAAACGTATCTAATCATATGATTGACGTTACGCAGTCCTATTTATTGCAACAACCGAAACTTTTATGTCACTTTCAATTGCCGAAGCTTGCTTTGCTCTTACAACTGCATTTAGTCATGGAACTCTTCTTTTTGCAGTGACAACATGTATAATCTTGTTGTTCACTTTTCGTATTAGTTGCAGCTGCTTCTCTGATTCATATGGTATCACCAATTTGAAGAGGAGAGAATTTTCTTTTTGGGGTTCGTAACATTTTCATTGCTTGCAGTAGAAGGTTCTCTTTGGCAGCTGCTCTTTTTATAGAAATACACTCTTGTTGTTCAGTCAGGGCGTGATATGGAAACATGGTAGGTTTCCACTTCTCTTCAATCTATTCCTTTGGAATGTGGCTTTTGGTATGGCCTTTGCTCAGGTTTTCTTTGAAAGTATTAACAGTTTGAGTTGTTCTTTGATTTCAAATTTTGTGATTTGTTCTTCAGGCAAAGATGACATTGCTGTACCTCTTTTTGATTTAACATGAAACAGAACTTCATAAGGACTTTGGCATATTCCTTTATGATATGTAGTATTCTTGCAAATTAAACAAAAGACAAACTGTCCGATCATTAATTTGCATCTTTATTGTTCATCCATGTAGGTAACATATTCTGTATATTCTAATTGGCTGTTTCAGTGGAGCTTTATGTTTGTGTATAATGAGGCTTTCTATGAATTATCTTAATGTCTTTCCGCATAGTGCATAGTTCGGATATGACTTGATTATTGAATTTCCTACCATTATCTGAATGCAGCTGGGACACCAGATGTTAAAAATATTTGAAGAAGGTGATATATTACTTTTTCAACTGTCTGAGTTTTCAAAGGTCATAATTGGACAACCTTCAATAAATGTTCCTGATACACCATTATGATTCGCCATCCCTTTGTTACTGTATGTCTACCAGATCGACTTGACATCATGTGTTTAACTCTGAACTGATAATTGCTTTCACAACAGAACCTTATATAGGTGTACTGTGTTTCATTTTATATTGTTTACGTTAAATTTAAATATGACATTTGAACTTCATATGTAATATTTTTGTATTTAACTTGCATTCTTTAAGCATATGTGTTCTTTCTCTGTGGCTTATTCTGGTGTGAGTTTCAGATAGTATACTGAACTATTCATAATTAGTAATATGTATATTCATTTCTCCTGTTTTCATAGTACAATTAACTTCCCTTCATCATTAAGTTTTAAAATATCAAAATGTTTTAATTGTCTGTAATTCAAAGGTGTGCTGTGCTGTACTTACTTTTAGCCAAAATCACTTATGAAAGTATTTTTAAGTACTTTTTTTGAGAAAAATAAAAGAAAAGTACAGTTGTCTTCTTGTTTGCTCGCAATCAATGCACGTAACTCTTCCCCTGAAAAAAAATAAATAAATAAATAAATAAAAAGGTTTCTCTAGCCGTTTAATCTAAATTAGAGTATTGGATAAAAATTAAGAAACTTTGCACATATCAGCAAACCTTGAATAAGACTAAGGTTGGAATGCGCTTTAGCCCACTGCTTGGCGGCGATTGTTTTTGAATGAGCAATAAACACGCCAACATGGGTAACTCCCTATATCCGCCAACCTTATTTTGTTTATTTGTGTACGTTGCATACATTGTGCAATTCGCTGAAGTTTTTTTTTAAGTTTAAAAGGAACGCTGTGCACATGGCATTTTCTTGTAATTTATTTTCGTTATTTTAGCTTATTTTGTTCATTTGTGCACTTTGCCTACATTGTGCAATTCGCTGAAGTTTTTTTTAACGCTGTGCACATGGCATTTTCTTGTAATTTATTTTCGTTATTTTAGCTTATTTTGTTCATTTGTGTACGTTTACTACATTGTGCAATTCGCAGATGTTTCTTTTAAGTTAAAACGGAACGGTGTGTACATGGTATCGTTTGTAATTTTAATGCCCTTTTAAAAAAATTCCTTCTTTCTTCGATGCCATTTTGGTTACGTTTTCGCGGAGCGTGTCGGGAAGGTTATGTAACGGCATAAAATGTGTAAGTATTACAACATAAAATGTAAATAATTAATTTAAACCTAACTGACAGATATTTTAATGATCATAATGTTCGTTTTGCATATTATTTTATTATCTTTTTGTGGCAACAGTTTCTATACTAATTTATGCTTTAGAATTCTATGTTTTGTTTACAATAGGTTTTCGCGGAGCATGTCGGGAAGGTTGCAATTGCAAAGACGTTTCGCAGGAACGTGCCGAATTGGCGATTTTCAAAACATCGCCAAGCAGTGGGCTAAAGCGCATTTTCACCTAAGACTGATAAGCAGCATCCCTCCCCTCGTCCGGGCATAGTCCAACTGCGGGATTCAAAATTTCTTCCCCCCATTGCCTGCTTGGGAATTTAACGACCGCATTAAAGGAAAAGTTTTCCTCTCCCCTTGGAACAGTACAGGGTTACAATTTTACTTTCGAAGCCAATTGTAGCCAAGAGGAAAATAAAAATAAAGAAATAGAATTACATATCACAAGAACAAGTAAAGAATATCTAACAAGCAGGCTAATTACCTGAATAACAGTAATAAATGCGAGAGTTAACAAAGAAAATAAAAGGTATTAGTAAACATATATATTAGCATTACAAATTTTTTGTTAATTAAAGTAATCATGTAAATGTTGGCAGAAATTAATAGTTAGATTAAAAAAAAAATCTTAGCATGAAATCTATTATAACAACCTTACTAAGTATTTGGAACACTGACATATAAATTTTAAATAAGTTTAAATTATTATGCTAAGATTTTTCGAAAATTTATCTAGAAAGAAAAAATTAGATAAACAGTACTCAAATTAATATAATCAGTTAGTCCTCTCAATAAATAAAAGCTTAGTTTTTAACAAAAAATAGAAAATTGGGATGGAAAAGTTTTGTAATATACTTAGAAATATCTGAATAACATTAGCAGGTGGTTTTAATTTATACTTTTTACTTCCTTGTAATTTATACTTTTTACTGCAGGTCATTTTAATTTATACTTTTTACTTCCTTGTATTTCCTTGTAATTTATATTTGTTACTTCCTTGTAAAGGAAGTATTGTAATTACGAAAAATTCCAAGTACCATATTTCAATGAGAATATCCATTTTGACCGCTATCAAATGCAATTTAACAATGTTTTTGCATGATATCTGGATGTAAGGACAGAATAAAGAACTATATTTTCCCAAATGAATTATAAAACTAATTTAAAATGGATTCAGAAGATATTTTTTCATGGTGTCTGTACGTAAGTATGTGTGTATGTATCTTGCATAACTAAAAAACGTTGAAATTTTGTATGTAGGACTGCTTAACATGTGCACCTCCTATTTTGGTTGCAATCTGCTGCACCAAAAGTATATATATATACACATTCTGTTACTCGGCTCAGTGAGCTCAGTTTATTTATTCTTATATGTTGGTAAATTGCACATTTTTTGTTTTAAAAATGGTTGAATTATATTCTTATGCCTTTACTAAATCTGCATGCAATATTTATAGAATTATCAACAATTTAAAAGTTGTTTCAGTGCGGCTAAGTCTAATTATTTTTGCAGTAGCAGCCATATTTGTTTACATTTGAAAGTTAGCAGAGCAGTGAATTTGTTGCCAGTCTATAAAAACTAAGCTTTGCAATGACAAAGTTAACGTCTTCTTTTATTATTGCGAGTTAAATCATGCTTAATCCATTCTGGAATTTATTCGAGGAAATAAGTGTTAAAGATTTACTTTATAATTTCTAATATATATATTTTGAGTTTTTATGTATTTTTTGTCTTGTTGCGAAGTGAGAACTGAATGAATTGAATGAGAAATACTGAATTGTCTGTGGAAAAATTGTTTCTTTTATTTATTTATATATTTTACATCGCTTTAGATTTATTTTTGTTAATTCCTCTGTGGTACAAAAGGAATTTTCAGACAACTTGCAGAAGGCTTCGTAGTATTCTTGCAGGCAATAAATTATCTTTGTAACAACATGTGGCGCTAGAAGACATTCTTAATGGGCATAACTATTGGCTCTGTCCTGTCTTACCCTACAACCGGAAGCCAGTATATATATATTCCTTGAATAGCTTAATTTTTAATCAGTTCTGGACGATTCTTTGACTTTCATACATAGACAAAAAAACACCTTAGTAAAAAATACGTTTGCTTTTGTTATGAATTCAACTGTGGATTAAAATTCGTGTTGTTTAAGCATATTTACTTATGATGCAGTTTATTCGCAGTCAGAGAGGAAAAATTCTTGTTCTTTTTTCAGGACATAAATTTTATAAGGAATATGACAAAGCGGAGTACCAAAAATGGCGTTGTACAAGTAAAAAATGCAAAGCAACACTTTGTCTTGATAAGACAAATAATGTGTTATCAAAATCTCCTCTGTGTCAGTCATGAACATTGTAAGACTTATTTGTAGACAAGTTATTTCAAACAGGGTTAAACAGAAAGCAGCGGGGTTAAACAGAATACATCTGAAAATCCTCAGAAGTTAATCAAGAAAGAACTGAGTTGCAACTCATCATTCAGATATTATTTGCAGCCATGATGTTCACTGTATTCAGAGAAATATATACTGACAAAGAAGGAAAGTCTTACCTCCACTTCCAAAATACACTTCTGAGGTGCATTCTGCATTAAATGTAATGCAAGTGATATCTTATCGACATAAAAATCTTCTTCAGATTAATGACAATAGAAATAATATAGTTTGTTTTTCAGCAGATTTAAATTTAAGGATCTTATGTAACCAAAAAATTTTTTTTTGTTGATGGCACTTTCACATTTTGCCCCAAATTTTTCTTTCAGATGTTTACGTTTCATACAGTGGAAAATGGGCATTATATCCCACTTGTATATTTTTTGCTACCAGGAAAGTCTATTGCAATATATGAAATTATGTTTCAAAAACTGAAGGAACTCTGCTCTAAACTGCATTTGAATTTTCAGCTAGAAATTGTGGTGGCAGATTTTGAATATGCAGTCCATGATGCTGTGTGAAAAATTTGGCCTGAATGTTCTATTACAGGATGTAGATTCCACTTGACTCAAGCTTAGTGGTGAAAATGTGTGATGGTAATTCAGAAATTTTCCGATGGCTTCGACTGGTATTTAGATTATCATTTTTGGATGCTACTGAAGTTTTGGATAGCTTTGTTGAAGATCTGATGCCAGAGCAACCACGGAAGGCAAACATCATGCGCTTTGCAGGTTACATAAACAACAACTACCTAGATGCAGATGCAAAATTTTCCCTGATACTTTGGGCTTGCGCTGATATTTCCTCAGAAAGAACAACAAATGCATGTGAAGCATATCATTCAAAATTCAGTGCGGATTTTAATCATCCCCATCCTAATATATTTGTCTTCACTGATGCAATTCATGAAATTCAGATAGATATATGCACTGCAATAAATGGTGTGAAGCAGAATAAAAAAATAAACAGAAATTATGCAAACAGGAAGGACAGAATCGAGGATTTACTTAACAAACACAGGTATAGAATGCTTTCATGATTAGAATTCCTAAGACATGTTTCATGTTACTCAAAAATTGTAAGTTAACTATTGCAATCCATTGTATTCAAACAAATGAATGTGAAATGTCATAATAAATATAATAATTTTAAATTACAAAAGCATTGAGGAAAATATTAAAAAACGAGTTAGCATGATAAAGAATAAAGTAAAAGAATTCGTTAAAATATGAATAAAATAAATAAGTTGTAGGGATTTATATTTATTTTAAATAACCAGTTAAATTTAATTTTGAAGTTCTTTCCTAAAAGTCTTCATTCCCCTAATTGTTAGTGTCAGAATATTTAAATTTGGTAGCGTACATAAAGGAATGCAAATTCTACCAGTTGGAGAAAAAGCTTAAATATGAAGTTCTAGAAGGGAAAGTTAGAGAGTCTGGGAAAACGCTGCGCGTGTTGTAGCGTGAGCTTCGGCTTAGCAGTTATTGCTCGTTAAACGTCTCATTAAACTTATCAATGCTTTGCTAGGAAACGGGATTGTCTGAACCCTGTAGCATAATTCTGCTACTTGTAAATATCTTCAAATTTTGAGCTTAATTCTTACTGTTACTGTTACCACCACCCACAGAAACTGAATGATTATAGAAAACTCATAAAGTTAAATGCTAGAGTGTGAAAGGAAAATTCTGAAATTAACATGTTAAGGAAATTAGATGGAGAAATAATCCATAATTTATTGATATCAATATAAACTCTATGCTTTTGGAAAACTTTACGCATAATTTGCACTGATGTATCAATCACAGAAACCGAGTTAATTTCTTTGCTTATTTTTTCTTATTAAAGGGATTGGTAAAGAGATATGCTGAGGTAAAGGTGCCTTTTGAAATTAGGATGAACAATATATTAAAGAAAACAGAAGATACAGCACATGCAAAAACAAAAGTGGGCTGAATTTACAGATTTATATGTTTGGTGAATGAGTTAAACTTATCTGTATGCCATTATGAAATATTAGGAATGTAGCATAAAGGCATCAGCAAAGAAGGCAGTAGCAATCTAAATCATTGTAATCTAAATGTATAGCATTATCAGTATCTGCTGTTAATTTCAATACTGCTGAAAAAATTATAAATTAATTATATTATAAATCACATGAACTCGTTGCATTATAAATTACAACAGTTAGAAATATTATTAGCGTGATTTAGTGACTATCTTTGCTTACAAATTATTTCAAATAATTGATTTTACAAGTAATTCAGCCTGAAACTAGATTGGAAAATAAGCTGCATGCTGAAGATTAATCTTTACCAAGGTGTTAGAAACATCTTCTGTTAACTAGAGTTATGATGCAAGAATTTATAAAAATTATCATTTAAATATAAATTGGCATGAATACAATACAAAATACATAAATTCTACATACATGAAAACTTGAATACAATCTAACAATATGTGAAAAAGGAATGGATTAAAAGGGAACTGAAAATCCCAAGATATGAATATAAGGGGCTTTGCATTTTTTCTGTTAAATATGAAAATTCTGCAAATATTCATAAATATCAATTTATCAATTAAATGTGTATTAGAAATTAAATGTATGTCAAAGTACATCAGGTAGAATAACTGGAAAACAGGATAAATATTTAAATGTTTCTGATATTAAAATATGAAATTTGTAAGAAAGTTAAATAATTTTAAAATAACTTCAATGATTAAAAATGGGAAGCTTAAAAAAATAAGGCATATATTGCAATAATATTGGTGTGAGTTTAGAACTACTTAAGAAATCCAATATCTAGATTTAATAAAGAAATTTTTTTAAATTAAATTAGAACTGTTTACCTAAAATGGTAAATTTGAAAGTTAAAATCATTCTACTATCTAAGAAGATTTGTTAATATTTATCTAGACAAGAAAATTTATTTAAGGTGCGCTACAAATCTGATATTTGATGAGTTGATTATGGGTCAGTTTTGTGTATGTCATTAATCTATCAAT
The DNA here is from genome assembly GCA_000611955.2 of Stegodyphus mimosarum. Lineage (NCBI taxonomy): Eukaryota > Metazoa > Arthropoda > Arachnida > Araneae > Eresidae > Stegodyphus > Stegodyphus mimosarum. The sequence continues at coordinate 98,386 of KK119873.1, forward strand.
TTGATTATTCAAAACTGATATATTTATATCAGAAGCTAAAATCTACAACTTGAAAAGTTTTTAATTCTTATAGAGAATAATATTGGTTTTGTATGCACAATTTTTATAATATGTAATAAACGAAAATAGAGGCTTGTAGTTTAAATTAAATATCCCATTAATAGCGATAAATGACTTTTTGTAGCACCCATCTTGATGGAATTCAAGTTCTTAGAAAAGGGGAGGGCAGGAAAATGTTCTGCACTTTGTGGTTTTTCTTTCTTTGTTCTCCCATCGTGTACGAGTTGGGGATGGAAAAGCTAGCTATTGTCGTTGTAAGGCAGCTGGCACTAAGAAGGGGGGTTTTCAATTAGATTTCACACAGTTCGTGTTTTACTGGCAGAACAAAGGATTTGATGTTTTTATCGCCTCTTTGTTTGTCTTCTTGGCTTCGATCTCCACCAGATCATATCTGTTGTGAGGAACACCAGGTTTATATTAGAGAACTTCCTGTTTCTCTTCGGAATGAACAGCAGTGTCTTCTGCGAGAGCCGGTGAAAGTAATCGAGGAAGACGCGTTAAGGACGCCCACCCTTCTTGGTGGGATATCCATTACTGATCTGGCAAGAGGAAAGAAAATGTTGGCTATTGTCAGAGAAATGCAAAGGAAGTAAGACGCATGATGCATTGGGAGAGCTGTTGTCTATCTGCTGTAACGCTGCTTCTTAATTTACCAAGAAATCCTAAGTTTTAAAATAAACGTAGAAAAAAAAACTGTTCTGAGTTTTTCCTTCTTGGAAGTTTACCAACTTAACACCGTGCTTGTCAACATACATAGGTGATGGTCTGAATATATAAAAATGTGACAAAATATTTGGTTTTTCGCTGATGTATTTGGTAAGTGTTGATATTCACTGGAGAATATTGATATTCTCCACTTTCGGTCTTTCAGTAACAGAGTTATATTTCATAGAATTTAGGTTTTATTTATACTGGTATTGCTGGCAAAGCCCCAGATGGAACAGGCATAGGTCATAATATGGTCTTATAGCTGAGTAATATATTTTCTAAGGAGAGAACATAGTTCTGATGAATTAACAGTGGAAGTGACGCTTTACACTTTTGGAACTTAGAAAAAAAGTGTAATATGTGCAGGGTTTGTACAATTCTTAAAAATATTTACAAGTCCGTAGGTTTTTGGGAAATGATTTTTGGTCTTTAATTTCAGCCAAAACCGGCAAAAGAATTTTACTCATCTGACTTTTTTTTTTTTCCCCCGTCTGCCATTTTGAGTGTGATTAACGTTTTGGAGGAATGTTTACAAAATGTATTTGGTTCGTGCTTCATAATATAAATGGCAAGTACTCGAGTTTTAGATACAAGGCCCTGCTTTGATTGCCTGTTCACCGGCTTCAATTGAAAGATAAACATCTTGAAGTTATTCTTTTCTTGTAAATAAAGAATTCATAAAATATTATTACATCAAAAAGAACTGTTCCCTTTTTGAGATATGAGTTCTTTTATTATGCATCCCAAATTTGGTAACTATCAACATTTTGGTGATTTCAAAATAATTTTCTAACAAAATTTTTTTTTAGAGATTTGCATAATTTTGACGATATTTAACAAATATAACAACACTGATAAATATCGTAAAAGTAGAAGATTTAATATAACTCAATAAATCTTGAAACACATTATAAAGTCGAATTGTAGCTTTTATTTTGCAGCTCTAGAACTCTTTCAACACTCACATCACAATGACGGGGAACACATACTGTGGTTTTTTTCTTGTTTGCACAGCACTGCTCTCTGGAGGCATTTTCTATTTTTCATAGTTCATAAACCAGGGAGGTAAGACTGAGCAAAAATAATAATAATAAATGAAAATTATATTCAAGAAATAGCATTAAAATAAAACATTTTTATTTTCTCCTGCCAAAGTGACAGCACTTTCCATTTTTGTGACTTAATGGAAAAGAATAATTAATTACTTTCAGAATCAATATTTGATTCTGAAAAATAAACAAAATAATAAATGCTATAAAGCAAAGTTTTTGAAATGCATCTTAAGGGGAGAAAAGGCTACTGTAATTATTTCAAAATTAATATCATTTGTCTTTTTTTTACAGATTTTGTCATGTCAAGAGTGTTTTCTCATGTATTTGTTTCAGAATATTCAAGTGCATATCAGTTTTCTCTTGAAAATTCACTATGCACCTCTCTTTTCAGAATTTTATTTTCAAATATCTTTTTGCTTTTTTCTCTTACAGACTTGGTAGGGATAATTTTTCTTTTGGATTTTAGACCTTCCACCTGGGAACTCTAAAGGCGAGATTTATAGACCTACAATTTCCACAAAAATGTGATGAAATGAAAAGTGTGTTTATGGTTTTTAACATGTAATAGATGTGTTTTATAGGAAATTTGTGATGCTTTCTCTCAACTAAAAATACGCAGAAGTGGTGGCTGCAAGACTTTAAATCCAAATTAAGCAGGTGTCATTCAGAGGCAGGAATATTTCCTCAGTCTTTGATTACTCTACTTTTTCTAAATGCAATTGTCTCCCTTTATGTTAATTTCAATTTTGTATGGAGAACAGACATCAGAAAGGAAGGAATCTTAGGACATCATTAAAACAGGGTTCGTACGGTCCTTAAGAGCCCTTAAAAGTCCTTAGGTTTTTAGAATCGATTTTTGGTCCTTAAAAGTCCTTAATTTTGTCTGAAATCAGTTGAAGGTCCTTAATTTTAATCATGTAAAATTTCAGTCCATTTTTACAGCTGCCATTTCAAGTGCAAATTAGCATTTTTGAGGAATATTTTTGGTGATTCACTGACAAATATGGTTATTGTTTGAGTTTGTTTCTATTTCTAATATAAACAATGCGATACTCGAGTTTCTAGGCAAGAAATGAAACATAGGCATTTCGCCATTTTTTCTTTTTTCTAATGAAGAGCTCTTAAACAACTTTTCCTTTTTGGGGATGCAAATTCTTTTATTAAACGATTCTGAATTTGGCTACTTATCAACATTTTGGCGATTTTAAGATCAATTCCTATACAAAATTTTTAATTCGGAGGTCTGAATTTTTCAACACTTTTGTTTAGAAGATTGTAACATTAATAAATTTCGTTAAAATAATGGTAATATATCGAAATTATATTTAAGAACTAACATTGAAATAAAACATTTTTATTTTTCCCTGTTAAATTATAAAGTGATATTTCTTTTCATTTTGGCAACTTATTATTACAATATTTTGAATCCGAAAATAAACAAGCTAATAAATGCTAAAAAGCATAATTTACACAACAGATCTTAGCAAAAGCAAAATAGCTGTGTAATTATTTTAAAATGTCTTCTTTTTTGTTTTTTCATAGTAAGAGTTTTTCCCCATGTATTTGTCTCAGAATATCCAGAACTTTCAAAATGTGCGTCCGTTTTCTCTATAAATTTCTTTCTTTCTTTCTTTCTTTTTTTTTTCCAAATACTTCTGACTTTTCGGTGTTGCAGAATTGGTAGTGGTAGTTTTTCTTTTGGATTTTAGACATTGCCCCTTGGAAAGTTTAGAAGGATTTGAATGCAAGATTTATAGATTTTAGATTCTACATGATTCCAGAAAAAGAAAAAATGTTTTCATAGTATTAACTTGTAATGGATGTCTTTTACAGAATGTCTGTGATGAATTGCTTACTGTTTGGATAATTTTTGGGAGAACAATGAAAACCTAATATTTGAATGCTTTACTTCTGATCCTAGAAATCTTTTTCTTAACATGATTATTCCCCCCCCCCTTTTGTTCTTTTTCCTAAGCAGAAGCATAGAAAATGTCAATAATGCTTCTAATGTTGGCACATGGACACGTATCTACAGAAAGGAATTTTCTTTAAAAGAATTGAAAAGTAACAATTTAAAAGATTATCATACTATGTATCTTATGTATCTCAATGCATGACAGGCAGGGTTGGCGTTAGACATTTTTGTATTTTATGCAGTCTCTGTGGGTCCTAAATTTTGCTCCCAGTGCCTATCCTAAATTCTAAAAGTTTTGCTATTTCTATATTTTATTACTTTGTGCATCACTAAAATTCTAAAAATTCTGCCACACCGGATTTGACCATATATAATTTCATATTTACTCTCTGTTCATATTATTTAAGGAATAAAATTAGCAGCTTCTTCTATATATTTTAAATACATGTAATTTTTAGAATAACGGAAATCTTTAAATAAATCCAAAAATTCTGAAATGTAGAGGAAACTTACTGAGAAAAGAAATTGAATGCTTAAAGAGAAAGAAAATTATTCTTTAAATATATGTACAGTTAGTATTATGTAAATTAGCCAGTTGTTTATAATTTCAGCCTGTCCTATAGCTTCTCCCTTCTTTTTCTCACCAGAATGCAAATCGTTTAGATAGTATTTAAACTGAGGTTTTTGTATTGTAAGACAGAGAGTGTTTCTGGCTTGTGCTTGCATGCTGCATTAGTTACTGCCAGCTGTGGTAATTTGTAAGTATTCAGGTTTGTGTTATCGCTACCGATATTAGAATCTGTTACGATTATGAGTTACTGAGCCAGCTTAGATTAAAATGAAATTGTGCTATATTTGACTACTAGGCCACAATTTTAATTTTAATTTGACTCTTCCTGTTTAGTTACATCGCTGTGAGCTGTAGTTCATTCTGCTAGCATAAGAACACGCACTTATATTATAAGTTCTGTTCAAATAAAGAGGTTTATTCTAACTTTTATCTGACTTTATAGTTACTTTCAGACATGATGATAACTTGCTTCATGCCTATCAAGAGTTTTGGACTATTTAACTTTTACCAGATCATATAAAATATCATAGGCATAATGTGGAGACATTGACAAGTTAGGAGATGAAGCAGAAACTAATGTGAACATTGGTTTGCTTATTGAAACAAATTTCTCATTGTTAGAAAAGATGCTTAAAGAGAAGGAAATTGATATAAATTGGCCATAATGTCTGGGAAGGCTTCAAATTGAAAAGAGGCATAAATATTTTGTTGAGTATTGTTGCTGCAAAACATAAACGTGTTGTAGCTTTTAATGTATTATTATCCTGTTGTCGTTTAAGAATCAATTTCATAAATTACATGTATTTTAAACCATGAAATGTTATTAGACTGTGATTTTCATCAAATATTTTTAAAAAATAAATAAAATTTAATATTGTCCAGGTAAATCTATAATATCGACTACCTACTTAACTACCTAATTGAATTATTGGTAACTAATTGCTCACTTTTAAAAGCTATCTCTACATCCAGCCTTTCATTTATCCTTACCATGGTCACAAGATATAACACAAAAATGTAAATATTACTATAAAACATATTCCTTACAGCTAGTAAGACTTATCACCTCTGGTGCTTTAGTGGCTTATTCGAACCTTAAAGTATGTTAACTATATTACAACTCCAGGAACTCTGCACGAAGCTACAACACTAACTGCGTCAGATAGATAGAGCATAACTTTCAAAAACCCTGCCAACATCAGGCTTCAGGTCTGTTCTGATTGGCAAGTCTCTCTCTAGGCGAGCAACAGCAGTGACGACAGCCAGCCTTCTGTTATGGATTTTACTTCTCATGTTAACCTATGCCGTTTGATATAAAATCGGCCTGCTATTTACAGAGTCTTGAGACTGAGCAAGTACTTAATGAAATGAGACATAATAGAAAAAAATCAGCATAAAGCTAACCACTAGTAAAACGTAAATAAAATGTCTCTAATTTTCTTGAAAATATGTCCAACTATTGTAAGTGAAAAATGTTTAATACTTATTTGACAAATTTTACAAAAATGATTTTATTCTCGAATTTATTTTATAATTATGCTTAATAATAGTGCATCCTACTTACGGATCTGTTTTTATTAGGTTGGCATAACGAAAGTGAAGTTCAGCCATAGACTTTAATTGAATTTATGCATTTCCGATTTGCTGATAGGTTCTTAAAAATCCTTAATAGTACTTAATTTTCATGTGCATAAATGTGTATGAACCCTGTAAAACCTTAAAAAGTGCTGATTTCTAAAATATATTTACTATTAACGTTTTATGTTTATAACAGTATATTAATGTGCTAGAAGGTTTTTTTTGCATAATATGTGTCTATACCAGGGGTCGGCAACCTGTTTGTCCTTACGTGCGCAATACTAAATTTGAAAATCACCGAGGGCGCATATTTTACAGATAATCAACAGGTATAAATAGGCATTAAAAAAAACAGATTTTTCATAACTTTATTTTGTTGGTGTCCTACATAGTGATACATATAATTCAGTGTGAAACTTGGGTGTCCATATTTTCAGTTAATTTCTTATAATTGGGAATATATTTAGAGTTCCCTGTCCTTAAACGATTATCTAAATGTGAGTCATTAAGCTTTGTTCGGTATTTTGATTTCAAATATTTCATATTTGAGAACAAAGACTCGCAATTGTATGTTGTTGCACAATATGAATAAATTTTTAGCGCACATTTCCTTAAAATAGGATACTTATTTTCATCGACTAAGTTCCAAAACATTTTATCATTACTATGCGCTTTTAAAATAATATTACTTTGCAAGTTTATTATTTCTGATTCTAGGTCTTCGATATTATGAAGCTCGAAATACACTGAAACTATTTCAAGGACATCATCTTCAGTAACATTGAATGGATTTATGAAAAATCTTAGAACGGGTTCTAATGCTGCAAAATCTTCAAATCTAGAAGAAAACTCTTCTATTAGCTTATCTATAATTTCTAAATATGATGTAGCAGTAAAATTTTCATTATTCAAATTTAAACTCTCAACAGTATATTTTATATTTGGGAAAAGTGATAATGATTTTTTCAATAGATGGGATTTCAACAACACTAACTTGCATTTGAATACATTTACTGCACTAATCATGTCAGCGATATGCTGATTTTTCCCTTGTATTTTTAAATTTAATTCATTCAACTTTGCCGTTATATCTGTCAGAAATCCGAGGTCGATTAGCCAATCCTTATTTTCTAATTGCTCGTAAAATTCGCCTCTTGATGCAATAAATTCCTTTATTTGTGGCAAAAGCATGATAAACCGCTCAAGTATTTTACCTCTGCTCAGCCACCTCACTTCAGTATGTAAAAGATCTGTGAACTGAACATCCTCATCTTCTAAAAGTAATTTAAACAATCTGTGTTGCATATCTCCCGATCTTATGGAATTAATAATTTTTGTTACTTTCGTAAATACGTGTTGAAAACCGATTGTTTTTGCGCGTAACATTTCCTGATGTATGAGGCAATGATAAGAAATAAATTTCAGGAATAAGGAATCCTGTCTACATACGGCAATAAATCCTTTTTTCTTACCAGTCATCGCTGGTGCCCCGTCTGTTGTAATTGACGATAACTTTTGTACAGGTAATTTTACATCTGTTATATACTTTTTAAAAGTAGAAAAGATATCTTCTCCTCTGGTGCTTCCCTTTAATGGCAGAACTTTAAGGAATTCTTCTTTTGTTGTAAAATCAAAAAATACCATCTTCACGCAAATTGCTAATTGTGATATATTTGTCACGTCTGCCGATTCATCCATCTGTAGCAATAAGAAAGTACAATTTTCCATATCATTTGCTAATTCTGCCTCCAAATTCTCCGCAATTACTTCAATTCTTCTAGTAACAGTTTGTGCTGATAGTTGCAACGTGTTTATAGCTGAAACTATTTCCTTTTTTCACTAATTCTCCATCTGTAAATGGTTTTTTATTCTTAGCTAGCAAATGCGATATTTTATATGACACGATCGATGCTGCTTTGTGTTGTTGCAGTGGTTTAGTAAAAAAACTTTGCTGGTTAGTTATTGAAGATTTTAAAGAAATAATTTTTTTCTTCTAATTTCAGAGTTCATTGGATAGTCACTATCAAAATTGGTATGAACGGTCTTAAAATGTCGTTCAATATTACTTTTCTTGGGCATCGCAACACTATTATTACACAACAAAAAAATACACTTCCCTTTGTAATCAACGAAACAATATAGATGTTCCCATTCATCGTTAAAATAATATGTTCTTTTTCTTTTACGTTTATCCATGAAGGGTTTTGAAAGAAAAGAATTATTTTGGATTTCTTGGTAGTTTTAAATGCACGGTCTGCGCACGGTCTATTCGAAATACGATCACACACTAACAAAAAATACATGCGTGTTATTAGATACGCTCAAGGTTAGCAAAACTGCTAGTCTATGCACAATCCTAAACTCAACTGACTACTGTCTAACCACGCTAGCGAGAGCAGTTTGGCTGAGGGCCAAGATGGGTCAGTTTAATTGAAGGGGTGTGTGGGCGAAAAGCGCGGGTATTTTTCCCTCTCGAAGGTCGAAGGGGTGTGGATGAAATCGAAGGTCAGGGGACATTTAGTGTCTACCGGGCTACTGCACTCACCCCTACATAACTGATAGATGTGCCCACTTCCGCCCCAAACCGGATGTTTGCATAGATCTGGAATACGTGGTCAGACAGTACTTGCTGTATATCGCTGTTTGACAATAGTAAGTAAATCGCTCTGGCTATCATACATTTACATTAGTCCAGCGAGGACGCATTAAAAATTGATCGGGGGCGCCGTATAAAAAAAATTTCTTGATTTTAGCAAGGCATTAGGTTTTTTTTTTTTTTTTAAATTTTCATCTGGTTGCTAACAGCATGCAGCCATGTCAGAGGCAAAAATTCTTAAACCAAATATCAGTAGAGTGTGTAATGCTTATAAATGCAGATAATGTAAATGGGGCCTGTGAAAGTATGAATTGTCTGGACTGGATGCAGAAATATGTGTATATATGTGTGTACACACACATGCATGTGTATGACATACATACACACACACATACATTTCTTAATCTGGTCTCGGTAACAGAAGAGTACTGAATTGCTTTACATAAAACTTATTTTATGTTTGCATAAAGGCATGCTTTGATGATAACTTTTTCTATTACACTAGAAAATTTTGAGGAAGATGAAGCAGAAGAAATCACTGCTGATTTATGGCAAGAAGCGTGTTGGATTGTCATCAGTGCATATTTTGATGAAAAAGGTCTTGTTCGTCAGCAGCTTGATTCATTTGATGAATTTATTCAGATGTCCGTGCAACGAATTGTAGAAGATACTCCCCAGATCGATCTTCAAGCAGAAGCCCAACATTCTACTGGTGAAGTGGAAAATCCTGTAAGTGATTTCAAAATTAAATATGCTTTTATTTAATCAGATATCATTAGCATTTGTGCGTTGTTATATGTGTAGATTAATAATCATTGCTGTTACTTTAAGTAATCTAACTTTAATGGCCTTTTAAAGGCCATGATTATAAAGCAAAAGAGTAAAACTTGTAACTTGAAATTTCTCGCTGCCAGCTGTAAAATATATCACTGCAGAGCAAGTACGTAATCTGTTTTTTAAGTAAGGTCCATTTTTCTTTAAAAACATAATGACAATATTTTTTTAAAAAACCTTTATTATAGGATTGTACATACTTTTGTCTATTTTTCTACATAGTTGCTTAGTTTATTAATGCGGTTGTATACCTTAAAACTAAGTTTTGAAAACCTCTTCAAAGAAGTCTGCCGCCTGCTCGGACAGCCAAGAGTTCATGCCCGCTTTTCACTTCTTTGTTATCACTGAAGCGCTTCCCGCCAAGATGGTATGGTGTTTGAGGCACCGGAAAAGGTGGAAATCGCTGAGAGCAAGGTCGGGGCTGTATGGTGCATGGTCCAAAACTTCGCAGCCGAAAGATTCAATTAAGTCCCGAGTCGTTCGAGAACAACATAACTAACGTCGTGAGGCCTTGCATTGTCGTGGAGGAGCAAAATTCCTTTTGACAGCATGCTGTGCCGTTTGCTTTGCAGTGCTCTTCGGTTATGCTGTAGAGTTGGGCACTAGGCAACTAAGTTGATTGTCGTTCCTTGTGGCATAAAGTCCACCAGCAAAATACTGTGCTGGTCCCAGAACAATGTTGCCATAATCTTGCGCTTTGACAGCGTTTGTTTGGCTCTGACCTTGACGGGAAAGCATGTGTGTCACCATACCATCGACTGTTGCTTGGATTCAGAAGTGATATGGGATACCTATGTTTCATCTCCAGTAACGATTTGACTCTACATGTCATTGCCTTCTTCCTCGTAACGAATCAAAAAGTCCAATGAACTGGCAAACCTCTTCTCTTTGTGTTCTGCTGTGTAGGAGTCTGGGTACCCACCAAGAACACAGTTTCGTAAAGTTTAGATTTTCAGTCAGAATTTTGTACACCACGGACCGAAAAACATGGGAAAATTCCAATGAAAGAGTGGTTATCGTAATTATCCTGTACTCACGAATTTTTGTTTCAACTGCATGCACCAAATTCATCAGTGATTACAGAGGGCAGGCTTAAGCGTTCTTTATGGGAATTTGTACGCCCATCTTTAAATTCCCTGACCCATTTTCGGACTTTACTATCACTCATTGCTTCAGTGCCATAAACTTCTGTCATCTGGCGATCAATGTCAGCAGCTGACATTTTTCTCGCTGTAAAAAAAAATGGTTAACAAACAGTATCACACACGTGGCAGGCAATTCAATCATCTTAAAGATTTTAAAGACACACAGTGAAGCTTACACAATTGCTACAGAGCTGAAACTGGCGCGAGTTTGTTCGCAAAAGCTGCTGGTCAGTGGCGCAGCAACTCTTTGCGGTGTACGTACAAATTAGGAAACTATAAGCGTCAGTGGACCTTATTTAAAAAACAGCCCTCGTATATTGCTATAGATCTAATAGGGAATAAAATAAGGTATTTTCTAACAATCTGAATTTGCCGATTTCAATGTTTTTTAGATAGGGTTAGTACAATTCTTAAAAGGCCATTTTGTTTTTTGGAAGCGATTTTTTGGTTCTTAAAAGTCCTTAATTTTGTCCAAAATCTAAAGTGATCAATTTTTAATCATTGTTTTTACGACTGCCATTTTGAGTGTGAATTAGCGTTTTGAAAGAATATTTTTGGTTATTCACTGACAAATATGGTTACCATTTGAATTTGTTCCTCTACACACAGTGTGTACAGTGCAGCACTCGAGTTTCTAGGCAAAAAGTGAAACGTGAGCATTTTGATTTTTTACCCCCCTAATAAAGAGATCTTACCAACTTAAAGTATATTAACTGGGTTATAACTCCAAGAAGTCTACACGAAGCTACATCATTAACTAGGTCAGACAGACAAAACATAACTAACGTTCAGAACTTAACCATGCCAACATCAGACATTTAGGTCTGTTCTGATCAGCAGGATTCTCTCTAGGCAAAAAGCAGCAGTGACAGCAACCAGTCTTCTGTTATGGGTCTTGCTGATTATAATTTTACTTCTCATTTTAACCTATGCCGTTTGACCTCTAGACTGAGAAATTATATGACGAAATGAGACATAAAAGGAAAAAATATTGACATAAAGCTAACTGTTGGCAAAATATAAATAAAATTTCACTAATCTTCTTTAAAATATATCCAACAATTATAAATATAAAATATTTAATGCTACTTAATAAATTTTACAAAGTTGATTTTATTCTCTAATTTATTTTATAATTATGTTTTAATAATAGTGCATCCTAATTACAGATCTATATTATTCTTAGAATGGCATTACAAATGTGAAATTCAGGCATAGATAATATCTTTAATTGAATTTTTTCAATTCTCATTTGCTGATAGTCTTTAAAGTTTTTTCAGTAATGGTATTTAAAGGTCTTTAAAAGTACTTAATTTCCATGTGCAGAAATATGTACAGACCCTGGTAGAATTGCCGTATTTCGTTGATGGTGCTGCTGCATATGCCGACCTGTACATGTGCATGCAACATGCATTTTGAATCCATGTAGATTAACATGCTTTATATATTGCCAATTTGTTCTACAGTCCAGTAGGAGCTAAATGAATGTTCTCACCAGTTCACAAAGTCACTAATGAGTTGCTGACTTTTTGTGAGGTCGAAGTGTGCTGGTGAATGAATGTCTAAAATAGCAGAATAATTTGTCGTTTCATCTTCACTATATAAATCAGCAGCATAAGTTTTATAGCTGTAACTTACAACTTGTTAATTTGTTGCACGTATGTCAGTGTGAATAGGAACATATTGTTATGAATTTTGTATTTAGATAGCTAATTTTAGTAGCATTATAATTAAGATTGTTGTATTTTGTTGTGCAATGCAGCGTGAGGCAAATTTTAAGAGAAAGCTATGCCAGAAAAGTAAAATTACATGAGCACGGGAATTTAACATTGAGTAAATGGATATCTCAGTTATTTGTACTTATATTGAGTAAATGTAATTGACCACTGTATTAGCTGTAACCATAGTTCTACAATCTTATTGCTTTCCAGTAATTTCGAGAAACAGAAAGTACTAGAAATATCTCACAACTGTTTGAAAGGTATAAAAGGCCAGAGAGACAGCGTCCGAGTGCAGTTGTTTAGTTATTGTTGTTGCGAATTGTTTAGTTCGGCGAACTAAGGCATCCGAGTTAGCTTTCTCTTTAGATGCACTTTCCATTGCATTATATTTAATGTTTTTAGTAGTTTGAAGTATAACTAGTGATCATACTGCATGATACTGTGAGAACACTTGTACAAATATTTCTAAGGAATACAGGTACGAATATCTCAGAGTTCTGATGTATTTCTTTTGATAAAAATAAATTTTATTAATCTATTATTGGACTTGTGCATTCAAGCTATTACAAACTCATACTCACACAACAATTTTTAGTATCAGAAGTGGGATTGAATGCCATTGGTAAGAGCATTGGAAGAACAATTAAGGCAGTTGGCGGCAGCCTTTAAAGCGTTCAAAGAAGAGGTGAAAGCTGGCCAAGAACCCGTTAAAGAAGGGATGAAAGCTATTCAAGAATCTGTTAAAAAAGAGATGAAAGCTGTAGTAGAAAAGATTGAAGCAGGTCAAGAGGAAATGAAAGGAGAAATTGTCTGCATAATGGAAAACAAATTCGAGATTATGGAAGGCAGAATAGATATGTTTGAAGACAGAGTTGGAGAAATTCAAGAAAAAGTTTTTGCTGTGGAACAACAAATTGAAGAAGAGTTTCTTCTGTCCAAGACCAAATTGAACAGCAAATTAAAGGTTTCAGCAACAGGGTTTCTGCTGCCGTCACCAAAGAAGTTGACACCTTAAAGAAATGCACAAAGACAACAGGAAGCAATTGTTACGGTTTTAAATATTTACCTTTGCTTTCTCGTTTGTCTTTGAAACTATCGATGGAAATACCTCCTGGCAAGTATATAAGACACAATTTTCTATATTGGCAGATACGAATGGATGGGATTTCCAAGCTAAGGCCTGTCATCTTGTATTTCTCTGAAAGCAGACGCTGCAGATATTCTTCAAACTCTCCCAGAAAACCAAAGGCTAGATTTCAAAGCTCTAACCGGCGCATCAGAGCTGCACTTTGGGGAGAAATGTTTAAAAGAATACAGCAGGCTTCAATAGAAATCTTGTCAATAGAAGCCCACGGAAACACTTTAGGAACTAACCACGGATGGCAAAATGCTTTCTCATCTCGCCTTTTCGGAATGCCCAACAGAAACAAGAGAAATCCTGTCCTTGCAGTACTTCGTCGATGGCATCCGGGATCCTGAAATACAGAAAACACTGCAAATGCTGATGCCAAGGACTTAGAAAGTGCTCTGGTGTACACCATGAAATTCGAGGCAGCCCAGCAAGCAACTCGCGGAGACTGCCACCCAATCAGAGCTGCTCAAGTCCGAGAGCCAGTGGATTAATTGACTACTCATCTAGTAATTTAACCAGACAAGTCTTGAGATAGTATAGGAGACTTTGAGACAGTATAGGAGTAATAAGAAACCGATTATAAAGTGCTGGAACTGTGGTGCTAAAGGCCATGTACAAAGGAACTGCAGAACATCCCAGTAAACGGAAAATAAGACAGACGATTTAACCAGATAAGTTAGTGCTTTGAGACAGAATAGGAGTGACAAGAAACCATCATTTCTAGGTGATGCAGGAGAAACGATTTTAAAGTTCTCTTTAGAGTTACTGAACTTCTGGGTGTTTGATCGCACAATTGCAGGGCACAAAATTATGATATGCTGTAGCCCACCTTGCAGTTGTATCTCTGGCAGGTAGTGGTCATTCTAAGCAGGTTTTTCTCCAGTACAGTAGTGGCAAACACTGCTACCATCCACTGAATCTCTTGGCAGAGATGAGATTGCTTCTCTTGACAGAGTGAAACAAAATTTCCTCTTCATAGAGCTGGAAAAACACGAGAGAAGGCTTCTCTCTTTACACTGCAACTAACTCTCACTAACTGAATGGGACTTTGTTCCTTGTTTTTGTTTAAGTTGTCCTGGGCGTGTCAGGATGATTTTTAGAATCCTCATTTGTTCGTAATTCTTAAGAGCGTCTCTTGATTGGCGAGAGCACCTTGATTGAAAACTAGATATAGTGATGACAGGCCTGGGAAAGACGGCATGAGAACTTTTCGGTTCTGACCTGGGACTCAGACCAGGTGGTCTGAGACAAAGCACCTATAAACAGATGAAAGGGATGGAACAATGTCTCTCTTTCAGACAACTATAAGGGGAACAAAAACTGAGATTGGTTTGTGACTGCTGGCCACGTTCATCTTTCTGAGAATTTGTTAAGAAATACTCTTTCCGTGGGAATATTCGAGGTGGTCGTTAGAAATGTTCTTTCCCTCTGGACTTTTGAGGTGGTCGTTAGAAATATTCTTTTTCTCAGAACCTCCAAGGTGGTCGATAGAAATAGCTTAAGACGTTACAATGGCCATATCATGGAGCAGAGTTCGAAAGATAAGGAGAAGCCCCATGTTGGCACTTCAGATTTCTGCAGTGAGTGGCAGCAATAATGGACTCTTCATCATGGGACATATCAATTTTCCTGCAGTATGGTCATCGATGCAGAACCTAATGTTACCATCATTCAGAAAGATTAAGCTCAGCAGTTTAAAGATGAACTCATTTAGATGCATCCTGTGGTACCCTCCATACTGCATCTGGTAATAAAATCAAAATTGATGGGAAGTTAAATGTAACATCGTGTTTAGAATGCCGTCTATCATCACACGGCATATGTGGTAGATATTACAGATCCTTGCATACTCGGATTGGACTTTCTAAGGAAATATAATTTTTCCTTGGACTTTAAAAATAACAAACTGCATTCAGCCTCTAATCACGTAACTATCCATCATGTTACCTTTGACCAAAATGCAAACTTCATAGCAATTTTCTATACTGTGTATTAGATTATTAAAGAGTTCCTGTGATAACAATTTGTATTCATGATGAATAGCTTCTTGAAGCTCCAGGAGAATGTTGGGTAAGTGGGGGCTCAAGTTATACACTTCTTAGCATTGTAGTGCTTCCTGCACATCCTATTAGTTTTAATTCCAGATATTACATGACCCACTCAATCCACCGGATTCTTTTGAGATAATAAGTTACTATTGTAGAGGGATGGGGCTAAACACTGTTGTCCACTAATAGGAAGTTATTACCGATTGTACCACTAAACAATTTAATGTAAAGATCGAGAATCTCATCTCTGTATTTCAGCATTCGTAGTCATGTTGGTAAGACTATGTATGCCCTACAATCAGCTTCTGAGGATATAGCTGTCTCTCATCGAAAGGGATCCTCACCAGGACGCATATTCTAAGCTCCGAGAGTTGGCAGCAGTTTGTGGGCTGCCAGAGGTTGCTGCTAGTGAAAAACAAGTCTGCCCAACATCCCATATTCTGTGAGTAAGGGAGTTGTCAGAAGCGCGGGGAAAAGTGTTGTCTAATCGTCTCTAGGATGTTGCCTTTTTGCCATTCATATATGTGTGCATTGGCTGCACCATCGTCCCAGTGTGAAAGAAAAAGGTACTCTTCTTTTATCGGACCAGGTTCAGAAATGTATGTATATGTGTGTGCATTTATATATGGGTTTACGTGTGCATGTATATATGTACACTGCATCGCTGTATTAAAAAAGGGGGGGGGGAACAGTTCTATATCTCCCATTCTACTAGGCTGATTAATGAAATTCAAATTGCGGTTTTCATGTCTCGAAAGTACAACTTCGGATAAATATTAGATTTATATATGCCATTATTGTAACATAGGTATTTTGACGCAAAATCGGACTTCTTCTGATATACCAATTTTTCCCCATATTTTGATTCTACGACTCAAATTATGCCTAAATATTAAATTTTGTAAAATTTGGTACGAAATGTAAGGGGAAATTCGAAAATTTATCGTGGTGTATTTTTTTCAGTTTTCGCTGAAAATAATTTACATGGCGAACTTCTTAATTTTATAGCAATCTAATTTTCCTTTCCTTTTTTACATTGCAGATAAGTGGAAAAAATATCATTGTTCATACTTTCAAATAGTTTTAACAAAGTGCGTAAACCACATTTTGTGTTATCGTTCAAGAAAAAGAGGGGGGGGGGGGGTGAGGGGGGGAGATGCCAAATTTCAAAATGCGTCAATATGTAATTTCATGTATATCTTTGAAAATTTGCAATAAAAAACTCTTAATTTTTTGCAGGTGGGCCTAGAAATACATCTACTTTAAAAGGATGTTAAAAATTTTATAGGTTATAATACACAAATTTTTTCGAAAAATTATATTTGGATTTAAGCCTGATTTCAATTCTGGAAGAAGGAATCAAGTAAGTTTAAGGAAAAAAAAGATATTAATAAATATATATCAAATTCAATTAACATTAAGGAGCTAATTTTTTAAAAAACTACTTGTGTGATTTTTACAAAACTTGGTAGTTTGGCATAATTTGATTCGAATCGAAATCTGGAAAAAAAGTGGCATGTCATTTTAGAAAAAGTCCGATTTTGTGTCAGAATTGCTGTGTTAGAATAATTGCTGTATATAAATCTAATATATACCTAAGTCGCGCTTTCGAGACATGAAAAACGCAAGTTAAATATCATCAATGGGGCCAGTAGAACGGGAGATACAAAACTGTCCCTCCCTTTTTTTTTGTCCAGCGTACATTAATTACAAGAATTTCTCCAATAATTCTAATTTTAATTCTCGCAATTCTAAGTTTTTTAGCCTGAAACCATGACTTTACATTTGCAAAACAAATTCAAGCTTCTTGCTTTTAACAAAAATGACCTCACTTGAGGTAAAAACTAAACTTCACATAGCAACTCTGTGCATATGATACAAAGTAAACTGAATTTTAGGTAAGAAAGAGAAGAAGAAAAATTACTTATTTCCTTGCTTTCTGAATCTGCCATTCTCTTTGCTAAAAATTCCTCCACATAGGGAAGCAGTTCAGGCTTTGGATTCCTTGGTTGTCTTATAGGAAACAGTTGAAAGTTTCCTTTGAGGCCATCCTTCAAATTCCAGGGGAGGATGTTTTCACTTGACTCCTTTGGCAGTGAAGTGTCCAGACCAGTGTTTCTCAACCTTTTTGGACTAAACGCCCCCTTTGTAAGACCCGCTTCGTAATTCGCCCCCCCCTATAAATTTTAACAGATAAAAATTGTACGATAATCCCTAATATAAGATAGATTTGGCTTACATTAGGCGTTAGTAAGATATATCCAAAGAATTTTGAAAGGAACAATAGTAGAATAACATTTATTAGTTAGAAATTTAATTTAATTTACAAAAAAAGTAAGATACATAAAGTAATGTGTTTTAATTTTAACATAAAGAAATAGTAAACTAAATGAAATTTTAATGAGAACCTTGAGGTTG
Organism: Stegodyphus mimosarum; assembly: GCA_000611955.2. Classification (NCBI taxonomy): domain Eukaryota; kingdom Metazoa; phylum Arthropoda; class Arachnida; order Araneae; family Eresidae; genus Stegodyphus; species Stegodyphus mimosarum. The sequence goes on from KK119873.1 coordinate 116,164, forward strand.
GTGATCTTGACAAAGTTTAATAATATTGGGTTCTAATTTTGACAGATATAATCGTAAGTCACCTTGTTGGCAAATGTTGAGGCGATTTCTTTGCTTAGTCAGCATTTGAGAAACCGCACTAAAACCCTTTTCCACTAGGTATGACATTGGAAATGCCATGATTAATAGTCTTATTTCTATTCATAGTCTCTGAAATGTGTTAGTACTGCTAATTTTTATCCAAAATTCTTCTAAAGAACTATGTTCAAACGAATGTTTCGCTTCTACATTTGCCTGCAAGTCTATTAATATTTCTTGAATGTGCGAAGGAGCATTAGTAGGATCAGCACTAAATGGATTAATAACCCAATCAGGAATATGAATATTTTCAACATCTTTAAACAGAAGTTTCATATCTACAATTAGGCTTTCCAAATGCTTATAATAAACTGCAATATTTTCGTCATGTACAATTATATTACTTAAACAGGGAAATAAAGAAAAATCTTTTCTATCCATGTTATTTTTTATAGAGACTTAATTTATTTATAAAACCAATAATTAAACTTTTCACTTTAATTATGGTCGCATTGTTTCCTTGCAGTTTCAAAAGTAATTCATTTATTTTTGCATATATATCTGCCAAATAAGCTATGTCACTCTTTAAAACAGCTATCTCCATTGGAAAATTATAATTTGTTGATTCTAAATAACTAATGACTGTATCAAATAGGTTGAACATTCTTCTGAGGCAACTTCCTTTAGATAGCCACCTGACCTCCGTGTGCAATAATAGGCGCTCATATTCTTCATCATTTTCATGGCAAAGTTGCCGAAATAATCTATCATTAAGTGGGTGTGCTTTTATTTTGTTAATTATTGATTTTACTAAATTCATTGTTTCATGTAATCTCCCGCCAATGGATTTGGCAACCAAGTGTTGCCTATGAATTATACAATGAATTGTAAAGATATTTGGATTTTCTTCCTTCAATGCCCCACGATGACGTCCTACCATCGAAGGGGCACCATCCGTTGCACAGGCCAATATATTCTTCAAAGGAATTTGTTTTTCATCAAAATACGTTTTAAAACATTCATATATTGATGTGCCTTTCGTATCAGTGACTAAATGTCTGCAGAATAACATTTCTTCGATGATTTTTGAATCCTTTATGTACCTAACATAAGCCATTAATATTGCATCACTATCCCGTACACTACTCTTATCCAACTGTATAGTGAACTCTCGTGTTTGGAGATCCGCAGTTAGTTGATTTTCAACATCATTGGCCATTTCATTAATCCTTCTTGATATGGTATCATTACTTAATGGAATCATTGACAAAATATTGGCTGGATCTGCTGAAGTCATGGTAAGAACTTCCTTTATAACCGGTAATAATAATTTCTCTCCAATATTTCTCTCTCCAATTTCGCATTTTGAGCTATTATACGTGAAATCTTATATGACACCTCCAATCCCTTATTTATATTTGTGGTTGCTATTTTGAATACATTGATTATTTTATTTCTTTTGGTAAACATCGTTTTTAAATTTTCGAAATGTTCAATGTCTGTCCTGCTTGTCGGGATGTTTTCTTTTTTAAATGTTCAATTATCCGAGATGGTTTCATTGCTTCATTAGAAAATACCTGATTGCACAGCAAACACATTGGAAGTTGGCTATTTTGTGGCGAAGAAATAAAACCAAACTTTACATATTCAACAGAATATTGCCGGCATTTCTTTTTCTGGGACATTTTTAGAGGTTGATCTATAATTCAAATTTAAAAAAAATCAGTTTTAAATATATAAAAAATAAGTAAAATTGAAAATATTTATTTACTCATTGGGTAGAGGAGAACTGCTATATGCGTACCACTTAATTTCAAATGTGTTTTATATATTATTTAGTAATAATTTATAGGAATATTATAATTTGAAACCAATCTATAACTACCGAAGTTGCTAATTGACCACAATTTTTTAATTATTATTGATAAATATTTGTGATATAATCATTTTTCCAAGACAATGCATACAGTATGCTTTCGGATACCGGTATCCTAAAGCGTATCTATATGAAAATAGTACTTCTTGAATAAGTTTATATGTAAGTAAACCATTTTATTCACAAAAATATATCTTATAAAGAAAGCTCAGAAAACTCACCTGATTTCTTCAATCTCTTATAATTCACAACAAAACAATTATTGTAACGGAATTTTTGTTCCTACTTTATCGATTTAATTAGAACTTACAATATAAAGCCTTTGTTTAGAAATAAATGACCTAATACGCATTAGGTGACCAGTATGCATATGGCAACTCTCTCCTATAAGTAATAATTAACTTACCTATGATATACGGAACAAAATGAAATACGTTTATTTTAAAAATAATGCAAATATCATATATGGCGAGAGCACAACAGATCACATTAAAATTCAAATTTAATAATACTCATTACTGACTGCTCGACTAAATGATTGAAATCGTTGCACACGCAAAGCGAATCTAAGACATGCGCACTAGGGATTGCAATACCGGACTGTACGATGCAACTTTGTATTCACATTCCAATTAATTTTGCCCGTTAGGGAGACATATAAAACATTGAATATACATTGTAGCAATTAAATACCAAAGGATAACAATATTGTTTTACAAAATGTTTTATTCGCTTCTTTCACAACGCAATATAAAAATGCAGCGGCCCATCACTGAAAGTGGGTATTCAAAATGATTTCGCCCACGCAAAATGACTATCGCCCCCCAAAAGCGTATAGTTAAATAATCGCCCAAGGTTTCGAGGGGCGATATTGCCCAGGTTGAGAATCACTGGTCCAGACAGTCTCCTCGTCTGTGGGAATTGAAACTCTTGCTTTCTCTTTTTAGGCTGTGAACTCCTCCTCGTGTCCAGCAGCTGTTCCTCTGGAACTTCACGGGGGTCTGTTCTCTGTGAGGCTTGAACTTTCTTATTTGTGATGGCGAGGTAACCTCAGTTGGACCTCATACTCCTTCGGGAAGGGCTTTTGCTAAATGGCGGAATATTTCTGCTCTGCTTGGAACGGGTTTCACTGGCTTTATGCCAACAGTTGATGACTGCTTTTCTTCCCGTTGCAGCCTTTTCCCCTTTTCTGTTTGTTGACGTCTATTTTAACTCTTTTCTGCCCTTGATCTGGGTGGAAGTTGCTGCTCTTTTTTCCACTGCAACAACTCTTTCTAAAATTTTGGCAATGTTATTTTCTGGTTCTTGAAAATATCTTTTAGCACTTGAAAATCAGTTTGTTCCTAGTACGGCTTCACTTGATCAATATTTGCAATAGTCTGATTTCCCTTTTTATCTTTTAAATGTAATGTGATATATTTTACCCTTTTGATGATATACAGGCCTTCAAATTTCGAATTAAATTTTGCCACCTTATTATCAGGAGTGGAAGATGATGAATTCTCCACTTTCAGGACTTTTTGACCTACCTTGTATTCCATCTGCCATCTCTTTTGATTGTAATGTATTTTTTGCTTTCTCTTGGCAATATCTGAAAATTTTAATTGCACATCAATTATCTGTTGCATACCTTTTATTTTGAACTTTGTCTCTCTTTGTTGGGAAAAAAAATTGTCTAAGGGAATAAATTCTTTCTCTCTAGAAATAATTCTGTGGGGTCTTTGCCGTAATGTCATGTTTTGACATTCTCAGCGCAAAACTAATTCGTTGACACGGCCATTCCAGTGATTAGGTTAATTCTTTATGTAAATGCAAATCATTTAAAAAATATTTTTATTTACTCCTTCCTCTATATTGGACTGTGGATGATGTGGAACCATCTTTAAATTCTGTATGCCGAGCCCAGCACATAAGTATTCAACAGTCTGACTAACGGCTTGCTATTATTGAAAATTAGTTTTAGTGGGGCCACGTACTTTAATATATATTTATTTAAAAATGAGTCAGACATATTTTTGTGCAAGGTTTTTATGGGTTATAATATAAAAATGTTTCCAAAAAATTTATAAAAAAGTATTTCAAAATACAAATTAAAAAATTTATCATAAAAATGTGCGAATTATATTTGAATTAAGCCTAAATTTAGAATTCTGAAAGAAGGAATCTAGTAAGTTTAATAAAAAAAGAGATAGTAATAAATATATATCAAATTCAATTAACACTAAGAAGCTAAAATTTTGAGAGCTGATTTTTTAAAAATTACTCATGCGATTTTTACAAAGCATGAGAGTTTGGCATAATTTGAGTCGTGGAATCGAAATATGGAAAAAAACTGGCATATAATTTCAGAAAAAGTCCAATTTTGTGTCAAGATACCTATGTTAGAATAATGCTATATATAAATCTAATATATATCCTAAGTCGCGCTTTCGAGACATGAAAAACGCAAGTTGAGTTTTGTCAATCGGCTCAATAGAATGGGAGATATAGAACTGTCCCCCTTTTTTTTGCTCAGTGTACCTACATATGTATATGCATATATACAGACACACATATTCACATAGTATTACGTGCATTCCTGAATCTGGTCCCGATAACAGAAGAGTACCAAGAAAAATAAGAAAGTGAAACAAAGTAGTCCTGTATTCATTTTCTAGCCTGCTTCCTTGCTGTTGGCGGAATGGAAAAGACAGCAATACCAACATCACGCTCAACATGTTAACATAACCAAATACTGGAGATGAAGTAGTGATTGAGGAATTTATTCATGTTCACAGCTTACATGTTTCTTTTCATATTCATACCTTTCTTCATGTCTGTGTATAAAAATATCATTGGCAACATTTTCGTATCATTATTAGGGATATATTGACCATATTTTTTTGTTGGTATGTATAAAGAAAGAAAAAAAAAATTTTTATTACTAACATCTTTTGAAGTAACAAATTATATCGTGCAATCAGAAACTGCATTCTTCATTTCTACCTGTTATTTTGCAGATTGGATGAAATATAATTTTTTTTTTAAATAGGTATGGGAGAAAATGAAAGTTAGGAACTTATGGTAATTTCCAGTACTGTCACTAGATAATATACACTCTTGTCCAAAATTATCTTTACATACCCAAAAATGATGATATTCAATGAAATATTGAATCAATGTGATCGGTATTTGCAGGGAATGTGTGAAAACCAAGCCTAATTAGCATTATCCAATCAAAAGTAATCAAACGGTTTGTGATATGCAAATCTAGGCGTTACGTCATCCAAGGGTGAATCAAGCGCTTTGCGCAAACTGAATATTTGAGTGAATTTCTGCAACATAGCGTTTGATTTCAGTGTGTAGGGACTCAAAGCGGTTTGCTATGGCTTCGAAGTATCATTTGGAAGAATCTGTAAAGTGGCGAATTATCGGCTGTTTAGAAGCAGGGCAGTCAATCATGGAAACAGCCACATGTCTGAATATTTCAAGACAGACAGTCTCTAAGCTATGGAAACAGTTTCAAAATGATGGAAGTGTTGTAAGGAGGCCTGGACAAGGTCGGAAACGAATGACAACTGCTTCTGAAGATCGGTATCTGGCATTAACTGCCCGTCATAACAGAAAGGCTACTGCTCGCCAGTTAAGTTCAAAGCTTGCAGCCGCCACTGGAACTGTTGCATCACGGCAAACAATATACAGAAGGCTTAATGAAAAAGGCCTTTATGCCAGAAAGCCAAGGGTATGTGTTTTACTGTCTTCACAGAAAAAGAGGGATCGCTTTAATTGGTGTAAAGAACATCAAAACTGGACTGAACATCAATGGTCCCATGTTCTCTTTACTGATGAGTCATGGTTTAGTCTAACTGGTGATTCTAAGCGTGTTTACATCTGGAGGGAGTCAGGAACACGAAATGATCCCTCGAACATTGTGTAACGTGACCGTTCTGGTAGTGGAGGTGTGATGGTATGAGGTGGAATAATGATCGATGGACGTATGCCCCTACTCGCGTTCAGCAGCGGATCTGTGACAGGCCAGATATATCGGGATGAGGTCTTAGATCCTTATGTAAGACTTTTCAGGGGTGCATATGAACCTGACTTTTTATTTATGGATGATAATGCCCGTCCACATCGAGCAAACCTCGTTGATGAATTCCTTGAAAGTGAAGACATTAAGCGAATACCTTGGCCACCAAACTCTCCTGACCTTAACACGATAGACAACTTATGGGACTACCTTGGAAGAGCAATTGCGCGTATACATCCTCCTCCTAGAGATGTAAATGCTCTGAAAATGGCATTGCAAGAGTGGAGATTAATTCCCCAAACTGTGGTTAACAACGTTATTTCCAGCCTTAAAACACGTTGTGATATGTGTGTACAAGTCAGGGGAGATCATATTCCATATTAAATTTGTAAGACTTAATTCTTTTTTGAATCATTCTTTTTTTTTCTTAACTCTCTTTGTCACACTTTATTACCATTTTTATTGTTTCATGCTACAATTTTATATCATATGAGGTGATCTTGAATTTTTTTTTTGCATTTATGTGTCATCATGTTATGTATGATTCCATGAAAATTCTTTAAATTATAAGTCATAGTCTCTGAGAAATCCGTGACTTTATGCATGTAAACATAATTTTGGACATGAGTGTAATTTAGCCTCATGTGGATAGCCATAAAGTCACGTGTTCACAAGACATTCGCTTTGATTTTATGTAATTGTGATTGTTATGATAATGACTCAGTTTCAGTTCATACATGTAATTAATAAATTCTCTAGTGGACTTGAGAATTGTCTTTATTTAAATTCACATCTTTTTACTAGTGCACATTTAAATTATAACTACGAGGAATCATGCTTGAGAATTCTTGTTTTTGTTTAGCACGCACTCTCTCATTGTTCATGCTCTTGTTCTTTTCGCAAAAAACTGTGAACTGAGAGGTGCATGCATGCAGCTTTCAACCACACAGTTATGCCCGAACTGTGATCAGTGACAAGATAGCTTAGTTTTTATAAAGAAGGATATGAGTTTAATGCTATCTGTGTGTTTTCTGCATTTTTGTATCAGATAATCTCAAATTTTAAGCATATTTTTTTTAGAAGTTCTATCCATAACTTATATTTGTACATTATATAAAAAATTTAAAAAAAAAAGTCTGTTCCTTGGCGAGATATTTGTCAACTTTCACAATTGAAATGCATACATAAACTTTATATAGTACAGTGTACAATATACACTGGTTATCATAAATTTAGGAAAAATCACAAAAATCACGATTACTGAAAAAGTTACATGTAGAATTTTATGAAACTTACCCATAATATACAACACATAGTAAGGTATCAAGTAACATAAAAAGAAATTACCAGACAATTATGCTAGTATAGAAATTAGCACATGTATAAAATGCACAAATCGAAGGTGTCAGTCTGCTATAGGAAAAGTACCTTCAATGTGGAATACGATCGCCTCTAGAAGCAATACAGCACATGCAGCGATGTGTGATGCTTTCAAATGCGGTCTATCAGTTCCATAGGAAGTGAGAGCCATTGGTCTTGCAAAGCAGTTGCAAGCATGGCAAGGGTCTGAAGGGGCAAATTGAGAGCAGCTAGGCGTCTCCCTAAAGCATCCCAAACATTCTCGATAGGATTCAAATCCGGGGATCGAGCTGGCCACTCCATTCGTATAATTGTTTCCTGTTGAAGATAATCATCTACGATGCGAGCCCTGTGGTCTTGCGTTGTCGTCCTGTAACAGGAAAGCATCACCTGTTGCCCCAGCATATGGACGCACATAAGCATCAAGGATGTCATCTCTATAAACCTGAGCACTCACGGTTCCCCTTGGAAAGACATGGAAGTCTACCTCTTCCGTATGCGTCTCTTTCACGGATGTTTGACAGATGATAACGGGTTCCACGTTCTCTCTATATGAAATAATGCCTACTATCACTTTTTAGACTAAACCTGGACTCATCCATAGAGAACAGCCCTCCATTAATCAGGTGTCCAGTGGATATGTTGTACCCAATGCAAATGGTCCCTCCTAATGGCGTGACGTGAACGGCACGCAAATGGCTAGTTGCCTCGCATACAGACCACTTTCGTGAAGCCTTCTACGCACAGTTGATGTTGACACCAACCTTCCGGTGGCTGCAGCGAGGGAGGATCTAAGAAGAGTCGGAGTGGCAGTTCTGTTCCTGCGTGCACATATTGTGAAATGTCGGTCATTGGTGCTCGTCATAGCAGTTGGCTGTCTTTGGCTGAACCTCCTAGATGCCAAATGTGTGGAATTTTCTCTTAAGTCTATGAACCACAGAAGGACTCACATTTAGCCATCTGGCCACTTCTGTTTGACTTTGTCCTGCCTCTAGTCTCCCAATGGCTCTCCATCGTAGTTCTGCAGGCAAATGATGCCTGGAGGTCATTGTTACGAATTAGCTATCTCAGATTTCTGATGTCACTATTACAGTGAAATATGTGGGCTTGCTCGCAAACATGGACTTTTATGCTTCTCGCATAAGACGTATTCCGAGTGCAGCACCACTAATTTGCATATTGCAGATTTACTCGGCTACTCTTACTTGGCAACATATTCAAATTTTACACGGTTTGGCTTATTTTTGAGGGAGTTACCGCTATTTTTGTGATTTCTCCTTCATTTATGACAACCAGTATATTTTATATTACTTTGTTTAATAGCATGATATGTAGTGTGTAGCATACTTTATTTTATTTAGTGCTCATAGCAGCTTATAATGTATAAGTTACGAATTATATGTGACCATATTTATTTGTATGTACATGTATCCTGATTTGTGCAACTTTTAAAGTTTTAGAATGTGTTACCTGCACGTGTGGAGGCACTATTATAGTAGTTTTTATGTGTGGGGGTGTAAAAAAGTGTAATTTCTGACACTGCTGTATAAAAAAGTACTTGCATAATATCCCATTGACTGTGAAACTGTTTACCAAGCAGCAATTATGGATAAGTGTGTGGCGTAACAACACTTATAACATTTGTGCTTTTCCTTTATAACCCTGACTCTTTGTCAATAAGTCACATTTTGTTTTTGTGAACGGGGGGTATTAGTGAAACTGTTATTGAGGTATTTTTTACTTTATAGTCTGGAAAAAATGATTAAAAATTTTTGGGACCTGCCTTCTACAGATTAACAAGCAGTAGAATTATTTTTCAAAATTACGGGGTCGTACTGTCAAATAGTATATTAATGGACATGATGTGGTGCTTTATTTGAGAACAGATAAACAATGGCAATCCAGTCTCTGTGACTCTGGTTCATTCACAGTTTGTCGAGAAAATTAAGAATTGATTAATCTACTGAATAGGGAAAAGAACAGTGAATATGGCCAGCAAAACAATAGTAGGTTGGATTACCTGCAGGAAGTTTGTACTCATAGCATTATGAACAGATCTTCCCTTGAAATTATGGAACCTAACGTAATAGTAAATATCAACATATCATAGTTCTTTTTTACAGAAAAGAAGGAGATCAGATACTGATTGTTTATTAAATAAAGAGATGTCAGATATGTCTAGGATTCCATTGAAATTATTGCCGGGATCTCGGTCAACTTTCATGGTCCACAATGGTAGCCAATTTTCACAGTTGATAGTGTAATAAGTACCTATAAAAACTTTATTTTTCCTTTATAATTATACTTATTCATAGTATGATTCATTCTCCATTTAATAGCTTACAAAAATAGGGTAGAATTTTATAAAACCAAAAAGACTCAAGTGAAAAAAATTTCTGTTATTTCTTAATATAGGTTAAAGAACATTTTTTTCTTCATATAATTATTAATATGTATTTTTGTTTATACTATACAAAATTTTGTTGTTAAATATATATGTATGTATAATGGTGTGGTTTTTATTTATTTATTTAGCCTCGCTATCTTGTAAAGTTTGAACAAATATATCTGTCCAAGCCAACTCATTGGGAAAAAGATGGTGCGCCTAGTCCCATGATGCCTAACGAGGCTAGATTAAGAAATTTAACGTATGTTATAAAAATTTATCAGTCTTCTGTATGTGATTCATTCATGAGAAAAGTGTATATTCATTAAAATTAATACTTGTTAAAATTTTAACTTGTACCTAATTAATTTTGTAGATTTCATGAATACATGAATTTGTAAGTAATGATAATGCATTGTGTTTATATAATTTAAAACATTTATTTTTTGTTATAGTTTACTCAGGAAAATAGCAAAGATTTAGAATTATGTGATTTGCAAAGAAATTTAATTGTTTATTTTTCTCAGAATTGTACACTCATACACTAAAGCATCTTAGAGTTTCTGTGTTTCTTCATGAAAAGTTTTTTTGCATTTACACACTGCTGTCCTTCGGTGTCTGTATTGTAAAAACAGTTAATTGTAAAAACAGTTAAAGGTGTTCTTGTTCATGGGTTGCATTTATGTTATTAAACAATTATAAAGAGGTTCAAAGGTTCATTTGTGCACTAGTAGTTTGAGAGCATATTTTTGTAACTGATAAGTTAGAAAACATATTTGAATACGAGTTTAATTATAAGTTAGAATTGCAACGTCGCGTGTATATTAAAATCTGTGCGTGTCTGTTTGTGTGTTTGTTTGTTTGTAACCTTATCTTCTTCGGAACGGGAAGATTCTCGGCTTAATGGAGGACATCGTTGGATTCAGGACGGCCGTGGTAAGCCATTTTGACCATTTGCATCTTCGTCCAACTTTAATTAGCCGAGATATTAATTAAAAACTAATTTTCCCCCTACGTTCTCCCTACACTTGCCACTTTGTTCACTTTCTTTCTCTGTTTTCCCTATTGAAAATGATTTGGCTATGTGCCAAATTCTGTTTTCGCAAGTATCTTTGGAAATTCTCTTAGGTCAAATTCGAGACGCATATGGACGGATTCGAAAAAAATCTAGGAATCCAACGATACCATTCTCATCTTCGTACGACTTTAATCGGCCGAGATATTAATTAAAAACCGCGAAAACGTTAATTACTGTGCTAATTGCTTCTAAGTGGCAACAGCCTCAGCAGATAAAAATGATCCCAATCACCAAGGCCATTCGCCATTAAAAAAAACTAAGGATAAAATAATGTTACTTTAAAATGCGCAAAAAATTGATAACTCGGGAACTAATTGGCCGATTTGCTTCAAATTTTGAAACTTAAACCTCTCACATGTTCTAACAAGGTTTCCCGTTGATTCCACAGAGTTTTACTTATTACGAGTCTAATTAGCGGGGTCATTATAAATGCTCCAATACATTTTTTTCAGACATTTGCAAAGGGTTTTTTTTGGTTTTTTTCCAAGCCGTTTTTTTGCTTTTTTTCTACTGGAATCCTCTGTGAAGAACTGTTCCTTTTTTATTTGTTTAATTTCCTTTACACATGGTTTTAGATTTATTATAGTATTTGAATTTTTAAAGTTTATTTTACCAGCAATTTCTTATTAAGTTTTTGTTATCGAAACATTATTTTGAAATCTGATTAAAATATAATATTTTATATTAAATTTAAATGACGATGTCATATCAATTATCTGAAGAATAAGTTTTGTTTCCTGTTTTAGCAAGAAAATATTTATTTACGTATTTAATGTTTTGTTTCCTAATTTTTTTAAAGATCTATTCATTCCTCTTATATATTTCTGTTATTGTTGCGTGAAAAATTGCATTTACATATGATATTTTTTTACATTTTTACTGTATGCGATAAACAACTATTGTTTTATCATGTTAAGGCGCTCCAGTGTTCTTTATTTTTTTTTAGATATATTAGCTCATTTTTGGTTTTAAAAATGATTGAATTATGTTGTTCTTATCTTTCGGTTCAGATTTTTATGCTTTTAGTTAACCAGCATGCGGTAATTGCGGAATTATCAACAATTTAAAAGTTTTTTAAGTGCGACTAAGCCTAATTTTTGGATTTGGTTGCCGACATATTTGTTTACATTTGAAGCTCAGCAGAATAGTGCATTTGTTGCCAATCTCAAGAAACTAAGCTTCGCAACAACAAAGTAACGTCTTCTTTTATTATTGGGAATTAAATTATGCTTGATTCATTCTGGAAATATCATTTAAGTTATTAGCTGGTTTTTGCGTTTAATTGGATATTCGAGACGCATTCTTTTAATGGTTTTAACTGTACTTGGTGTTTTGATGTTTTTTTCTCTGTTTCAATTTTTAATGAAAATATTTTGAACTTTTATGTATTTTTGCCTTACCGCAGAGTGAGAACTGAATTAATCAGTAGCTCATGCGCATTAGGTAAGCGATGCTTAATCGTGTGTGTTTAGCGCCGAAGTGTGGGTACGGCAAATAAATATAGTGAACTTTAAAGAATGCATTTATTCTTTTGTGATTTACGTGCTATTGACGAAGTACATTTAAATCAAAATTCGTTAAGTGTTAATTCAGTATGTTTCAATTAAATGCAGGAAAATTGCGTATAATTTAATATTCCTTACAAGGAAGGCATGGGGTGTATATATCAGATTTTTTATTTCAGTTATAATTTTTTCTATCCAAATGCAAACACATTTTTTACACAGTCCATGCATTTGTGCACACGCACGCGATTACACTTCGTACAGAAACCCGTTAGCGGCTGGGCGGGTATGTCGCTGAACAGTGGTAGTTCAGTCCAACCTTCGAATCCTGGCGAATGGGATTTCTGCTTGGGTGTTTTTGTGATTTTCCCCATGGGTAACGTGTATATGAGCCAGTTTCCATTAAAAAGATCCTCCACGAAAAATCTCTCGCCTTACGCAGATTGCTCAGAGTGCTTTCCCATAGCTGAATACACTACACCACTACTTCGCGCAAGCAGGCAAAAATGGCAGTTCCTGTGCTGGTTGCCATAGGTACGAAAATTCGGCCACAGTTTTGTGTTATGAAACAAAATTACAAAAGGGATGCTGGGTGTAAAATTTATAGATAAGAGTTGGGGTTTACCAAAAGGAATTTTAATAACGAATATACTGTTGGAATATCATACGCGAAAATTTTGGCGATTACACTTCGTAAAAGGGCCCAGTAGCGGTTGCGCAGTTAAATTGCTTAACACTGGTAGTTCGGTCCAGCTTTCGAATCCCGGCGAACGCGTGGGTGTTTTCGTGATTTTCGGTGTGTGTAACGTGTATGCAGTATCTTCTCGATGCATACGTGAATAAAACGGGCGCAGCCCGCTGAGCTGCCGGGTTCTCACACTGTATGGGTGTTTTCGAGATTTTCTGCATGGGGAAAGTATATGCAGTATCTTGTGGATGCATACGCTAATAAAGTGGGCGCAGTCCACTCAACTGGCATGCTTGCCACCTAGAAAATCATAAACACTGGTAGTTCTGTCCAACTTTTTAATCCCGGCGAACAAGCGGGCCCAGCCCGCTAGTTTTAATTAAAAACTGATTTTTAATCATTGCTAGTTTTTTTATTTATTTTTTATTATTTTTTTTTATTGTGCTATATAAATAATTTCAGAATGAAAATTTTCTTTATTCAGAAAACTTATTGTTTCAGATATTCAGCTCCCTTGTATGTTGACATAACAAAAACTGTTGTTAAAGAAGGTGAAGAACCAGTTGAAACTCAACTGCAAAAAAGTTTTATTGGTAAAATTCCAATAATGTTAAGGTCTACATATTGTCTCTTGAATGGACTAACTGATCGTGATCTTACTGAGTTAAATGAATGTCCTTTAGATCCAGGAGGTTATTTCATTATCAATGGATCAGAAAAGGTAAGCTTTAGTTTTGTTTTAGTAATGTCCAAACTCATTTGTACAGTATGCAGAAAATGTAACTAATATTTTAACGTTATATTCCATTTTAATCTCTCAAAAGAAATAAAATTCAAAGAGGCAACAAATAGATTATTTAAAGTTGTGTTTTTTTCTTTTATGCTAGGTACTGATTGCTCAGGAAAAGATGGCTACAAATTCTGTGTATGTCTTTCAAATGAAAGATTCCAAGTATGCTTACAAATCTGAGTGCAGGTCCTGCTTAGAACATTCTTCTCGTCCTACTAGCACTTTGTGGGTTAATATGTTAGCTAGAGGTGGTCAGGTATGAATTTCTGCAATTTTTATGATGAGTGAATGAGCAGTTCATATAAGGGCCTTAATTATCTTATCTTTTGACAGGGTGTCAGGAAAAGTGCTATTGGGCAACGAATAATAGCGATTCTGCCATACATTAAACAGGAAATTCCTATTATGATTGTATTTCGGGCATTGGGTTTTGTTGCTGACAGAGATATTTTGGAACATATAATATATGACTTTGAAGATCAAGAAATGATGGAAATGGTGAGCTTGTTTTGCTGTGTTGGTTTTTCACTATCATGTTTAAAACATATCTTTCCTGTATTAAAATATATGTGAAGAGAAAAGAAAATTTTGAGTAGTTTTAAAGAACTAGCAGAAATATTATCTAATTGCAGGTCTAAATACTGTCATAATGTAACCATTTGCTTAATTATTAAAGCCAGATTTTTAAAGTACTGGCATAATCAAAACACACACATCGATACATGTGTATATATATATTATATATGTAAATATAAAATATTAATATCCCTTTAAGCCTTGCCTTCATTCTAAAAATAATAACATTTCTGGACTGCGTCATTTCTAGATTAATCTATGCCACACAGTTGTAACACTGATGATGTAGCAATTGGGAACTGAAACTTTTCTAACTCAAACCAAAACTTCCTCTTCGTGTGCTTCCATATTGGATAACTACATACTTTAGTTTCTTTCTCTTTGCCTCTTGGAGATAAATTTGATGTACTTGCTTCCTATCACAACAGTATCAAAAATGTGAATGTTCTGAAAATGGGCATGATTAGATTGCCAAGTGTTTGTCTCCACAAATGTCAGTTGGAAATAAAAATGGAATTAAAACTGCCAGGTTCTTAGTCTTAATGTATTTTACATTTTAAGTATCAAGTATCTTCACAGTCAGCATTTCTACGTTTCTACATCTGTGTTCCTCTATCAATACTTCTTTGAAATGTTCTTTTATTATATTTTTTTAGTCAGCAGGATGTATACCTGTGTTTCAGCACTCCAATGGAAAAATTTATTCTACCAGTTCTAATTATCAAGAAATCTACAGGGCTTTTTTATGTGCACAGCGAATCATGGGAAAAGTCCTGTTTCATCGAAAATTTTAATGCAAGCCTGTACCATGCATATTTTTAATTCCTGCATTCATAATATTTTGTTAGTTTTCTGATCTGTGTGTATAAAAAAAAATTAAGCTGTGTGATCGTCTATGATTTAAGTACTTTGCAATTAATCAGTGCATTAAGCTCAATGAGAATATATTTCAGTCAAACACAAAATGATTCACTATTCCACTCATGAGTCTGTGTTTATAAAAAAGCATTTTCAACAGCCTTATGTGAGGTACTTCCGTTCTGCATCGAAAATGTGCAAAACCTTTTAATCCATTTCTGATTCCTGCGTTTTAATATATGATCTTATGTTTATTCAAATGACTTTCTTTTGGTCAAAGTGTATTAAATTACCATTATTTCAGTGAAACAAACTTGATGCTGGTTCAGTGGATTTTAAATTTTGTATGTAAAGTTTTAAAGATAAAAACATAGTACAGTGTATTCAAAGAATAAAAACACAACTGTTCTAAAATTTTCATTTAATGGTTTGCAATTATTAAATTTGTTGGTACATTTTATTTATTATTTTCTGCTAATGTGTTTAAATTTTTCATTACTATGAAATAATTAACTATTAATTAAATGTTATTTTGAAATTTAATTATGTAATACTGTTTCTTTTTTTTTTTTTTTTTAAAAAAAATTTTTTTTTTTTTTTTTTTTGTGAAAAATTTATGGTCAAGTTTAAATATTAAAATTTTTTTTAGGAATTTTGTTTTATGCTTTACAAAAGCGCATTTGATTTTTTCCCCGTAAGAAAACGTGTGGAGAATCCACTAAATAATCCATCTCATTATTGAGGAAACAATCATTTTAGCATAAATTTGTGTGATCCCTTCACTCTCCAGGTAGTCATCGACGATGTCAGCTCTATGGGAACGTGCATTATTGTCCATTAAAACAAAAGTAGGGCCAACTGCTGCAGCATACAATCTCACAATGAGTTCTAGGACTTCATCTCGATGCCGAACAGCCGTCAAAGAACCCCGTTTAAAGATGTACAGGTCGGTGCGGTATCCTAATGAAATCCCTGCCCACACCATAATGCTTCTGCCTCGGAATGCGTGATGTCCGGTGATGTTTTGGGACTGATTGCGTGTTTGTTGTTCACGCCATATCCTTATATGTTTGTCATCTGGCTCCAGAGCAAATCTTGACTCATCAGTAAACATGACATTGCCCCAGTCAGGATAAAGGAACACAGACTCGAGGTACCCGGGCGTACAGTCTACTCATATGTAATCTTCGGTGTACAGTAGCTGCAGATATCGCCTTACCAATGGAGGTTTTAACCATAGATGTCGCTCTGCGATTCCGCTTGGCTACAATAGCAGTATGTCGATCTTCCGCGGGGGTTGTAACCCTTGGGCGACCGGCTACGGGCCTTTAGACAACTGTCTGTTTGGTTTGGAATTGTTTCCATAAACGTGAAATTACAGAATGATGAACGCCAAAGAAAAGAGCAACATCTGTGATCGACTGTCTTGCTTCAATGCGTCCCACAGCACGTTAGTGCTCAGAATCTTCCATTCGTCTTCTGGAAGTCATAGAAACATGTATGTCTTGAAAATAAATTGTACGAAAGTTTTCAACACCTTCTATCAACACTTACAATCAACTTCTGTAACCCTTCATAAAGCTGGCTTCTTATAAGACTGCCTTTTTTGCATATTTCTTGACATAAAAGCGCGATTGGCTGTTACCTAACATGTTTGCATACTTCCATCTACCTCTGCAGCGAATTGCATCCTCTTCAATTCTGATTGGCTTCCGGAAATTAGCATTTTCCTCTCTATGCTTAACTTTTGGAAGTGAGTGTATTTTGTACTTTTAGTCTGAATATTATGATTTAGCTTTTCTGTCCTGAAATCTGCAAAATCCGCATGGTCCCAAGCATTGCAGATTTATGGACTTCTACTGTACTAGAATGATAATTATTTTAACTATTTGCTTGTATCAAGAATATTGCAATTAAGGACTGTCAGTTTCAACTTATTAACTTGTAGGCATAATAAAACTCCAATCAACTTTTTTGCTACTAAACAGCAATCCTTCTGAAAAACTTTTAACTTCATTTACTCAAATGCATATAAAGCTTGAAATCTTGTGTACGTTAGACAAACTAAAAATAATCTTAAGATTAGAATCAACAACTATAAATCACACATTAAGAGATATGCTGTCAACAAAAATAGTGTTAATTCTACTACCAAGGAACTAGAAAATGTTAAATTACGCGACTGTAATAATATTCAAGGTATTAGATATTGTGCCTAATCTAAAAATTGACTTTTTAAGGAATCCCTGTATGTTAGTGCAGAACTCTTTATCCATATGGATTAAATTCTTCTATCAATAGTAAATCTGACTTTTATGCTACAGTTTACGAACAGTTCAGTCTTTCCAGCAAGAAAACACAAAGAGGTACCAGAGGAAAAAGTTAAGACTTCTATAAATAATACTTTACCACAATTCAAATTCCAAGATTTATTTGAAGAGCTAAATTTCAAGAAAATTGTTCTTAACTACCTTCATTCACTTCCTCACAGGCATCTACTTATCATACAAAGTTTCGTCAAAGACAAGTTCACTGGAAACAGCCTCATCAAAGATTTAGTACTTGATTTTATCAAATTAAGTTCAATGGTGCTTCTTCTAAATATAAAAAAAAATAAAGGTAACGCATAAAAAAGTTAAACAAAAAATAAAATCTGAAAGATTTCAGATTTTAAATTACGTCCAAAGGCGCGTTTTTTTAACGTTTCGTGTGCTACCTTTTTTTATTAAATATCATGTACTACGTACTCAAATTATAAAATTCAGTTCAAAATCAATATCGCAAAATCATTTTAAAGTGAACATACCTTTAGAATTTCCGTAAGTCTCGTACGCTGGAGATAAAAATGTTTTTTTTTTTTTTTTTCCCGTACAGTGTTGCCATTGCTCGCTTTGAAATCATTTAGTTTGTTAATCAGAAATTCGTTGAAATGTTACAAAACATAAAATCGATAATAAAGAAAGTTTCAAATTCAAAATTAGGGCTTCCAGATGCCCATATTCGCAGTAGGATTACGTCATTCAAAATTCGATGGCTCTAGGTTTTATCACAATGCGAGAAACATGCATACATTTATGCAGATTTTTCATTTTTTAAAATTTAATGCAGAGCAATAACATTTAGTGGCAACAATTTGAAAAGTGGTACGCCGTTTTTGTGTTTCCGACGCAAAATCGCAAAGCGAAAGTAATAGTCCTTCGGGACTAAATCCCTTTGGACTAAATATCTACTATCAGCTTTCTTCATAGAACTTTTAATGATCGTAACCTACATAAAATATTTAAACAAGCTCAACAAAATTTTTCCAGCACTTGAATCTAAAATATTTGTAAGCTTTAAGTGCTTCATCATGATAAGCCCATGATGTGAAGACCTTTTACTTTTCTAACATTTATTCCTTTTCTAACTTTCCTCTACAGTTTCTTTTTATATAAAAATTTTAAAAATTTCTTTCAATCGTTAAATTCACATTTTAGAAGATTTCTAACGTACTTTCGCCAGTGAAGCCAAAGGCAACCCTAGGCATTTATTTTGAATCTAAAGATTCTGTTCATTTTTCAAAATTTGCACTTTAATTACGGTGTTTTCACTTCATTTCCTGTAGATTATATTTCTACATTTTAGTTGTACATAGTGCAAAAATTGCTTAACTATTTACTTTATTCAAATTTGAGATTTTCTTCAATTGGCTGTGTTTACCGTTTTTCTCTACCAAATTGCTACTTCGTCCTCTAAGTAAGTTTTTAATTCATGTTCTCGGTTTATTTATTTATTTCGAATTCAGTGAAAAAGTCTAATTTTATTCTTTTGATTTTATATTGGATTTTCCTTGCATTGAGGAGGTCTTTAGAATTTTTGGATTAACTGTTATTAATTAAAAAAAACTTTAGAATAGTTCATCAGCTAATTTTGAATACAGATACGCAAAGGTGTTCAAGTGGAAGGGAGATTGTAGTTGAGTCTGATGTATCTTCCTCTTGATAATGTTATATCAGATTTAATTGAATTTTTTTCTTTATATATATATATAAATTTTTAGGTTCTTATAGATTTTAGATCTCAATTGCAGCATATTACACAAAAATACTTTGAATAATTACATTTTTAAATAAAAAAAATTCGTATACTATATATATACCAAGAGTATGTGTAGGCAAATTAAAATCCATAAACTACTTTCCCCTTAGTTTTTGCCTGCTGTTCTGTATTCAATTCTGTATCTTTCTTATTAGCAGGTGCTGCTTTATTTAAAAAAAAAAAAAATTGTAAGTTTACCTTATTAAAAAATTGTAAGTTTACCTTATTTTATCAGAGCTATAAATTTTTATTGATTTTTCTTTAAAGAGATGCTTTTGTATACTCTATATTTGAGTTCCTCTTTCCTATATACTCTATATTTGAGTTCCTTTGTCTCATTGTTGGTATTTTGTTGAGAAATAATCCTCTGTCAATGCCTGAATTATGTAGGGCATTCTGTTTGTAAAATTTGCTTGTTGTGTTTTTTGCTATTTGAGATAATTTGTTTCTGATAGCTTCAATTAATATAAAATTATTTAACATGTCATAATATTATGTTTAGGTAAAGCCATCATTAGATGAAGCTTTTGTCATTCAGGAACAAAATGTTGCATTGAACTTTATTGGGTCACGTGGAGCCAGACCTGGAGTTACAAAAGAAAAGCGTATCAAATATGCTAGAGAAATTCTTCAGAAAGAAATGTTGCCTCATGTTGGTGTTAGTGACTTCTGTGAAACCAAAAAAGCATACTACTTAGGGTTTGTTTTATGTACTTTTTTTCTGTGTGTATATGTTTAATTGTTTAACTAAGAAATTCTATTTGTGATAAATTTATAGAAATCACATCAGTGGCTTAAATATGAGAGTAATGATATTTTAACTGTTTCTTTTAAAATGCATGTTATATTTTTTTAGTTTGAATCGTGTTCAAATATTTAGTATTTCAGTTTGATGGAACTTACAATATATATATATATATAATTAAAAACATAAGCTAAGCAAAAAACTAATAATAATATGAGAGGTTTTTTTAAATTCCTTGACACACCGACACTGTGCAAAAAAAAATTTTTTTGTACTGTGTGGGGGAGGGGTGTATCAAGAAATGTAAATGAGTGAACCTGTTTCTGCAGTGGCAAATGCAGAAATATATGAAATTAATCTTAGTTCAAGAATATGTAAATTAAATCAGTATGAGTATTGTTGCTAATGCTCACTTGTCTGACCTATGGTCAGCCCAAGCCCACAAAATTTCTTGTGGCAAGGAGTGCAAGTTTACGTCTGTTGTTGGAAACAACCTTGAGCATCTTACAGGTGACAGTGTGATTTAGCTCAGTTCAGCCCTCAATTTTGATGGAGAGTACCCTGGGGGGGTAACAGGTCTGAGGGTCTCCCACTCCTTTTCCCCTACCACCAACACCAACCTTTCGAAAGGACTTTTGGCTTCCTGCATATTTAGAGTGCCCCCATGCTGCACGAACACTATTCATTTACAAACATCCATACCTTCTCTGGGATTTGAACCTGGGCCCTTCGGCACTCCAGTCTGTGATGCTAACCACTGAACCAGTTTGGCTTCAGTATGAGTATTAATCAGTTCAACCACTACAGGCTGAAAACAAAAGGCAGCTTGCCCAGATTTAAATCAATTAAAATAGTTAAACACAAACAAAAAATGAAAGTGAATCCAAAAACAAAATGCAAAGAGTTAATTTAAAATTTCTGAAAACTTTTTTTTTAATGTGTAATGCAAACAAATACTGTACTCTGGAACAATAATTTTGTGAGTGCGTAAAGCTGTTTAGATCGGAAATCTGTCTCGTATTGAGATTTGGGACTTAAATATTTCTCTTCTCCCTTTCTTCTTCGTACACTGTTTCCATGACAAAGGTGTATAGGGAGATGGAAAATTAAAATCCTTTATCTTTTTGCACTTGTCTATGTGGTAATTTTTGCACAATATTTTGTCTGAGAACTTGGAACAGCTGTCAAATTATTATTTTTACTCAGTTTTTTTTTTAATTCCAATTCATTATTCCAAAACTGAATATAATATTTGAATTTGCTTAGGTTATAGGTTAATATGTATTGCCACTGAAGTAATGTAGCTTTGCTTATTGCTTAGATCAGATAGAAAAAGGCTTACCCCCTCTCAAGTAGGGTCGTGCCAGAACAGGTGCAGCCAAGAAGCAACAAAAATGTTAGAACTTAGAGGAGCACCAAGTAGCAAAAATTAAGAATAGCAGAATTCTTAAGAGGCACTAGGCAGTAGAATTTTAGGACTGCAAAAATTTTTAGAATTTAAGTAGGTACTGGGCAGTAGAATTTAGGACCCACAGATATTGCATTGGATTGCGAAATGCGTAGTATTGGCTCTGTCCTTTAATCGCTCAAGGGCAAAAGTGTGATCCTAGCCAACATCAATCAATTATTGGCTACAGTGAGATTTCCCTAGCCAGCTGATGTTTGAAAGTGATTAGCAGGAATTTCAGTTATTCCCAAGAAAAATCATGTTTGCTGATACCTGTTTCCTTGTTATTATAATTTCCATTCCTGGACATTGTAGAAGGGAATATTTTTAAAATTCTTTTATTTTGTTTATGCATCGGATACTGGATATCCAGATTTCAGACTATACGCTGTATAAAGTAAATTTTTAAAAATCATTGCTGAAGAAAAACTAGAAGTAAGAATTACAGAAATATTTTAATTTAAAATATGATGTGTAGGGCATTGCAAGATCATGAGAGGGGACATGTTTGTAAAATTTTAAAACTTGGTTTAATTTATAGTCAGCTATCAAATTTTGTGACAATGAAGAAAGCCACCAAATGGAAAATTTTCGGATATGATATTTTTAAAAAAAAAAAGAAAGAAAAAAAAATTGATGGACTATCAGAAAAAAATCTAAATGGAAATATTACCAAAATCTTCCATTGCTGTGATAATGCCTCAATTATCAATTGATTAACGGGAAAGTGAGTATCAGTGGTATGGTTTTAAATACAGAAAACACCATTATTTCTGCTGAGTCACATTTTAATTTCGTGTAGAGGTGATTAAAAAAAAAAAAGCTCTTTCTCCCAAATACCTTTTAAAGAAATATTTATGAAGAATTTTTGTTTTTAATTATTTCTGTACTTTATCCTACTAGATAAAAATTAATGACCTGAAATCTGGAATAACAATTCCAGATCTCAGACTCTGTACTTTATTAATTTACTTTTATAATTTCAGAAGACATTCATAAAAAATCCAGTGCAAAAAATAAAATTATTAATTGTTGGTTAATATTATTTGAATGTTTTGAAGAATTTATAGTAAAGAACTTTTAGAATTAAACAAGGTTATTGAGAGTCAAAAAAGCTGGTATTTGATGGTGCTGTGCTTTACAGTGCCACTGCAGTGCACAAATTGATGCGGGAGGCGGGAATTTGTATCATCAGATATACATCCTTTTCATCAGATTTATCACTATTTTCTATTTTCTAAAATGGTATTGAATCCTTATAAAGGCATCTATAGGCTCTCTGAGATAATGCTAAAAAAGGACTTTAGAAGTCAATTGCTTTGGTTCAGCATAAAAATCAGTCAGCATATCCAGTCATTGGAATCAGCACTGGGCTCAGCATATCTAAGTTTGTCATTAACATGAATGGAGTCTGTTTTTAATAAAAGTATTGAATTTTATCAAAATGTATAATATTATTTGTTTTATTTCAAAAATTTGATTTCTTTTTAGACACAGTGTATATTTTAATATTACGATGCAAGTGATATTATGTTATGTAGAAGGTAAAAAACTACAACAGGGTAACTTGCGTGTGCAGAGTTGCCAAATCTACTGATTTCTGGTCGTTATCCTGCCAACCCGATTTACAGTCTATTTCTCCCAACTTTCTCTTATTCTTAAAATTTCTGACGATTTTTATGTAGCTTGGATTAATACTTTGTTATTTCCATCCCCAAAAAAGTTATTTGGCGTGTCTGAAAACACCTGGTTTTTCTCTAGACTACATAGAAAACCAAAGTAGTTTCATCAGTGAGAAACTATATTGCATTTCTGCTTTGTGAGTGAGATCACATGTCTGAAAATATCATGTTTCATTTCTTCAATGAGCATCGAGTGCCACTGCATGGCATCTGGCACATATTAGCCAATGAGCACAAAGCAAGATTGAGGTTGTGTTTTCGTTCATCTTGTCGCGAATCTTTGAGAACATATGTGCTTTCGAGAAATAGTTTAAGAAATTATGATATTTCATATTAGTTATGTGTGGGAAAAAGGTAAAATACCTAGGTACTTTTCAAAAATCGTACGCAGATGACTTTTCTTCTGATATTTCCTCAAGGAAATGTAATGCATTTGCCATGTGTACCGTTTGTCATTGCGATTTTTCGATTTCGCATAGTGGAATGGCCGATGTTCTCAAACATGTTTGTACACAAAAACGCAAAGACAACATAAGTTCTATTGAAAAAAATGAAAAGTTACTTTTTTCTATGGAAGCAAAGAACCAAAAAGTTATTAATGCAGAATGTACTGTTTGCATTTAAGAAATAGTAACTGAACTTTCAGATATTAATTAGTAACAATCTGAAGTTAATTCAGTATTGAAAAATATATTTTTATCATTTAAAAATCTTTTTGTCATTGAAAATAAATCTCCCGCTTTTTGAATGTCGTAGGTTGGCAAGTATGCATATGATAATGTGACGATGATGATGATGATGATTGAAATAAAATAGAGTTAACTTTGCTTTACTCAGTTTTTACACATTACTATTATCCATGAGCTAAATTTTGAGGCCCAACATTATATATTTTTCTAGCTTGTAATACCTTGCATTCAGTTTTGTAAATGTATTTACTACATTATGTTTAATTCAGTTCATTTTTGTGAATATTTCGCATTTTAGATGCTTATATTTTACCTGAGTTATCTTTTGAACTATTTCAGAAGAAGAGTGTATTTGATTTAAAAGTTAAAGGAAAGTTCTAGCTCTATAGAAAAAGAGAAAGTTCAACTTGAAAGTTATAAGGGAAGACTGAGAACAAAATGTGAATGATCACTATCTTCTTTATTTGTCTGTCTATCTTACTTTCAGTTTCATAGATAATGTTTATATTTGAAGTTAAAAATACTTGCTTTTTACCTGAGTGAATCATTTCCTTTATTATTGTGCTGTTTAAGAAGAGTATTTGTGATTTGAAGAATATTAGAAAATCAAGCTAAGGTGTTACCAGCAGAAAATTGAATTTGCATATAAAGTAAGAATGATACTTATCTACCACCAACTGAAAATCCATTTTTCACCTCCTTTTGCCACTTATTCACCATTCCAAATTTGCAGTGCTTTAAAAGGTGAAAGAATTAAACAAAGTGAGTAAGTATAAGCCAAGAATAGAAGAAACAGTTAGAAAAATGGTGATTCTAATATCATATATATATATATGCACACTCACACATATGCATGTATATTCTAGGAGTAAATTTTGCTTCTTTTCAAGTTTAAGTATTTCAGAAGTAATTTTTAACTCAAGTAGCCTAAAAAAATGGAAAATGTTTTTGATGCTTAATTTTCATATAAGTAAAATCATTCATCTAATTTCTTCATATTGTATATTTTAAACTTTGACCATATATTAAAGTCTGTTAAATATTTTATGTATACTCTCATTGTTTTAGAGAATAAATATAATTTACTGCATTTCAGCCTAAAATTGTAACTTCAATTGATTATGAGGTGTAACATACAGTTAAAATCATTAGTTGCCGTTAGACTTAGCTGTTAAAGACAAGTTTTATAATGCACATTTGTTGTTTTCTTTCATACTAAAGTGAAAAAAAAATGAAACAAAACTCTTTGCAGGTATATGGTTCATCGTCTTCTCTTAGCTGCACTTGGTAGAAGAGAATTAGATGACAGGGATCATTATGGGAATAAACGTCTGGACTTAGCTGGTCCTCTTCTTGCTTTTCTTTTTCGTGGTCTCTTTCGCACTCTAACTAAAGAAGTTAGGCTTTATGCTCAAAAATTTATTGACCGTGGGAAGGATTTCAATTTAGAGTTGGCAATAAAGACCAGAATAATAACTGATGGCCTAAGATATTCTCTTGCTACTGGTAATTGGGGAGATCAAAAGAAGGCTCATCAAGCCAGAGCTGGTGTGTCTCAGGTAACAAGTTTATTTTACTTTGTCGAAACTTAATGTATCTTTTTTATTGTATGTCTTGTGCAGAAATTGAACAAAAAATTTGGAAACACCTTGTAAAATGCATGTCTGAACCAAAATGTTAATTTGGTACAATTCTGTTATAGGGATCGTAAAAAATTGCCAAACTATTATTGATGCGAGTGATGAAAAAAATAATTATAATAACCCTAATACAAGAAAGGAAGCATAATAGTAAATAAATATCTCACATTATTATTTTAATTTAGGTGAAAGGTTAATTTCATATAGTACATTTTTTTTTATTTTTATAATTTATAAACGGCT
>KK119873.1:143035-179630 GCA_000611955.2 Stegodyphus mimosarum
AACTATCTAAGATTATTAATTTAATTTGATGAAACGTTAATTTCATATAATACATTTTTTAATTTTAATTTATATATATATAAAAAAAAGATTAAACATAAGTGAAACTAAACGGAAGGCATGAAATTTTCGATGTCTTCCAACATTGCAGAAAAAATTTCAGTCCCCCCTCCCAATTATCTATACTTAAACTCAGCCAAATAAGGGTACTGTTCCGTTTTCAGAGCCAGGTCTAGAAATATATGTTATATGCATGTATGTGGGGACATACGTGCTCATTTATGTACACACGTATGTATCTGTGCATGTATATATATATATATTTGTGCATACATACATACATACACACACACATGTCTGAATTCGCTGCTGATTACAGATTACCCAAATAAGAATCACTGTCGAGCAATGCCCTGATGGTATTTATTACACCATTTTAGACCTGCCCCATAGCCATAGTATTATTTGTATATAACACACGCTTTCAGGGTCCACAAAATTGTTGTTGCAGTAAAATTTGACGGTAAAATTTTCAAAGCAGGCATCTCACAATTCATCCAACTTTTCTTTCTGTGATATTTTTCTTTATGATGTTCAATAAGGCTTTCGTCAATTGATCTGGAATAGCGACTGAGAAGCATTCATTTGATTCTCTGCACAATCTGGCGAAAACTGATTGTGGTGGAAGAACATATCCAACATTATTCTTTCTTCTACTGAAAAGCCTTTTGTCTATTTCAATAATTTTTGCCACATCCGTTGATTTTCAACTTAAATCGAATAATTAAAGCTTAGGCACACACCTCACACATGTAACTGTTCCAGTTATATTGTGGTTGAACTTCATTTGGAGTTCAGAAAATTCAGTGGATATCATCGCCTGACACAAAAATAGTTGAACCTAATGCTTGTCAGGAAGGGGATTTTCAATCTTTCGAAGCAGTTTTGACTTCTTAATCCTTTCTTCTCTTCACAGGTTTCTTTTCTGCACTGCCATTTCACTATTGAGTTATCACTAAAGCATAATTTCATCTCGTGGTTTTTTTAACATAATTTTCTATCATGAATGATGCCTTTTCTTCTTCAAAAAAAAATTGTGTTGTAGACTTTTTGTCATTTGGCAGTTCCAAAATCATTAGATCCATAGAGTTATCAAATCTAAAATTGAACCAATATTTCAATGGCGACTTACAAATATAGAGCTATCTAAATTTACGCACTGTGAAATCAGTGCATTCCCTAGATTTGGCACATGGTTAAATTGGCATGTTCTCCAGATTTCGTGCTTTTGCGCATATGTTTTTGCAGCAATTTCGTATGGTCCTTATAACTGAATTGTACCATTTATTCTTGCAGAAGCTCTTGGTGGCACTGATGTGTTTGCTTACTAGCACCACCTGTGCAACATTCTCAATACATCACAAGTATCATTTGTTATTGAGGCAGTGTTTTGAGCGTTTATGAGTGCATCACGTCCGAGCTAAATCAGTTCGAAAGTGGGCAAGTTGTTGGGGCTCGTATGGTGGGTGCTACCATTACTAAGGTGCCTGAAGTGTTTCAAAAGGCACAATCTCTAAGATTTTTAACTCGTACAGGAAAACTTGAAAAACCACATCTCTTAAATCATAGAGTTGTGTGTTGAATGATTATGACATATAATCACTGAAGCGGATTATGATGGAAAATCGGAGGACTACAGCCGCAAAAGTGACTGCTGAACTGAATATCACACTTGCAAATCATCTCAGTGTCCAAACAATACGATAGGAGCTTCACAAGCACAATATTTTGGGGGTGAGCTGCAATTAAAAAGGTGCTCATTAGTGATCAAAATGCCTATAAGAGGAGAAAGTTGTGCTAGCGTCATAAAACTTGGACTGTAGAGCAATGGTTGACCATCATTTGATCAGACGAATCTTGCTTCACACTGTTTCCAACTTCTGGGTAAGTTTACGTCTGGCAAATGCCATCCCAAGGGTATGATAGAGACTGATTATGAAACGTGGCAGGGGTTCAGTCATGGCTTCGGCAGCCATATCATGGTATTCCATGGGACTCATCATTTCTGTGCAAGGTCACATTCTGCCAATGATTATTTGACCATTTTGGCTGATGACATCTATCCCATGTATAAATTTTGTTCATCAATGTGCCATATTCCAAGATGACAGAGCTCTTTCACTCAGGTCACATCATCCAGGGCTATTTTTCTGACGATGAGGGTGAACTTTTGCATCTACCATAGCCTTCTGGGTTATTTTGGAAAAAAATCTGCATGAGTGCTATTTACAGCCATCATCATTAAGTGAAGTTTCCAATATCTTACAAAAAGAATTGTAGAAGATTCCCTTGCAAAGCATGCAAGACCTCTGTTTATCCATTCCGAGAAGACTGCAAACTGTTTTGAATGCCAATGGTTTTCGCACACCATATTAATTACAACAAAATGATTTTATTTTAATGTTTTCATATTTTTGTCCAACCACTGAATCTGCATTGTTTTTTGTTAAAAGTGCAATACCAGGTAGTGTACAACGCATTGGTCTAAAATTTATGCGATGGGTAGACAGACCATTATGGGATGTATAAGTAATTAACATTTTAGCACATATCCAAATCACTCTTGGCAACAGCATTTTGTGAAAGTTGTATATAGGAGGAAATAAGTCAGAATTGGGTATAAATAGCCCTAGATATACTTGGTTACTCTCAAAGAATGCACTTCAAGTTATTCTCCATATATTTCAAGGCTTTATCCAAAAATATCCATCATGAGCTTTCAAAAAGCATAGCAGTGATCGGAACAGTTTAAAGCTTTGGTTGAAAAAGAGTTAAAAGTTTACAAGAAAGTACATTTTCCTTCTGAGACATCTGAGCATGTGAATGCTATCAGATGATCTTGATGAGAATATGATTTCACGATACTGAAAATTGAACAATGGTGAGCTGTAGGAAACTTGTACAAGCCTTTTATTAAATTTTTAATTTGTGAATAAATTTTTTGCTTGTTAATTACTTCAAGAAAGGATTGTATCTTGTGAGTCAAATTGCAATTTGACAAGCATTAAATTTTATATTAGAGCATGAAATAAAATATTTTGGCAATTTCAGCTAGATTGCTTTAGCAGAAAAACTGCATAATAAAATTGTAGAGAAAGGACAAGTAACTGTAGAGACTCTTTGCTGTTAGTAGTGCTAAAGCCAAACAAGGTTTCAGCTCAATAAATAGTATTTCCACACAAAGACCTTTGACTGGACAACATATTTTGGATTTAATGACAAGCTCTTTAAAATTGCATCCTAAACGCTGTGTGAAAATGTTTTTGAAAAATCACTTTTTAAAAATTCTTTAAAAAAATCAAGTGAGGTGAAAGAAGAAGCAAATATTATGTAACAGTTTCTGGCATAAATTGTGCTGCAAAATTAAAGATTATCATTTTATTGGGATTATCCTGTCCTCTGTTATCGAGACTGAATGAATAATGGATGCATGCATTCATGTATGTATGCATATATATACGACATATATATTATTACGAATTTTGAATTTAGTTAGATATTTTTAATAGAATTATAATTAAAATTGTTTTATTTTCCCATGCAATGCAGCACGTGACATATTTTAAGAGAAAACTACACTGGAAAAGTAAAAATACAAGGGCATGTACATTTAACATTGAATAAAAGTTTGTCTGTGTAATTGATATTTAATTTGAATAAATGTAATTGACTAGTATGTTAAATGTAACCATGATACTACCCTTTTTGCTTTCTGGAAATGTTTAGAACTCTCTCGCGCGGCTGTATTAAAAAGGTATAAAAGCTGGAAAGTTAACATCTCAGCTCAGTTGTTTTAAGTGAACTGTTTTTGTTTACTTCTCTGCTATAATTTTGTCGTTCAGATTAGCTTTCTCTGCACTTTGGATTGCGTTCTGTTATATGTTTTAGAAGTTTAAAATATGACTTTTGATTATATTGCATAATATTGTGATATTAAATGAATATCTCTGAGGAAAAAAATTTCAGCATTTTGTTTTATATCTTGTGTTAAGAATAAATTTTATGAACTTTACCAGACTTGTGCAGACTTTATATGTTATTTTTCCGAAGTTTGAATCACAATTTAGCCATGCATTGTGAAAAGTTCGAACTATAGTTCTTTGCTATAAAGCAGTTGTCTGTCATGCTTGTAGATTGATCTAGGGTTGATATGTTACATTTGATTTTGTCAAAGTTCTTGCATGAAACTGCACTTCTAATCCAAGTATCCTACTCAGGCGACCTTTAGTATCATAAGCTTTGATTTCTTTCTATTGTGTGTCTTGCAGCTACAATTTTATATAAAAATAATTGAATGAAAACATTACTATAGGCATTTAGTTTGTAAAATAAGTTCATTTTAAAGATATGGGTTTTGACTTCTTACCAAACATTGGAAGTATCACCGTATTCAAGATGTATTTTATAGCTGATCTGTCGTTTCAGCCAACAGAAATCCCATTTTATGCTTCCTAATCACATCTTTTTATTCCCTCAAAAATAGTCTCATAGTTTGGCTTTTTGTAATTTTTATCTCAGTCTTCTGTAATCTAGCACTGACTTTTGTGTGTATTTCTCAATGAATGATTTAAATATGTGAATTTTATCTTAATAATTTCAGTTCCTGACAAGCTCAGGGTTGCCATGCTACCGGGAAAAGTTAGGGAATTCGAAAATTGAAATTTGACAAATTGACAAGGAATTTAAATATTTTAGTCAAAATCTGGAGAAGCCAGAATTTTTCATGCATTGATCCCGTCCCTAAAAAGCGATTTTTGTGCCAATCTTGGAAGCAACCACTTTCTTGGTGAATTATGTATTGCATAAGCATCATTTGGGCATTTGCTGTAGAGCCAATTTTCGCAGTTCCAATCAGATTGTCTTTTAGAAAGGCAAAGCAAATTTTCAGTAACTTTGGTTTCCAGTAACGTCAGGAATTGAGAGACTCACATACGCATGTGCAGTGTATGTTGAACGAAAGAAAATACCTTACTATTCTCGTATAAAGCAAAATTGGTTTTTTTTCATGGTGGTACTTTTTGAAGCAAGTGACCAACACCTTTGAAAAGCACAATCCAACATTGCATATTTTGCAGATGTATGAGGATCTGTATCAGATTCACTATTTGAAAGCAATTCATTTATCACTTTTAGTGCTTCAGAAATGGTCGGCCTTGAAATAATTGATTTGAAAATAATTGAAAATCAGAAAAATGTAAACTAATATATGCACACTTAACACATTACCGACCGGCCGTCGATTAATCGGCGTTTGCTCCCTAGCGCTTACCGACCGGTCATCGATTAATCGACTTTTGATCTTTCTGTTAGATTTGGTTAAGTTAGATTGACAAGTAGCAAGCAGCAAGCATTTTGCATTCTTTATTCAGATAATCGGTGCTTTTTTCTAAAGATAAAAAGTCGATTAATCGACGACCGGTCGGTAAGCGCTAGGGAGCAAACGTTGATTAATCGACGGCCGGTCGGTAATGTGTTAAGAAAATGTAAACTGTAAAATAAAATTAAATGAATATCTGCAACTCAAAACGTAGAAATAACAAAACTTCTTTAAACAAAAGTAACTCTAGTGGAAAACCAAAGAGCTAAAAAATTACCCCTGAGCTTCAGGAAAACACCTAAACAGTTTCTTAGTTGATAACCAAACCTTCCCTCCAAAACACACACACGCATGCACCCATACAAGAAAACAAACAAAAAAAGCAAAAGAAAGGAAATGAAACAGACGTAGACCCTCCTTTCTATTGTGAATGAGCTCACCGAAGAAAATACTGTAGTGAAACAACAATGCAGTTATCAGTCTGGTCGTGGTGTTTCAGTGATCTCACTCTGGACGCATTAGATGTTTGCCATTCAATTTTAGGCAAGAGTTCAAGGTAAAAATTTGAAACTAATATAGAATAAGGAGATCAAGAAGAAAATAACACAGAAATTTCTTTTCAAACAATTCCTTTTATATTTATATATATATATAAACTGGAGGATTTCCTTGAAAAATTAGGATCTTTAACAACTAAATATGGCTAAAATGTATGGACTGATTTGTGTTGTTCTGCCATCTAGTATGTATAAAGAAGGTTCATAGTAACTTATAATAACCTATAATGTCTGGGCACACTGTGCGAGAAAGGGTTAATCCTAGTATATAGTACACATGGGATTTGGTGACATTATGATGAGTTGTAAACTGGGCATTTATGATGAGCAGTAAGCGGGTCATTTTGGCATTGGCGACAATTTTCAAAGTCTTGCCAAGGCAATACCGCATACTAGGGTTTTACCACAAAATCTTTTAAACCTTTTTTCTTTGTCATTTTGCAGTAAAATTTAAAAAAGAAAAAAAAAAAAAAAAAAAAAAAAAATCGGAAAAGTTTCAGATTTTGAATTACGTCCAAAGGGACATTTTTTTAACATTTTGTGTGTTCCCTTTATTTATCAAATAGCATGTTCTTTGCACTTAGCCATAAAATTCAGTTCAAGAACAATATCACAAAATAATTTTAAATTGAGCATAACTTTAGAATTTCCAATTCACAGTCTCATGCACTGGAGATAAAAATGTTTTTTCTGTGCAACGGTGCCATTGCTCGCTTTGAAATCCTCAAGTTTCTTAATCAAAAATTTGTTAAAGTTTTAAAAAATAGGAAATCCATAATAAAACAAATTTCAAATTTGGGCTTCCAGATGTCCATATTCGCAGTAGGATTGCATCATTCAAAATTTGATGGCTGTAGGTAGCGTTGTTTTATAATAATGAGAGAATCATACATACATTTATACAGATTCTTCATTATTTAATTTCTTCAAATATAATACAGGGCGATAATATTTGGTGGCAACAGTTTGAAAAGTGAAACGGACATTCAGAGTGATTCAACGCAAAATCGCAAAACGAAAGCAATAGTCCTTCAGGGACAAAGCCCCTTTGGACTAAAAATAGTTTTCGGTCATCTAGGCTTACTATTTAACATAACTATATTTGCCAATACTTTCAAATTTCAAGAATTTTTCTCTGGCTTACTTTTGAAACTGATTCTAGCAGTATGATGACATACCATCACAAAATATTATGCACATATTTTTTGCTTATGTATGCTGCTAAGTAAATATAAAATACTTGAATTTATTTAAAAATATCATTAAATATATCTTTTTTTCATTTATCTGCAAAATGTCTGTGAAAAAAAAATTGTAATCAAAATTGGGCAGATTCTAATCTCAGTCTTCAATGGAGAAAACAACTATGTGTGTGTGTGTAAGTAATTGACAAATTTTTGTTTTCAAGTGCTACCATATACTTAATTTATCTCTCAGCCCAGCCAATTCACACTATGCAGATAGACTGGAATTTTCTTAAAACGCAGCTGAAAAACCTGGAAAAGTTAGGGAATTTCATCCTCCTTTGAGTGGCAACCCTGCAAGTCTAATAACAAGATCTGCATTGAACTTGCAGCATGATTGCTGCATTTCAGCTTCAAAAGTGGAAGCACATGCTAAAGTAGTTTGCTTAGGCTGTGATTTGTGAAACTTGCATTCTTCACATGCTTGTTGTGTATTGAATCTTTTTTTCCCTCCCCATATGCACTCCTTCTTTTTCTTTCTTCTCTAATGCTTTTTATTATTCACAATATTTGCATTGTAAATTACATGTCAAAGAGTAAGATCATCAATTCTGATAAAGTGGCTCTTGAATTCTTGTGAAAGAGCAGACAGCTTTGCCTTTTCAATCTTTCATTTATTTTTGCTGTGATCAGTTAATGTTACACCAGACCTTTTTGTTGGCAACTAGCAAAATTAGTAGTCCTGAAAAAGACTGCGCCACGATCACTGCTGAACACTGCTACTAAGATCACTCCTGTTCAGAGTAGATAGTAGAAAGTACACTGAAATTTCATACAGTACTATAATTAGAATAATGCAAAACAATATTGGCTTAATAATTGGGGATTTTCACAGTAAAACCTGTCAGTTGAAAAAATGTGTGCTTGTTTAATGCAACCATCTGGAATAGTTAGCCATTAATCAAGTTTAAGTGTCAGAAATGCTCCTTTCCTTATAAGCTTCACATATATGCATCAGAAAGCCATGAACTGCAGAAGAAAAGTGTTGTCATTATACATGAATATAGTAGAGCCTTACAGTTTTGACAGGAAAATGAAGTTTGTGTTCCTTTTATAAAGTTTTTCTTTAGTATCCCGATAGGTAAATAAAACAAACAAAAAAAGAAAAGTCCTGAATAACTAAAGAGGGGAGAATATGCACAAAAAAATGCTCAATACAATGCTTGATACTCTCACATACATATTTTAATTGACCTTTATAAAAACAGCAATGTATTTTTTAAAGGTGCTGCACTAACTCTTTTCTGTAGTGATAATCAACTGTACATTTTTTACACTGACTGGTTATCTTATTTTGAATGTTATGTTTCATGCATCCTGCTGTAGAAACACTTCTTAGTAATATCATGCAGGAATATAGTAAAGCATTTTTTGTAGGTAGTTCAATGAAAATTCAAGCCTGTTCGTTTGCTTCAAGAAATAGCACCTTTTAATTTTAATTCTGAGAATTTTATGGAAAACAGATGTGAAAGAAGTGTAAATTATCTGCACTTAATTTTCATGAAGTAGTTTTATAAATTTCTTAATTTCTGGAGTAAGGATTTAGGCAGCCATGTTTATTATATTTTAATTTGAAAATAATTATTGCTATTTCTTGAAAGAAAGAAATTTTACTTACTTGTTTTAAGTAAGTGCTATTATATGGTGCATGTATCAAAACACCTTTTTACTTTGGGTAATGTTTGTAAGCCACTGGATTTTATTTTTTGACTTTGCATTAGTTCAAAAAATGCTCGATAATTTAAACATGTAGAGTTGTTGTCTATTTTTTGATATGCAAATGTAGCACCTTAGTTTTTAAACAAATTGTTTTTGTGTTTTAAAAACTTAACAATCGATTTTTTAATTTTATTTTTATATGATTTAGGTATTGAATAGATTAACATTTGCTTCAACTCTGTCCCATTTGAGACGTGTAAATTCGCCAATTGGAAGAGATGGTAAATTAGCAAAGCCTCGCCAGTTGCACAATACATTGTGGGGTATGATATGTCCAGCAGAAACACCTGAAGTAAGGGCATAGTTACAGCTATTTTCTTATATCATTTGTTTAATATGATTACATTTTGAACTTAGAATGATGACAAATGTTTTAAAATTCTCATTAAATAATTAGGGCAAGAATGAAATTATTGAAATCTAAGCAAAAAAACAAAAAATGTTTATAATTTTTCCTTTTTAAAACAAAACTTCTGTACCTACTTTAGTGTCTGTAGTAGAATATCATGGTATCATCGTATCATATGGTAGTAGAATATCATTTTCACATATGATTAGTTTTTTTCATTAATTTTTGGCACTTAAATTATGTTGTATTTCCTTACTTAGCAATTCGAAGTTGGACAAAATGTAATTGCAATTACAATTAATTATAGTTACATTGTAATTGGAGCTGTACTTGAAATTATAATTACATTGTAACTGTGAAATCTAATTACAATTATAATCACATCATAATTACATTTGCAGTGTAAACTGCAATTGCATAGTACAATTATATTTACTATGTTATTGTAATTGGGAAAGTAACTGCTCCTGATAAGTTCAGTTACATAGCCTAGGAAAATTACAGTAAATGATAATATATCACAATTTTGGACACCGTGTAGTTAAATAATATAAAGGAATAATCACAGACAAAAAAATTATTGGTACTACTCAATGTTCATGGCTCCCGTTATCAAAACATTGGTAAGTTTAAACTACTTATATATAATTTGTGGCAGCAATATCTCCACAGTTGTTTTATGGCATCAAAAATCCTATCTTTCCCAGAGAATTTCCACCAAGAATCTGAATATATTGTCAATCCTTTTACGTGGTCTACAGTTATTTAATATCAGTATGCTTGCTTCTTGATTTGGAACAAAAAAAGCACTCCCACTTTCACAGCATAACTGCTGAATGTCCACTGTTGTGGGAGTACCCTGCCAGTTTGTTTGTTTTTTCACTGCACGAAGAAACTGCCATCAATTTCAACTACTTTGCACGTCCATCTATTCGTACTTTAGGTTGTCGAAGTAAGTCTAGTGAACAAACCTCTCTCATAAAATTGTTCCATTCAATCATGGTATTTTGACACATGCGGATCTGTGTATCGCACCACTCAAGCAACATTAAATCCTTTGCCCAACAGTAGATGAAACTCAGTGCGGTTAGGAATGGTATTCTGAAACCATTAACCTACTCATCTGATTGAATTCTGTTTTTTAGAATACCATTTTTCACATTACGCCTCCACATGCTTTCATTTACGTATAATTTTATTTTGGGCCACTTACGCATATTCATTTGTGAGGTAATGTAGCTTTTTCTGGAAAAATGATACGGTGTCTTACTTACTTCTTTGTCAATTGAAAATTTTTAACTTTTTTACGGCATTCTCGAGGAAATTCTACTTTATATCGTTTTACCACGTACACCATTTTGACTTTCGTTGCTTCTTTCCACGTGGGCATTGTTCTTCAGACTTGGGTAAGTCTCTCTCTTTTTGTTTATATTCCTTTTGAATATTTTGTCATATGTTTATATAAATTGTCTTCATTAATTATTTGTTGCTTTTTCATGTGATAATTATTTGCTTTTTTGTGGCTTTCGCAATTATATATTCTTTTGGTTCACTTGTTTCTTGCTTGTACCCCTTTTTCACAATATGTCCACTGACAGGAACCGATTTTGTAAGTTACGCCTTAAGCGTATGAAATTCTTAAATCATCTGCAGTTTTTACGTAAATGCAAACACCAAAATATCATTCCCAAATTTATACATGTGAAATGTAGCCTAAAATCTTCCGTTCACATTTCGAAAATTTTGCATAAATTCAAATTGTCACTTCTTCGTCATTTTATTTTGACATCAGTTGGCAAGATATGACATTTATAACATTTTGTAGATTAAACTGTTTTGTTCTTTGTGACATTTCTGGGAAATCCAACAGTCATTCTTTAAGATAATCTTAGAATATATTATATTTTGAATGCTTGTATTCGAAGTAAAAGTGTAGATTAGACAATTTTGCAGCATCTAAAATATTAATGGTATAATATAGGTAAATAATTTTAGTGAAGTTATGTTTAAAATTGTAATATCTTTTGTATAATGTAACATGAAAATCTGAAGAGTTAAAGCTGTACTAGAAAAATAAGATTATTTGGGCAAGCCTATTCAACATTGAAGTAAATCGCTGTCTTGGTAAATTGGCAAGATATTAGCAAGCTGGTGACACTTATGGGGACTAATTTTGTTGCCAGATTTGGATATATTTTTGTCCACTCCCTATATATTTGTAATTTATCCCTATATGTAAATGTAACTTTATACAGTCCTTATGTTGAACTTCAACCATCTATGCCTTTCAGTAATTTTGAGAAGTGGAAGGTACTAGAGATTTCTCAGTGGCGAGGTGAAAATTATATAAGCTCTGAGAGAGCATCAGTTCCCGTTGTTTATTTCAGCATGAGTATTGAGAGATCTCCAGAGAACTTTTAGATGTGTTTTGCATTGCTTTTTGTTTATTGTTCGTAGTAGTTTATATAGTTCGTAGTAGTTTATATAGTCAAGTATAACTCTGTGACAGCAAGAAGAGCTGTACTACTTCTTTTATGGAAACTTCCAGAACTATGAAGTGTTTTTTTTTTTTTTTTTTTTTTTTTTGGAAAAGTAAATTTTATCAAGCTGTTATTGGTTCTGTGTGCATTCAATCCACTACGAACCCGTATGCATGGAACTACACTTTTTTTCTTTCTGGAGTGTAGTAAGAATAAATGCAGCTGATATGTAAAAATGAAATTTGACTTATACTTTGCCACTTTCCTATATAACAAAGTCCAATTTTTTATTTCTGTATTTAAAGAAATTCTAAATGGTATTTTATTCTTATACTTTGCGCATAATGTATTTAATGTAATTTCTATACTTTGTGTGATGTAATGTTTATACTTTGTTGAAATTTTAGCCAGTAAATTTTTGCATTAAATATTTAATAGGGCCATGCTGTAGGACTTGTAAAAAATCTTGCTTTAATGGCATACATCTCAGTAGGCTCACAGCCATCTCCTATTTTAGAGTTTTTGGAAGAATGGAGTATGGAAAATCTAGAGGAGATTGCTCCATCTGCAATTGCTGAGTGAGATTTTTGATGTTTTATTAATTAATTAATGATAAATGATGATTTCTGACACAGATGCTTCATATATTTTTTCTTATCCTTTAGAGCAACTAAGATATTTGTGAATGGTTGTTGGGTTGGAATTCACAGAGATCCAGATCAGTTAATGAACACTCTGCGAAAGCTTCGCAGACAGATGGATATCATAGTATCTGAGGCAAGTTGAATTTCTTTTTGTAAAATCAGAAATCTTACATATGTTCAAGTTGAGATTTAAATATTCTTGGAATGATTATAATTGATACTTACCAAGCATACTTCTAAAACTTTTAATCAAATCAGATTTTATTGAACTAGTTGGTGCTGTTCTACATGCAGTGAATTTTTAAACATACTTAACATTTTATTGTGTAGCTTCTAATTAAAAATGTTTACGTGGATGCTTATGTGATACTTTAACATAAATAAGTTTTTAACTGCAGTAAACCTGTTATGTATGGCACTTTTTTTTAGGTAAAATGCAAATAAATATCTGTGGATGCATTTACTTGTTTACATGCTTCAGAATCGTAAAATGCATTTATTTGTTTACATGCTTCAGAATCGTAAAATGCATTTATTTAACTAGCAAAGTACACTATTATGTCTAAATTTTAATTTGTTCACTTTATTGTACAGAAATATGAGAAAGTAAGATATTTCAGGTTAGCTAAATAGCCCTGAATTATCAGCTATTGTATAAAAGCATTTCAAAATTTTGTTATTTATAAATAATTAGGAAACTAAAGTTTTGATCTAGTTAATTAATACTGTATGCTTCTTTTAGTGTTTGAATTTTGAAAAGCATCATAAAACTTTATACTATTTTAAAATTAAGTTTTATTTTATGCATGTAATTTACTTATTTATTTTGAAATTTTTAAATCTTAAAAAAAATTTTTTAATTTGGATAAAATTGGTAAGAAATCCTGATTTTGCTGGCTGACATTTGTATCTCTTTTTTATTATAGTCATTCTCTGTATAAATTAACATTATGAATTTGTAATAGAGCCTTTGCAAGTTAGCATTGTTTGCATTTTCGAATGAAAATTTCTGGTTGCATAATTCATTGCTTATCTAACTTCTCAGAGCAAGTATTATCAAAAAGAATACTATCTGTCTGCACTGAAAACAAAAGTTACTTAAACTTCGACCTTGATTATGACTGTTCTTCAAAGCATGAGCTTTGGCAAATCCTTTGGTCTTCGCACTGTGACAAAAGTGTGACCATCAAGAAAGTCAAAAACATCAAAACAAAAAAATAAAGATCAGGCTTCCACTCATGTTATCAGTGAATCCAGAAATTTTTCAGGGGTATGGACAAAAGACATGAATAGGCCATTTCAGAATGGGGAGAGGACATCATGATAATTGTTTTCTTTGCATTAGAGAGTATAAATATGGCAAGGACCACTAGGAGAAATGCATATCTGAAAATGTTTATGAATTTGTTGCATCTTTATGAGAACTTTTCTAATTTTGCAGTCATATGCATGAAAATAATTTTTTTCATAGTCAGATATGTATTTGATTCATGCATCCTTGGCAGATATTTGGGTTATAATTTGAAAATTGTTTTTTGTTTAATACATGAGAAACAGTTTTTCCTTTTTCATGAATATGAGTTATTTTGTCAAGTATTCCTAAGTGTAGCAATTTTTCAATGCTTTGACAATTTTAAGATTAATTTGGCTACAAAATTTTTAACTTGGATATTTTCAAATTTTATGATTCTTTGCAAAAATGTATATATAATAATATTGATAAGATATCATTAAAATAGTAATATATTAAAATTATATATATGTAAATTTAAAAAAAAATTGTTAAAAGGACTTTGAAAACTAAAATTCAGTGCTACAAAATTGAGATTATTAAATAAGTTTACATAAAATAAATTAATACTGTGGGGGAAGTTTTGTTAACTCAAAGAGTAATTAAAATATGAAAATTATTTGAAATTAAATAGGAGTTTGTAAAAATTCTCTAAAGCCTATGTTCAGATTACTGTAGTTGAAAATTATGAAACAAAATTAATGAATAAGCTAAGAAATAAGAAAATGATATAGTCGATTAAATTTTTCAAATTAGATTATCATCAGGGGTGTTTAATATGAAATTTCAACTACATCAGGCAGCGCAAAAAAAACTGTTTGTCCTTTCCTGATAATAAAATTTTTTCATTTATTAAATTCAAGTGTCTTTTGAATAGCAACACTCATATGTATTTAGGGAACCTGAAGTGTATTAAAAGAAACTAAATTTTAAAATTCGGCTGAGTTTTAAAACAAAATGTGTTCAAATGCAAAATATTAAAGAAAATCTAGACATATTAAAGAAGCTATGCAAAACGTATACAAGTAACATTATATAAAAATAATAAAATTCTAGATTGGTAATTATGTCCTACATACAGTGAAAAAATAATTGTGAAATAACAAGGAGGCTTCTTACCTGTTGTCTGCTTAAGCAAAAAAATTTCCATTGGAAGCATTGAATAAGTATCGTTCCCTTAAAGAATGCGTAATGGGGTTGCTCTTGATGAGAAATTTGCACACTAAGAATTTCGCTATAAAATCTTTCACATAAACCAAGAAAAGGTTGCTGAGGGAAGCAAAGATGAAAAAACTATTTAATAAAGTGAGTTTTGGTTAAATCCTTGTGAAAAAAATGAAAAAAAGAAACAGTAACATTGTAAATTCTTTGCACTACAAGGATATGACAGTCTGAATGAAAAGAAATTGGCCTGGTTAGTTAATGTATACAGCTAGAAGTATAGTTACGTATTTGCAAAAAATTTACATATTTTTTTCTCTTAAGCAGATAATAGGTAAGAAGCCTTCTTGTTTAGCATTCATTTTTTCGCTGTGTGTATGACATGATTAATCTAGAATTCTATTATTTTATATTCTATTCCGTGTATATACTTGTGTAGCTTTTTAATATATATATATATGTATTTTAGAATTTTTTGTATTTGAACATATTTGCCTCCTTTTAATTAACTTTCAGCTGAATTTTAATAGTTAGCATCTTTTAATATATTTGAAGGTTCTATAAAAACATAGGGATATTTTTCTTAATTTCCAAAAGTCAGTTTAATTTAATTAATGAAGTAACTTTTGATTATCAGGAAATGTTTTTGGGCTGCCTGATATAAAAGAGGGAATAACTTCATATCGAATACACCCTGATAATAATCTGATATGAAAATATTCAATTGGCAACATCATTTTCTATTTCTTACTTTATTCATTAATTTTGTTTCATAACTTTCAACTACAGTGAGTTTCAAATAATTTATACAATTCCCAATTTCAAAAAGATTTCTCATTTTAATTGATCTTTCATTTAACAAAATTTCCTGGATAGTATTAATTTATTTTATTTAAATTTTTATGTATATATATTAAAAAATAGCATTTGAATATTTTTTGCTTGTCATATTTTAAAAGTCTGTTCACCTTTCATGTAGGCTTTTGAATGTTTTAATTTGAAAAATAAATGATTATTTTAAAGCAAAGTTTTCAAATTGCTCTTTATCAAAAGCAAAAACGTCAACTAGTTACTTCTAAATTAATTTCGTTTGTGAGATGTACAAAGTATAATTGGATAAGAATTTGAATTAGTGCATTGACGATTAATTATTAAAGGATTAAGAATGGATTTATTGAAATCTTTTAATTCTTTTTATCCCAGTTCTTGAAGTTTAGCAATTTAGAATAGCTACGTACAAAATTCAGCGTAACTGTAACCATGAGAAAAAACTTTGTTAAAGAGTTTTTGCCTTTTAAATCAATCAAAAAGTAGGAATTTGGCTCCCTGCAATGAGAAAAGAGAAAGTTTCAAGTTTCTATATGTACAAAAAAGGTGATGCCCATCAAAAAATAAGAGCTATGTGTGTTGAGAAAGGTAATTTGCTTCTGAGAGTAGGGTCGTTGGCCAGTTTCTTCTTGAGCAGAATTGCATTACCAGCCAAATTTAAGTATTTGCCAATCTATTCCCTTATATTTAATTTCATTACTTAATATCTGGAATATTTTAATGTTAATCTCCAGTCTGAAGTTCAGATTTAAGGCACTTGTTGAATCAGATTCAATTATATACCAATTTAATTTCATTGCATTAAATTCCACTATGTAATATTTATATACTTCTGTATATTGTTATGGTCTTTTCTGAGTTAACCCTCTAAGTGCCATGTCCTGCTTTTCTAGTCATGAGATTTTTTGTCACTTGGTATATATTAGCTTATAATGTAATATTTTTCTTTCTTTTGTAATACAAATGTCATCATAATAATGTTGGTTTATGAAAAAAGAAACTAAAATAAATAAATATACAAATTTAGCTAATAAAGGTTGTTTAAATACAGGTTTTTATGACAGATCCCAAAACCCACACCCTGAGAGGTTTAAGTATTTATAAATATTCAATTATATTATTATTTTTCTCTGTAAAATTAACTTGATGCCCCCCTTTTTTTTAATCTTTTGATTTTTTTTACTCTTACAAAGTCAGGCAGTATGTCAGAAGATTGGGTGTTGAGACAATTTTTCGCTTATTTTTTTTTACTTTTTTTAAACCAATGGTGGGCCCTCAGCTAACTTCGGCTTGGCCACTGCTAAGGCCAGACGTGGTGGTCACTTTATTATGGAGGCACCTAATATGTGGGCCATCTTTACTTCTTATGAAGGGATGGACAGTTACAACTATGCCTTCTCCAGAATTCGAACCCGGGCCCTTTGGTATTGCAGTCGGCTTCCCTAACCACTATACCGTCTGGGGGGTTTTTTGGATGTTGTACCTTGGAAAATTCTAGCAGGATTTGAAGGCAAGATTCATAGATGTATGGTTGATGGCTAAAAATTCTATGACTATATGAAAAATATGTTCATTGTATTAACATAGAAGAGGCATGCTTATGAGAAGAATGTTATGAATTTCTCTTTATTTTTTTTCAAAAAAACAGTGAAACCAGTAAAAATTGAATTTTCTACTTTTGATTGAATTTTCTACTTCTCTACTTACCCAAAAATCTTTTTTTTAACACAATGGTCAGTAAACTCTTTAGTCAACAGAACGAATTATCAACAGTTCAAAGATTGAAATCTGTTTGTTTTTTAAACTTGAATTATATAGGTAGGTATATTGTTATTAATTTAATTAGGGTACTCTTATGCTGCCTTTTACTAAGAATGTCCTTTATCTGATCAATGTACGTTCACTGAGGTCAACCCATTTCCAACTCTCCCATCTACACATGTTTTGTTACTCATTTTGTGTACCTTCTTTCGTTCATTTTTTCTATATGTCCAAACCATCTTAATGTTCCTTTCTCAATTCTCAACACTACATTTTTTTTTTTCACTCCACAACACTCGTTGCATTTAACTTAATAGTTCAATTTTTAAATGTTAGTTAAACTATATAGGTAAGTGGAATAAAATTTGATATTACACTTAATACTAGTTATTGATAAAATAAAACTGTAAGGTGTCCAAAAACTTAATCATGACAATGACGAACAAACACTAATGTGAACAATGGCTTTGCATTTCCTTGGAAAGTTGGTGTAACTCAGGTTTGTATGTT
Organism: Stegodyphus mimosarum; assembly: GCA_000611955.2. Classification (NCBI taxonomy): domain Eukaryota; kingdom Metazoa; phylum Arthropoda; class Arachnida; order Araneae; family Eresidae; genus Stegodyphus; species Stegodyphus mimosarum. Next base: position 160,957 of record KK119873.1, read on the forward strand.
GCTGTTTTTAATTTTAAGCATGATTCCAAGTTCTCATCAATAAAATGATTTCTCAGTGTACTCTTAATGAGGTTCATTATGAATTCAATTAGCTTGAAAATGATTGCGTGAATATGTAGACCCGAATAAGGAAAGAATAGCAAACGTTAGTTTTTTCAGCTGATTATGTGAGTCAGGAGTACTATTCCATGTGTTAAAAATCAACATATCTTCCTTCTCCATGTCTTTCAAAGCAGACCACTAGTGCTGTGAACTAAGCTAACATTTCTTTTTCTCCAGTGTTTCCATATCATCACTAAGACCTTCAGATTTTTAGCTTCATAATTCTTTGTTTTTTAAATCCAGCAATTGTACTTCACAGTTGCCAATGTCGATATTAAAGAAAGAAAAATTTAATTCCCTGACAAGTGTCTGAAGGTTAATGCAAATTAACATACAACAGTTGAGTGTAAGCTTAGATGGGGGAGTGGGGTGATAATTGGCCTAGTAGAACAGTGCACTAATGTTACATAATATATAAATTTCAAACTACAGTAATACAATATGTAAATTAAGTGGAAAAATTAAATAAGTTATTTAGAGGCATACAAAAATCAGATACAAGCTGGCACAGGAAAAGCAATGAGGCAAAACAAAAAATACTAAATAAAGATTCTTTAGGATCACAAGCACTCTTTTACAGCTTTCATCTAGATTAAAGTCATAATTGGTAGCAGGTATTGTAGGGTTACATACTTCAGAGATTTTCCTGAAAAATGGTTCTGCAAGATTAGCCATGTAATGGTGTATTTCAAGTGGCCCATTTTTCAGTACATCAGTAAAAATCTATCGCAATTTTAACTTGATGCACCAAAAAACGTAAAAATGAAATTTTGTGTCAAAATATCTGGGTTTTTAGTTTTTAGACATTTCCAATTTGAAGGGTTTTTTTTTTTTTTTTTTAATTTTTTTATACCCCATATTATATGCAACCCAAACATCGTCTGTTGCATTTTATGTGTCTGAATCCAGTGCAAAGAAAATGTTTGTTTCAGACCTTGGGAAAAATTTCGAATTTGAAAGGTCTAGAAGCTAAAAGTCTTGATATTTTGAAACCAAATTTCATTTTTACATTACTTGGTTTCTCACTCAAGTTAAAATTGCAATTGAAGGGTATATTAATTAAAAGCATTTCATTAGTTCAAATTTGGCATATGACAATTATTGCGACAGTACTTTTCATGCTTGTGTTAAATTTGACGGCCTTTTTGTTGTATTTTCAAGACTTTCTTGCTTTTACATGTGTGTGTGCTGTTTTGTGGAAGAGCCACACTCAAGGATCCAAAAAGCCACATTTGTCTCGCGAGCCATGGTTTGCTTGACCAGTGTCTTAACACATTCATTTTCCCTTTATTTTCGTGCTTTTCTTCACAAGTATGAAAAGCTGCAAAAATGATTCCAGTTTTGCCACATGGGCAAGCCTTTGGAGAAAGGAGCTTTTTTTGATAATAAAGATATTGGAAACTAACAATTTAAAAAATTCATTTTATGTATCTATCACATTTTATGTATTCATTTTATGTGCCATATCATTTCATAAAGATTTTTGGAGTTATTTTCAATATTGATGTTATTTTAGTATTTCTTTAGAAATAAAGTCAGTATATATATATGCTGAATACAGAACATCTAAAGAATTTAGAACAACTAAAATCTTAAATTAAATTTGAAAATTCAGAGATCAAGAAGAAACTGATTATATAAAGAAAAAAAAATTGTTCCTCAATGAAATATTGTCGAAAATATTAGCAAATTAACTAATGAAGCAGATACTAGTAAAAATATTGATTTGTTTATTAAAGCAAATGAACTTACAAAAGTTGTTAGAGAGAGAAAAAGCTAAAATATCTGGAAAAAATTCAAATTAAAAAAGAAAATGGAGACAAATATTTTGCTATTGTAGCTTTTAATAAATAATTGTTCTAATATGTTTTTAAAGTGAAGTAATAAATTATATGTTTGATTATGTGTTATTTTAAATTGTAAAATTTCCTTAAATTGTGATTTTAACATAGCATTTTAATGAATAGTTTTAAAAAATAATGATAATAAAAAAATTAATAGTGATCATGTAAATCTTGAATATATGTGAGACTATGTATGTGTGAAATATAAATGTTTCAAGAAATTTTCTGATTTAATGTTAATTACGTGATAAAATTTTTAGGTAGTTGGTTGTATTCTGAAGTTAGTTTTACAATTATATTAAATATTATATTGGGTTTGATAATAATGGAATCTTATTTACACTGTTTTATTCTTAAAATGGTATCACATAAGTGAAGATTACATAGATAATTATGTAACAAGATATGGAAAAAAATTTTAATACATTGTTTACTCAACTATGTATATTTATTCTGAATCCATATTTTAATGTAAAACTTCACATCGAAATGGGGCAGCTCACAAAACATATAAGGGAATTGAGAATTAATCTGTTTCTTTTGCTGTCTGTGGTTATTGCAATGCATTTATTATCTGATGAGATATTACTGGTATAGCACATGTAAATTTTTAAGAATTACATGATTTCCCCCCCCCCTTAAAGAGCAAAATGTCTAACTTTATAAAATATATTTATTTCCTACTTCATAAATTTTATTAGTACAGTAAGTGGAAATTTTATTCTGTTGCATCAAAACTGTTCTTTTCGAAAATATATATGTATTTTGAAATTGCTGGAAATGTTTTGAAATTTTTATCACTATTCTTTTCTGTAGGTCTCAATGGTAAGAGACATTCGGGATCGTGAAATACGAATTTATACTGATGCTGGTAGAATTTGCAGACCTTTGTTAATAGTTGAAAATCAAAAACTCTTGTTAAAGAAGAGACATGTTGATCGACTAAAGGAAAGGGAATATAACAATTATAGGTACTTTTGTGTGTTTACATCTTATGTAATTTAATTGCTTACAGCATTTATCATTTTCTTCAAGTTCATCATTTGCTTCAACTTTCAATTTTGTTATAATATATTCACATTATTATTAGCTTATTTGCTTTTAAAATTTTATTCTGATGTAATTTTATTCACTTTTCCTTATATGTATTTCTAGGATTTTTGAATTTATTGTCAAGTACAAATTTTGTATGTGAGCATGTGTGTATTTTTGATGATAATGGGAAAAAATATACACGAAATGGCTGAGCTGGAAACCAGTTTGAAAAATTGATCCTAGGAGTGTGGGGGGAGGGGACTGTGGAGTGTACAAATAAACCATAGATTTCACTAAGAAAGCTAAAATATGCTGTATGAGAGATGGATTTGAAAAACGTTTGTTGGTAGTTATGGCTATTAAGCTGAATGCAAGTGAGCCATGATTATGCCAAAAGAAAAAAAAAAAAAAAACAATTGGGAAAATGTTTCCAACAATGGGTCAAAGGATACAACTTGTTAACAATAACAATATGAATCAGTTTTAGCAATCACAGAAATTTTCGATGCAAGAAATTCAGAGAAGTTGTTAAATACAATTTCTTAAATCCCACAGTGGGCTATTTTATGTCCATTTTGATTCACTAAGGTAGTGCATTTCAGTTGGTTAGGTGTTTCTTTGTTAATGCCGCCACTGCATGACCTATAGTGGCTTAATTGTAAAATATTTGTTTTTGGCGTTAGATATTACATAAGAAATTATTAAAGGTTTCCAAATATATTGGGACATGCAAAAGAAACAAAAGGGATAAGGGAGTAAAAACCACTGTGGAAAATTTCAATATTAAGATGACTACATATGAGATGAAAATGCTTTTACTTGTGCTCAGTTAGTGCTTTGATGTTATGATATGATGATATTTAGAAACTGAGAACTTCCTTAACCCTTTTGTGCTGACTTATGCAAACATGCCAGCATGAAACGAGTGTCATGCATTCATGTCAAAGTTTTGAAGCATTTTAGAAACTAATATTTTTGGCATAAGATGTCATTTATATATCCATAGGATTTGAGATACATATACTATATTTGTCCTTCAGCTTGAAACAAAGTTTACTCTCACAGACACATGGATTTTGATTATATAACCTAGGGCATTGGGTGTTTGGATTTGCAGCCCACTTTCTAATTGAGAATTATACTGTGTGTATTTGAAATATTTCTGTTTTGAGTATTACAGTGTCAAAGCATTTAAAATTTCTAACAAATTACGTGAATCTAAGCCATGTTATATCTGTAGCTGTATTTATGTAGGGGTAGTTCAGGATCATACGGAGAAAGAGTTGTTAAATCTGTACTTGAAGAACTTTGTCTTTTATATATTGACTGTTTCATGAATGAATTTTTTAGACTTGGGACAAATACTTACGGGACTGTAATGAGGAGAAAGAAAAGAATTATTGAAAATGTTCTGCTGCCCATTAAGAAAATTGGTCAGATGTTGGTTTTATCATCACCAGTTGTGTCTGCAGTGGGCCAAGAAACAAAAGAAATATAGAAATTGGACATTAGAAGAATTGAAAAAAGTTGCACGGTCCAATGAATCATGTTTTTTGGTTCATCACATCGACGAGTGCTAATACGCCGATTTCCAAATGAAAGTGTGGCTTCCTGTTGCACAGTTGGACAGACTAGCTGGTGGGGAGGGTATTATGGGTGGGCAATGTTTTCATGGAGCATATTAGGACCCATAATTCCCACACAACAATCCCTGACATCTGTGCATTATGTGAACATTGTTGCAGACCAGGTCTCCCCATTCATGACAACAGTATTTTTGGTGGGGGCTGGTGTTTGCCAACAGGATAATGCACCATATCGTCAGGGAGTGGTTCGAGGAACATTCCAGTGACTTTCAAGTCATGTTTTGGCCTCCGATGTTTATCCAATAGAGCATTTGTGGTCCCACCTGGAAAGGCCCAGTTGGTGAGGGCTTAATACCAGATACCTCAGACTGCATATCAGCATCTTGTGTAGTCAGTGCTATGCCAGGTGCTGGCAGTTTTGAGGGCTAAAGGTGGTTCTCCATGTTATTAACAGGGTGATCATAATGTAAGGGCTCTTCGGGGTTGTACTCTACAGAACATTTTTAAGCAATGTGTTCATTTATCGGCAGAGTTGCTAACTCTCCCAGTTTAGGCGGGAGACTCCCGATTTCTGTGCATATTCGTACCATTACAGCCTGGTATGTAAACATTGAGCTAGCAGTAGATACAGCAGATACCTTTACTTCAAGAAAGCATTTTTACTGAAACTTTTGGCCATAAATTACATTAACTTTTGGCCATAATTAAAAAAATATGAAGAATGTTTATGTTTTTGGATTTGTATTAACTATATTAGCATGAAATTTGCTTTTGCAAATGAAACTTTTTATTATTCATAACACATAATATAGTTTACAAAACTGATGCTGATGTTTCATTTTTTAGTTGGCAAGATCTTGTTGCCAATGGTGTTGTTGAATATATTGACACTTTAGAAGAAGAGACAGTCATGCTTGCAATGACACCTGACGATCTTCAGGAAGACAAGGGCCAAGCATATTGTTCCACATATACTCATTGTGAAATCCATCCGTCCATGATGCTGGGTGTTTGTGCCTCCATTATTCCTTTCCCTGATCATAACCAGGTGATCATTTGCACTTTAAATTGTTATAAATAAATTAGACTGATATGCATTTAACATTACAATATTTCTTTTCTCTTTCTTGTCCCCCCCTTGTAATATACTTATGCAACTTTAGATAATTTCTGATATTACTATATTTATTTTCTTAAAAGGAAATGTTTAGTAAGATGTTGTTAATAAATCTTATTGTTATGTCTTATGTCACTTGTCTGACCTAATCAGAGCAAGCCCACACTGCAAGATTACATCTGTCATTGGCATGAGCCTTAAGCCCTTAATAGGTGACCGTATGCCTTGCCCAGTTCTACCCCAATTTTGAAGGAGAGCATCCTGGAGGTATGTGTCCAAGGGGTCTCACAACCTTCTTCCTCTATTATCAAGTGACTTGGGAGGACGTCTAGCTTGCCGTGTATTTTGAGTACCCTTTGCTGCAGAGGCACTTTACATTTACAAACATCTGTGCCTTCTCCAATATTCAAACCCAGGCCCATCACTATGGAAGTCAGCATCATTTTTTAAAGAATAATAAGTAATATTATATTTAAAAATAAAGTAAAGAATATAAGTAATCATTGTGTCTTAGTGTACTGGAAATAACTTTCATGATCTGAAATATTTTTTGAATTTCGAACAAATCAATCTCCAAAATTGTGGCAGTAGTCAGTATTTTCTAAAATGCTTGCTAGAAATGTGAATATAATAAATAGTAAATTATACATTAGTTTCTTAATAGTTGAGATTAATATTAAGTAAAACACAGTATCTTTAGCATTAAACAAAATGTTCATCGCATAAATAATCTGGAGAGTGAATAAGACAGATTTTTTTAAAAAAGAGACTAAGCAAGAATATTTTTTGCATGTGTGGAAAAAACTTTCATCATGAAACCCTGTTTTTTTTTTTCCATTGTTTTCTTTCTTTCTTTTTAAGACAAAATTGATTTAAATTTGAAACTGCTAAGTTTTTTATAAATATTTATTCAGTATAAAATGTGATTTTCTTTTATAAATATTAAGTGGCCAAAAGCATTCTCAGCATTTTATTGACTTAAATTTTATTAGATTATCAAAAATGTATCACAAAGATGTGGACTTTGGCCTTTTTTACTATTAATTTCATTACCATAGGCAAAAGTAAACTCTTGCTTAAAGAGGAATCATTCCTTTTTAACAGTTTTAGGTATAGTTTGAAAGCATATATTAATTTTATTCCTTCTCTTTTAGTCTCCTCGTAACACTTATCAGTCTGCTATGGGTAAGCAAGCTATGGGTGTGTATATAACAAACTTTCATGTTCGAATGGATACATTGGCCCATGTGTTATACTACCCTCAGAAGCCTTTGGTCACTACAAGGTCTATGGAGTATCTGCGTTTCCGAGAGTTACCAGCTGGAATTAATTCAATTGTTGCAATTTTGTCATATACTGGATATAATCAAGAAGACTCTATAATTTTAAATGCATCTGCAATTGATAGAGGATTTTTTCGGTAAAGTAAAACTGTATAAAAATCATTTAATACCCTTTTGTAATGCTTATCATTTGATATCAACTACTCTGTTTCAGGTCTGTATTCTATCGAGCTTATAAAGATGCAGAGCAAAAGCAAATTGGTGATCAGGAGGAGCAATTTGAAAAACCTACTAGAGAAACTTGCCAAGGTGCTTAAAAATCCATAATTTCACCCTTTAAGAGTTTTATTTTAAAACATTTTTAATTCTTTAATGCTATTTTAATATTTTGTAGGTATGCGAAATGCTATTTATGATAAATTGGATGATGATGGAATTATTGCACCTGGTACCAGAGTTTCAGGGGAAGATGTAATAATTGGTAAAACAATTACTCTGCCAGAAAATGATGATGAGGTTTGTATAAACATACATATAAACATTACTTCAATTAGCGTATAAGGAGATTCTGTAAAGAATGTGTTAAAAGTAGTGAAAAAGTTAAAAAATTAGCAACGTTATCTCATATATTAACAGATCACTAACTAATACTTTCAGGTTTTTAGTTATAAAAATGTTAAATGTATCTGCTAGTAATTTTATTTGTTTTTCCAAACATGTTCATTTTTCTTAAATGAATAAAAGTATGAAAATTAGAATTTTATCAAAAAGAGAAAAGAGCAAAATATTAATACATGAAAGTCTGCTGGAAGAATTAAATTTTGCATCTGTAGATAAGTAAAAAATCTTTTCTGGCTATAGGAATAAACATTTTATCCATCTGTCATAAAGTTTGAAATGCCTTATTGTTTCCCAGCATAGGAAGCTGGCTGTTAATTTTACTGTCCCCCCCCCAAAAAAAGTCATTTATTGCTGACTTTTTAAATATTTATATTATATTTATATGCACACTCAAAATAAAACTAAGGGCAACAAGATTTTGTAAATCCTTGCACTGTGATTAAAGTGGTGACAATGTATACTGCTTGCAAGAGTGTGATCATGCTCTCATTTTTATTTGTAGATAATAATAGTACTCTACTTAATATTTGGTTATTTATATGCGATTTAATGTTATTACATCATTTATTTTTTTTAACTTTTATATTGAATGAAAAATTAACATTTGGAGACTTTTAAATATCTGTTCTGTAAAATTTATTCAGTTAACAAATAAAAATTAAAGTAATTTTTGAACTGTAAATAATATATTATTTAAAAGGCAAGGTTTTTTGTATTTTATTGGCTATGTTTTAAGTGCAATAAATTTACTCAGTTTACGAAAATAATTTCTGATCTGTAAATTTAAAAATATGAGGAGATTTTTATATTTTATTGTTTATGCTTTAAATACAGTAAAACGACATTAACCCTCTGTCACTTGTATGTGTATCTGAGAGACATGACCAAAACGTTCTTAAAATTTTGCACATTTAATCAAACGCCTTGATCTTCATATGCTTAGTATTTGCTTGTGCGCTCACAAATTAATATGGAATATGTTTTTAACGAAATATTTCCCAAATTTTTAGCTATAGGATCTTAAAATACATAGTAATATTTGATTTTGTGGCAAATTAGTATTAGTCTGTCGATATAAAAATACCAGATTTTTTTTTTCGTTCTTTTTCCTTTTTATATATATATTGGCTAAGTAAATTCTAATTTTTAACTTTAATATAAGCAACACTATCCCATTAAAAAAAATCTGTTGATTTAATAAAACTAAATGCTTAAAGTATAGTAAGGTTTTGATTATAAAGCTCTCCGTTTTAAGCATTTTTCTGTAAAAAAATTTTCTTAAAAAAGTAAGTAAGCTTAAAAGCTGTAATTTGTTGTTCCAATAAAACCTATAAATAAAAATTAATTAACGTATGAAAAAACATTTCTGAAAAAGGTCTTTGTGATGTGTGTCTCAGACACAATGAACACATCATGATCCATTTCGGCATATTAGAAGAATGTTAGAGCATCATAAAATCATGCAACCGATACATGGTTCTCAGGGCTATTAAGTGCATCATGTCTGTGGTGCACGGTTTTCATTTTAGGCTGAGGAAGCGAGAACTAGAGCCACAGTAGTGACTGCTGAACTGAATGTTACACTCCCAGACCCTGTCAGCACCAAAACAATAAGAAGAGAACTCTCCACAAGGAGGGTATTTTTTGGCGAGCTGCAATTCCAAAGCCACTCATCAGTGATCAAAATGCCTGTAAGAGGAGAAAATGATGCCAAATCATAAAAGCTGGAATGTAGAGCAATGGAAGACTGTCATTTGGTCTTGGATGAGTCTTGATTCACACTGTTTCCAACATTTGGCGAATGCTATCACAAGTGCATGGTAGAGACTGTTTGCTGCCAAGAGTGAAATACGGTGGGGGTTCGGTCATGGTTTGGGCAGCCATATCGTAGTATTCCCAGGGGAACAACAACCCAAGCGTATGATAGAGACTGCTGCCGAGAGTGAAATATGGTGGAGGTTCAGTCATGGTTTGAGCAGCCATATCGTAGTATTCCGTGGGACCCGTCATTACTGTGCAAGGTCTCATTACTGCCAAGGATTTTGTGACCATTATGGTTGATGACATCTATCCCATGGTACAAATTTTCTTTGGCAATTTTGATGCCGTATTCCTAGCTGACAGAGCTCCTGTTCACTCAACTCACATCGTCCAGAACTGGTTTTCTGAGCAGGAGGGTGAGCTTTCACATCTACCATGGCCACCGCAATCACCAGATATCAGTATTATTGAGCTTTTGTGGGTTATTTTGGACAGAAATCTGCATGAGCGCTAGTCACTGCCATCATCATTAACTGAACTTGCCAACGTTTTACCGAAAAAATGGTACAAGATTCCCTTACAAACATACAAGACCTTTATTTATCCATTCCAAGGAGACTGCAAGCTGTTTTGAATGCCAATGGTTTTCCTACACTATATTAGTCACAGCAATACGTTTTTATTTCAGTATTTCCTTCCCCCCAACCCCTGTATTTTCATTGTTATTTAATTAATTGACATTTACTTTGGCTGAAATTTTAGGAACAATATTTTATAATGATTAAGAATGCTCTGGAACAAAGTCTTGTTAACAATAATGCTTTTACATTTATATCCCTTGCAAAGCAAGCTGCAATCTATGCAAGGAAACAACTTTTTAACATTTGCATTTTTCAGTTACTAAAGTTACTATTTTTAGAATTGAGAAGGGAAATTTACGTTGCTAATTTAATCTTGCATATTCTTTATTTTTCCTACATATATATATATATAGACAAAAAGTAAGAAATATAGAACCAAATCCGCGAAGACATAAAAGAAATCAAATTCAAAGGCAATAAAATCCAAAATTCCCCATAAATATGAAAAACATCAACCAGTATTCACCATATCAGTAGAATTACAGAAAAGGGGAATTACAAAAATAACAATTAATGTATAGGAAGAGGAAAGCAATCAAAATCTGATTCAACATTATCAAGAGGAGGTAGATCAGATTTAAATGAACCCTCTCCTTGGAAAACTGTTGCATTTTTGCTAATCCAGAATTAGCTGATGAAACATTCTAAATTATTTAATTGTAATAGTTCACCCAAAAATTCAGAATCCCTACTCTACAGAGAAATTCCAAAAACGTAATTATGCAAAAACAAATCCATATGCAATAAATTCAATGTCCATTAAAGTAAAAGAATAATAATTAGACCTATTTTGCTGGGAAAAAACTAAACTAAAATGAAATAATATAAAGTATACATAAGAATTAACAAAAAACTGGGATTCAGAACTTACCATTGGACAAACAAAGAAGTAAAGAATCGAAATTCAAAAGTAGACACCAGTGATTGCCAGTTTAGTGTTGGTGCTGAAAGTAATTGCCGATGCCAAATTTGAGATCACCCAAAAGGTGAATTAAAAGCAAGTAATTTTTATTTTTATTTATTTATTTATTTTTAAATTTGGAAAGCAAATAGTAAGAAAAGGAAAAAGAAACAAAGGTTAGAAAAGAATAAAGTCTTCATGTCATGAGCTTATCATGACTACTTAAAATAGAAGAGACCTTCTGTTAATAAAAGTATAGTTAAAAATAAAGGTTCAGTAATACAAATAATATATATAATCATAAAACATTTTTTCTAAAAAACAAAATATGAACATGCCTAGTATTTTCATGCATTAACCTCCTGAAAAATTATCATTAAAGACATAAAGTAAGAAATTTAGAACTAATTTTTCACAAAGACAAAATTGAAATTCATAATTAATAAATTTAAAAAAATCCATTAAATGTTACAAAGAATGTAAAAGATGTTAAAACCAAAACTTTTCAAACAAATAATACCCCAATTCAATAAATTAATGAAATTTAAAGGAAAATGAACAGCAACAGAAGAGGAATTCAATCAACTTCAGTGCCACTTCGTCAGGGGGAGGAACATTGAAATCAATTGAAATCTCTCTTCTACAAAGATCCTTGCTTTTCTGTACCCAGAATTAGCTGATGAACCATTTTGATGTATTTTAATTATAATAGTTCATTTGAAAATTCTGGCCGTTCCCCAAAGCAAGAAAAAAAAACAAAGTTAATTCTAATTAGAATCTTGAACCTTTAATGAAGAGAATTCTGTTTTATTTAAAGAAATTTAAAATGAAAGTGAAAAAATAAAACACTTCAGTGAAAAAATTTAAATCAAAATTTTTACTTTTAAACATATAGTGAATAATCCAAAGAATTTAAAACTTAAAACTAAGGTGAAAAGACTTGATTAAAACTCACAAGAAATAATTAAATTCAATAGACTCCAATCAAAGCTAATAATGTTATAGTATCGACGTACAGGTTTTAAAGGTTTTAAAGAGGATGTTTTAAAAGCTTTTATAGTATATACAGGGTGTCTATTATTAAAGAACCCTATTTCAAATCTGCCTGTAAGTGAAACCAATGATGTGAAAATTGTGAAGTTTTGTGGTGTTCTTAATGAAGGGGTGCAAATGTCAGCGAAAAAAAAAAGTTATAAATAGCATCACCAGAGGGTATTATTAATAAGTTATAAATTTAGTCACATCTTTAGAGTACTTTTACAATTTTACAGATTTTGTTACAAAAATAGTGTTCCACTTGATGATCATCATTTCCAGATACCATCTGAAATCTCAGATGGTCTCAGATGGTATGTTCCACAGTTGAATATGGTCTATTGAGTGCCTCTGCTATACGCTGCCTGCTAGCCTGAATGTTTGGAGCTGTGTCCTGTACCGAAACCTTCTCTACTGCTTCTGCAGAATTTCTCTTTCAGGACAAACAGAAAACGATCCTGTTTCTTAATTTCATTATCATTTTCTCAAGGTTTTTAACATTAATTGGGCCCTCTGAAAATTCCTGTACTACAGCTACCGTGGACTTACTGTTTTGGTAAAACAATTTTACTAACAAAGCGCGATCTTGTAACTTACCGTTATTGTGAGCAACAAACATTTTGAAAATAAAGTCTTCATGAATATTTCTATTTTGCCTAGCAGCTGTTGCATGACGTTGACAAAGATTTACATTTTTATTAAAGGTTTTAAAGTAAAACATCCACTGGTGATGCTGTTTGTAACTATTTATTTTTCGCTGAAAGACATTCTCATCCCTTCATTTTATTTATTTTTTTTACAAATGCCAAACATTAGCATTTAAGTCATTAGTTCACAGGCTCTCCAGTATTTTTGACCGTGCAGTGCAGTTATTTAAATGTTAAAAAATCATAGGCTGATTGTAGTCACACAAAACACAGTTAAGGAAATCTACCACCTCCAGTTCCGTAGAGATGGTCTCACAAACAGTCATGCCCAGTCAGACGTCTAAATAGAGCTACTGCTGTCTTTCATGGAAAACTGGGAATGAAAGTTGTATCTTCCCACAGAATCATCCATCTCTTATCCATAGCATGTTGACTCGTATTCTGCTTAAGAATTTTCGTAAGAGTCAGGTTTAAGTCGTATGAAAAGAAAGTGGTTGATTAATGTGTTGCATTTCCTTTCTTAGCCAATGTGTCAGCTTTTTCATTGCCCATAATTCCACAGTGGGCTGAAAGCCATTGGAAAGAAATTCTATGTGCCTTTGCCTTAAGCAAAGGCCCACAGTCTTTTAGGAATTATTTTGATTATTCAGAAGGGCACTTTTGAAATCTGACAACATGACTGCCTTTACAAAAGAGTGGCTTCAAATCAACAGTTGTTGAATAACCACAAGAATGGCTCCGATTTTCTTATCAAAGGCAGGCCCATTGGTAAGTAAAAACTAAAAAGTTCGTTATCTGATCCCTAGATTAAGTCTACCACAAAATTTCACAATTTTCTGACCGCTGATTTTACATGTAGGCAGCTATGAAATAAGGTTCTTTAATTATGGACACCCTGCATTTGTATTACTGTACATTTTTTTCTTGACTATATTTTTATTAATAGAGGACCTATTCCATTCGAAGTCCTCATGATAAGCCCTTGACATGAAGACTATTCTTTTTTTCTTTTTCTTACTATTTGATTCTCAAATTTAAAAAATAAATAAATAAATTGCTTTTAATTCACCCTTTGAGCGATTTCAAACTTGCCATCACCAATTTAGATTCACGAACAATGCCAAACTGGCAACTATTGGTATCTACTTCTGAATTTCGATCTTTTGTTTCTTTGTTTGCGTAATGGAAAGTTCTGAATCCAGTTCTCTGCTGATTTTGTGTGTATATTTTATATTATTACATTTTATTTGCATTTTTTCAGTAAAATATGTCTAATTATTATTCTTTTAGTTTATTGGACATTGAATTTATTACATGTGAATTCGTTTTTGGATAATTTCATTTCATTTTCGGAATTCTTCAGTGTAGAGGAGCTATTCAGAATTTTTGGGTGAACTGTTATGATTAAATAATTTAGAATGGTTCATCAGCTAATTTTGGATTAACAGTAACGTAGTTGTTTTCCAAGGCTGGGTTCAATTAAATCTGATCTACCTCCTCCTCATAACGTTGAATCAGATTTTGATTATATTCTTCTTCCTAGATATTAATTGTTATTTTTGTATTTCCCTTCTCTGGAATTTTGCTGGTTTAGTGCCTATTGGTTGATTTTTTACTTATTCATGGGGAACTTTAGATTTTGGTTTTGAATTTCATTTCTTTCATGTCTTTGTGGATTTGGTTCTAAATTTCTTACTTTTTATCTATAACTGATATTTTCAGCAGCATATTGCACAGAAATAATATTTTGATATTTGTTTTTAAAATAAAAATTTGTGATACTATATATACAGAGAGATGCTTTATCAAGATGCTTGATTCTTTATATAGAGAGAAAGTAAATACCATAATATATACACTTATGAACCAAAACATTATGACCATTCTCACATTTTTCAATAAACTCATCTGGATGATGGTGAGAGCACGTGAATAAGTAGACATGGTATTTATCTGCTGCTGGAGAAGGTAAGGAATCAATTTAGCTTTTTCGTGAGTGATAGGAAAGACTGCTGGTCTAAGCGAATTTGATAGGAGGCAGGTTGTCATGGTCCAATGACTTAGAACGAATATCTCCAAAACTGCATGACTGGTAGGTTGTTCACGATCTGCCATTGTTAATATTCAAATTTATGCAACGTGGATAAATTAAGGTGAAACCAGCAGTAGATGCCAAGGTGTTGGACGTCCATGCGTTATCAAAGAAAAAGGATGTCGGATAATATTCTGCTTTGTACAGCAAAATTTGTGCCAGACAGTGCTGTGCGTAGGTAGCGTGCGTAGTTTAGCGTAGTAAGAAATGCGTTACCAACGTTATCATTTAATTATTTATTTTTACAGCGTAGGAACAGTTACAACAGGGAGTAGATTGCGAGTTAGCGTTCATCTGCTGCGCAGTTGAATATAAGTAGCCAATCAGCAGAGACTAAACATTTCTTCCCCGTTGCCAGATTTTACAGATTAATATGAGAAATGCACAACAACAAAAATGCGATGGGAAAGTGCTCCGTCAGCCAAACGATGAAGTTACAAGTACGGAACATCCCGCCCGGCGTTGAAATATTACATTATTTCAAAATTAAAGAAACAAAGTATGAATACAAACTTATAATAACATTACATACAACAAATATACTAATTAATAAATCAATGAGAATAAATAAATTATCCAACAGTAGAAATATAGTTATCCATAATGGATAAAATACAAATTTTTGAAATTGGTCTTCTAAAAACACCCTTTGGTGTGCGTACGTCTACAACTCTGACATTTCCGTCAGAGCCTGGGATTACCTTTATAATTCGACCCAAAGACCAATTGCAAATGGGGACTTGAGAGTCCTTTAATAAAATTAGCATGCCAGGAGTTATATTTGGCTTTTTAAGCACCCACTTAGAGCACTGTTGCAGATGGCTTAGATAGCTATTTTGCCAGCATTTCCAGATGTTTTGAACTAATTTTTGAGTCCTCTGCCACCTATTTAGAAGATTATCTCTTTTGTCAATTAAATTTGGTTCTGGGATAGCATTTATCGGTTTCCCTATCAGAAAATGTCCAGGAGTTAATGCTTGAAAATCATCTGTGTCAGTAGATAAGGGTGAGAGCGGCCGCGAATTGAGGATGCCCTCGATTTGAACCATTACTGTTAGAAATTCTTCTAGAGTTAGCTTAGCGGAACCTACCACTCTCTTTAGATGGTACTTGAAGGCCTTTACACCCGCCTCCCAAAGGCCGCCGAAATTGGGTGCCCTAGGAGGCAAAAATTTCCACCTGATACCTTCTGAGGCTAACAGGCTCGAAATGTCTTCACTGTTTAACATTAATTTATGCAAACGTTTTAACTCTGCAGAAGCTCCAGTGAAGTTGGTTGCGTTATCGCTAAAAATGATTGAACTCTTGCCGCGTCGTGCAAAAAATCTCTTTAAGGCAGCAATTAGAGCTTCTGAAGTAAGATCTGACACAAATTCCATGTGAACAGCTTTAGTCGCCATACATACAAATATAGCTACATAGATTTTTTGAAAGGTACCCTTTCTCTGGCCTTTGTATTTAATTTCAAAGGGTCCACATAAATCTATTCCTACATTTAAAAATGGGGAACTAGGCGTTACTCGTTCTGAGGGAAGATCTCCCATAATCTGGGTTGCAACAATTGGTTTATTCTTGAAGCATTCCACACACTCATGGACAACCTTTCGTGCCGTACTTCTACCACCAAGTGGCCAATATTTAAAACGAATAGTATTTAGTAGGGCTTGAGGACCTGCGTGAAAATCTCGCTTGTGATAGTATTGAAATATTAGAGTTACTAGTTTATTTCCAGCTGGCAGAATAACTGGATGTTTACGATTGAAATTTAAATCTGAATGTGAGAGTCTACCACCAACTCTTATTAATCCACTGGATGGATCTAAAAAGGGATTCAAAAATTTAAGCTTACTCGTAGGTGGAACTGAAGATCCCCTTTCTAAAGCTGATATCTCCGCGGGAAAATACTTTACCTGTATGTGTTTTAGCAGATAATTTTCTGCTCCTTCATATTCTTCGCATGTGAGTTCTCCTGTATGCGGTTTAAGAGATTTGCACCTTCTGCAAAATCTAAAAATAAAAGCTAAAATTCTAATTAATTTATGAAAATTGTTAGTGATATTAAGTAAGCTATCAAAAAAAGAGTCATTATTTAAACTTAATGTCACTTTAGAAACAGTCTTGAGTTCATCAGTATAAAGTTTGTCAGTTGAACTACTGGCATTTTGTAAAGTCTGAGGAATAGCTGAATTTAATTTTGAAAAGTCTGGTCCTTTCCACCAAAGTTCACTAGCGGCAAGTGCTTTGACGTCCAGTCCTCTGGAGATTAAGTCTGCTGGGTTGAACTCTGAAGGAATATGATGCCATTCGAAGTCTTTAGATATCTGCTGGATTTGTGATACTCGGTTGCCTACAAATGTTTTAAGCAGATTTGAAGGAGTCTTGATCCATGCCAGGGCTACTGTAGAATCAGAGTACAATTTCACAGAGTCTATTTGAAGTTTAACAGCTGTTAGGACCCTTTCCGTTAGTTTTGCGAGAAGAAGGCATGCAGAAAGTTCTAGACGTGGAATTGTAATGAATTTTGTAGGGGCAACGCGTGATTTGCTGCAAAGAAGTGTACTGTTTACTGCACCGGTGCTGGACACAGTTTGGATGTATATCACTGCACCGTAGGCCTTTGAAGATGCGTCTGAGAAACCTTGAAGTACTACCAACTTGGTATCGGTGTTTAAAAAACATCTTGGCACATGAATGTATTCCAAATGTGGTAGTGTTCTAATGAAGTTTTCCCACTGTTCGGCAATATCTGGAGGTAGTGTTTCGTTCCAATCTAGCTTAAGCAACCATAACTGCTGCATAAAGATTTTTGCCTTAGCAATAACAGGACCCAAGAGTCCGAGTGGATCATAGATGCGTGCTATTTGAGATAGTACATCTCTCTTGGTGAAGTTAGGATTAGCGCTTATGCTTACTTTATACGTAAAGGAGTCACTTAAACTATTCCAAAACATTCCTAGCGTTTTAACTATTATTTCTTCCGAATTTCGATCAAGCGTAAACTCTTGCAGTTCAGTGGATGGTGCCTTATTACTGCACCACTTGTGCAAAGTCATTCCTCCCCTTTGGAGAAGCTGTTTTAATTCTGACATAAGTTTTTCTAACTCGTTGAATTCTGAGGAACCAGAAAGGCAATCGTCCATGTAGAAATCCTGAAGAACTACTCTTGAAGCTAAGGGAAAGTCCTTTCCCTCATCTAAGGCAATTTGTTGTAAAACTTTAGTGGCTAAGTATGGGGCGGACGTGGTCCCATACGTTACAGTTCGTAATTGGTAGACCTTAATCGGCACGAATTTGTTGTCTTTCCATAAGATTTTTTGAAGCTCAGTTTGCGAAGGATTAACTTCAATCATTCTGAACATCTGTTTGATGTCAGCAGTAAAGGCGAAAATGTGTTTTCTAAATCTAATTAGAATCGAGAAGAGGTCTTCTTGAAGCACTCCTCCTTTGCACAATAAATCATTTAAGGAATGCCCGCTTGACGTTTTCGAACTCGCGTTGAAGACCACACGTAGTTTGGTTGTTTTGCTGGTGGGACGCAATACGCTGTGGTGTGGTAGATAGTACCCTTCATCTATAAGTGCATCTTCTTTCACCTCCTCCATATGATTCAAACTTTCATATTCATTAAGAAATTCTACGTAAAGTGTTTTTAAGGTAAGATCACGTTCCAAGCGTGTCCACAACTGATCTAGTCTTTTCAATGCGATTTCTTTAGAATTTCCTAACATTGTTTCCGAAGATTCTGGTTTGAGTGGCATTTCAACCATGTCATCTGGTTTCCTATAATGTGTTTTCGCGAAGTGTTCATTGCAATAATTTAATTCGTCATTACAAATTTTGCGTGGTTCTACTTCTTCTATTTCCCAGAAGTTTGTGAGGGTTTTGTTGAGAGTTTCTAAATTTTTAGACAAGAAACAGTGTTTTGGTGTATAACACAAATTATTGTCTGAAATACTACCCGAAACAAGATAGCCAAAACAGCTTGATTGCAAGAACAAATTTTCTCCCA